>CAUJNA010002068.1:435000-680000 GCA_963377175.1 Effrenium voratum | reverse complement strand
ACCCAAAACATTTGTCGTTGATTGTTTGTGGTACTCTGCTCATGTTTTGCGCGTGATCTTTTTATATCAGTATTTGGGAAAGGCGGACGCTGCTCTTGTTCTCGGAAGTTCAGGGGCCAGTTTGTGCCATTCTGACCTCGCTCGCACATTCTGTTTGCTTCTTTTTTCTGAGCCCGCCCAAAGGCTCGGGCCACATTTTCCCCGAACAGAGATCCTCGCCGGCTTGTAGGTGTTTCTAGTATGTTGTAGTGATATGTTGTAGCATGGGGGCAACTAATTCTCAATTCTCTCCCATTCAGGGGTGGCGGTGGTCCTGGCTTTCCGAATCCGCAACGCACCTTAAGCTGACGTTTTGCCGTCCACTTCAGGTCCCAGCAAAGCGGTGAAGGTGTTGCCCCTCACTTGCCTCAAAACAACGGACGAGCACGGCACATGCGGGCCAGGCTGCGATGCCGGCTGCCCCAATCTCCACGCCAACACCACGCCCTGTGCCCTGCGGGGCTGGTGCGAAGCTGAAGTGCAGTGGTCGGTCATGCGTACCAAGAACTACCGGCAGATCTTCACATCGAGCTCGACGAAGCACGGATTCGGCAATCTCGATGAATTTACCAAGGCGCCTGTGTGCCCCGAGGAATTTCGGGCCAAGTGCAAGGGGAGCTTGAAGTTCACCCATCGCGGGAAAGATGAAGAGCAAGTGCTGCAATTGCAAGAGCACGTTTTTGGGTTGAAGGCTCGGAACAACACCAATTTGAAGTTCAAGCGACTGCCTTTGGAAGAAGTGAGGGTGTTGGCGCGGGCGTTGCCCTGCTACACTCGGCTTTCGCATGTTGCCTTGCATCAGAGCGTGCTCTCAGCGGAAGCAACGCAGAGTTTCTCAGTTGTCCCTTTTGCCGTTGTTTTCTCCGCATTTTTTGTTTTCTCCGCATTTTTTGGTATGGCGCCTTTTTCAGCGGCAACCTGAAAGCTGAAGCTGTTACATCCCATCGTTGTGTTTTGCTTGAGGTTTGCTGAAGCCCTTGCCCTCCAGCCTCCTGAAACTGACCCTGGCAAGCGGGATGGATTGCGCAGCTCGGCTTCTGGCAGACGCTGTGACCAACCTGAAGTTGAAAGTGCTGAACCTGGAGAACAACAAGATAGGGGAGGAGGGAGCCATGGCCATTGCCTGGTCCTCCAGCTCTTTGGAGATCGTGGACTTGTGAGGCAATCCGCCGTGGACGGCTCCTGTCGATCTGTTTGTGCGGGCCTGGGAGAAGAATGCCTGCGGGTGCTGCGCTTGCCGCCGGCTGGCCGAACCTTCAGAAGCTCATTGAGACTTCCAGCGACCAGACGTGCCATGGCTAAATTAGCCACTTGGTCACGCTCTTTTCATTTTGGGACCGGGTGATGTGCAGGAACGTTCTGGGGGCTCGGGGACGTCTATCGGTCAAGTCGAGGCACCTGGTACGGATCGGCGAAGGCGAGGACCGCGACATCGCGATGCCTGACTACTCCCATCTGGCGGTCTTCTTCCGACGAGCCGGGAGATTCCGCGCGTGGAACCGAACCCGCTGGGATAGTCGAGGGAGTCTTCGGATGAGGAGCCGGATGACATGCAGCCGATCGCCTGACTAAGTTAGCTTTGGCTCCATCCCAATTTTCCACAAGTGTTTATCGTCTCATAGTTTGAACGCTTCGGGTCAGAGGTGAACTTGAGACAAGCTCCTGACCTGCTTTTTCACAATTCTGCCAGCCAATGCTGGGTTTACCTTTTCACATGGCCAACCCACAGGAACACCGCGTCTCCCCAGGCGTCGCTCGGCGTCGCTCGCCAAGGTTTGCCGACACGAGCGCCGAGCGCCGATCGCCTGAGAGGCGGCTCAAGTTGCCACATGTTAGGCGACCGAAACAGCACGCCAACCCATCGATATGTTGAGCCGGCGTAGTTCAGGGAAAGCTGGTAGGCCCATGAAGACAAAAGTACACAGTGAGCAACACATCCATTCACTCAAGCTCGGCCATTGGAGAGTTTTCATACTGAAGCGAAGTGCTGCGCACTCGGGGTTGAAACGATACCGCATGAACCTCCTTTGGGGAGCCTTCTGTTCTCTTAGTCCGTGACTTGCCAGAAGTACACTTAATGAGAGAAGTATCAACAGAAGCGCAACCGCGACAGAAGGTCAAAACGGCTGCTTTTCTTTTCATTTCCCTTTAAAACCAATCAAAGAAGGGCACCCTCAAACACAGGACACGCCCATATGCCCTTGTTATTTGTCTCGCCGAGTGACCCGCATTCGATTGCCATGCCGTTGGCTTGCGGCGCGGGCTTGCGGCGCTCACGGCGCTCGCGGCATGCGGGCAGTGCCCTCAGTCGGCCAGCGGAATCGGCTTGCGGCGCGGCAAGGGCAGGAAGGGAAACCTGGCCTGTTGGACTCATGTGGGTATGTCAAAATTAAACCACCGGGGGACCGCAGGTTTTGGTCCTTGTTTCCACTTACTAGGGTTCCATTTGGGGTACCTATTTTTGACCCACAGCCATGTTCAAGTCAGGTTCCGGTGGGAGGAGCGAGGTTGTAAGAGGAAGCCTGCGAATGTGTGAAAAGTAGAGAGTTGCCTCAGATGCAAAAGTTGCAGCAGTGCCATGCTCGAGTCTGAGGGACATTGCACGCATTCCACGCAAGAAATCGCCTTCAAAGAGCGATTTGCCTCCGGCGCGCTCCCATCAAAGCGTGGAGTCTTAAATCCAAGGTGCATCACAGCCCGTACCAGTTCGATCCAACTTTGACATGTGAATTAGTATGGGTGCCACGGAACAGGCACACGACAGCTGAATAAAACCGCAAATCCACCTAAACACACCAATCTTTCATCTGACAGAACGTGGCACAAGGCAGGCTGAGGCGGACATTGTCGGGTCGTGAGCCAAACCCTCCTCCTTGATTGAGGCCAAATTATGGCTGCTCACCAGCCTCTCCAAGGCAGACGAGTACGTGACCCTTGCCAGCGGCTTTCAAACAGACCCAACAAACCCGGCAAAGGGAAATGGCTGTGGCTCGATGTACCCAAATGGCACCTTGGTAAATGGAACCAAAGACGAAAACCTGCGTAAGCCTAGCTCTTTAATTTTGATCCACACCCAAATGGTGCCAAGTATCAAGGCAGTTAGGACCCTTTGGTGGACATCATTTAGGCAGGGATTCATGCCCATCAATGAGTCCAACCACTTTTGAGGTGGTTTCGTATTGAAAGTCAAAAGCCACAAGCTATGTTGACCACACCTTCCCGAGCAAACATGGAAGTGCCTCCTCCTTGTCTAAACAACCCAACCAAAAGGCCCAAACAAAACAGCATCTCCAAGAAAGACGGGCACATTTCTTGGTAGTTTCCATTTAACCCACAAGTTCAAGGTGTAGTAGATTCGATTGTGGCCAACCAAAAGGCCCAAAACAGCATCTCCAAGAAAGATGGGCACGTTTCTTGGTGGTTTCCATTTAACCCACAAGTTAAAGGTGTAGTAAATTCGATTGTGGCCAACAAAAGGCCCAAACAAAACAGCATCTCCAAGAAAGACGGGCACGTTTCTTGGCAGTTTCCTTTTAACCCACGAGTCAAAGGTGTAGTAGATTCGATTGTGACCAACCAAAAGGCCAAAAACAGCATGTCCAAGAAAGACGGGCACGTTTCTTGGTAGGTTCCATTTAACCCACAAGTTAAAGGTGTAGTAGAATCGATTGTGACCAACCAAAAGGCCAAAACAGCATCTCCAAGAAAGACGGGCACGTTTCTTGGTAGTTTCCTTTTAACCCACAAGTCAAAGGTGTAGTAGATTCGATTGTGACCAACCAAAAGGCCAAAACCGCATGTCCAAGAAAGACGGGCACGTTTCTTGGCAGTTTCCTTTTAACCCGCAAGTTAAAGGTGCAGTAGATTCGATTGTGACCAACCAAAAGGCCAAAACAGCATCTCCACCACAAGTTCAAGGAGTAGTATATTCGATTGTGACCAACCAAAAGGGCCGAAAACAGCATCTCCAAGAAAGATGGGCACGTTTCTTGGTAGTTTCCTTTTAACCCAGAAGTCAAACTTGTAGTAGATTCGATTGTGACCAACCAAAAGGCCCAAACAAAACAGCATCTCCATGAAAGACGGGCACGTTTCTTGGCAGTTTCCTTTTAACCCACAAGTTAAAGTTGTAGTAGATTCGATTGTGGCCAACCAAAAGGCCCAAAACAGCATCTCCAAGAAAGACGGGCACGATTCTTGGCAGTTTCCATTTAACCCACAAGTTAAAGGTGTAGTAGATTCGATTGTGACAATCAAAAGGCCCAAACAAAAAAGCATCTCCAAGAAAGACGGGCACGTTTCTTGGTAGTTTCCATTTAACCCACAAGTTAAAGGTGTAGCAGATTCGATTGTGACCAACCAAAAGGCCAAAAACAGCATCTCCAAGAAAGACGGGCAAGTTTCTTGCTGGGTTTACATTTAACCCACAAGTCAAAGGTGTAGTAAATTCGATTGTGCATCTCCAAGGAAAGACGGGCACGTTTCTTGGCAGTTTCCATTTAACCCACAAGTTAAAGGTGTAGTAGATTCGATTGTGACCAACCAAAAGGCCAAAAACAGCATCTCCAAGAAAGACGGGCAAGTTTCTTGCTGGGTTTACATTTAACCCACAAGTCAAAGGTGTAGTAGATTCGATTGTGGCCAACCAAAAGGCCAGAAACAGCATCTCCAAGAAAGACGGGCACGTTTCTTGGTAGTTTCCTTTTAACCCACAAGTCAAACTTGTAGTAGATTCGATTGTGACCAACCAAAAGGCCAGAAACAGCATCTCCAAGAAAGACGGGCACATTTCTTGGTAGTTTCCTTTTAACCCACAAGTTAAAGGTGTAGTAGATTCGAGTGTGGGCCAACCAAAAGGCCAGAAACAGCATCTCCAAGAAAGATGGGCACGTTTCTTGGTGGTTTCCATTTAACCCACAAGTTAAAGGTGTAGTAGATTCGATTGTGGCCAACAAAAGGCCCAAACAAAACAGCATCTCCAAGAAAGATGGTCACGTTTCTTGGCAGTTTCCATTTGACCCACGAGTCAAAGGTGTAGTAGATTCGATTGTGACCAACCAAAAGGCCAGAAACAGCATCTCCAAGAAAGACGGGCACGTCTCTTGGTAGTTTCCTATGAACCCACACGTTAAAGGTGTAGTAGATTCGATTGTGGGCCAACCAAAAGGCCAGAAACAGCATCTCCAAGAAAGACGGGCACGTTTCTTGGTAGATTCCTTTTAACCCACAAGTTAAAGGTGTAGTAGATTCGATTGGGCCAACCAAAAGGCCCAAAACAGCATCTCCAAGAAAGACGTGCACGTTTCTTGGCAGTTTCCTTTTAACCCACAAGTCAAAGGTGTAGTAGATTTGATTGTGGCCAACCAAAAGGCCCAAAACAGCATCTCCAAGAAAGACGGGCACGTTTCTTGGCAGTTTCCTTTTAACCCACAAGTTAAAGGTGTAGTAGATTCGATTGTGGCCAACCAAAAGGCCCAAAGCAGCATCTCCAAGAAAGATGGGCACGTTTCTTGGCAGTTTCCTTTTAACCCACAAGTTAAAGGTGTAGTAGATTCGATTGTGGCCAACCAAAAGGCCCAACACAGCATCTCCAAGAAAGACGGGCACGTTTCTTGGCAGTTTCCTTTTAACACACAAGTTAAAGGTGTAGTAGATTCGATTGTGGCCAACCAAAAGGCCCAAAACAGCATTTCCAAGAAAGACGGGCACGTTTCTTGGCAGTTTCCTTTTAACCCACAAGTTAAAGGTGTAGTAGATTCGATTGTGGCCAACCAAAAGGCCCAAAACAGCATCTCCAAGAAAGACGGGCACGTTTCTTGGCAGTTTCCTTTTAACCCACAAGTTAAAGGTGTAGTAGATTCGATTGTGGCCAACCAAAAGGCCCAAAGCAGCATCTCCAAGAAAGATGGGCACGTTTCTTGGCAGTTTCCTTTTAACCCACAAGTTAAAGGTGTAGTAGATTCGATTGTGGCCAACCAAAAGGCCCAACACAGCATCTCCAAGAAAGACGGGCACGTTTCTTGGCAGTTTCCTTTTAACACACAAGTTAAAGGTGTAGTAGATTCGATTGTGGCCAACCAAAAGGCCCAAAACAGCATTTCCAAGAAAGACGGGCACGTTTCTTGGCAGTTTCCTTTTAACCCACAAGTTAAAGGTGTAGTAGATTCGATTGTGGCCAACCAAAAGGCCCAAAACAGCATCTCCAAGAAAGACGGGCACGTTTCTTGGCAGTTTCCTTTTAACACACAAGTTAAAGGTGTAGTAGACTCGATTGTGGCCAACCAAAAGGCCCAAAACAGCATCTCCAAGAAAGACGTGCACGTTTCTTGGCAGTTTCCTTTTAACCCACAAGTTAAAGTTGTAGTAGATTCGATTGTGGGCCAACCAAAAGGCCCAAACAACACAGCATCTCCAAGAAAGACGTGCACGTTTCTTGGCAGTTTCCTTTTAACCCACAAGTTAAAGTTGTAGTAGATTCGATTGTGGGCCAACCAAAAGGCCCAAACAACACAGCATCTCCAAGAAAGACGTGCACGTTTCTTGGCAGTTTCCTTTTAACCCACAAGTTAAAGTTGTAGTAGATTCGATTGGGGCCAACCAAAAGGCCGAAACAACACAGCACCTCCAAGAAAGACGTGCACGTTTCTTGGCAGTTTTTTTTAACCCACAAGTTAAAGTTGTAGTAGATTCGATTGTGGGCCAACCAAAAGGCCCAAACAACACAGCATCTCCAAGAAAGACGTGCACGTTTCTTGGCAGTTTCCTTTTAACCCACAAGTTAAAGTTGTAGTAGATTCGCTTGTGGGCCAACCAAAAGGCCCAAACAACACAGCATCTCCAAGAAAGACGTGCACGTGTCTTGGCAGTTTCCTTTTAACCCACAAGTTAAAGTTGTAGTAGATTCGATTGTGGGCCAACCAAAAGGCCCAAAACAGCATCCCCCAAAAAGAATTGAACCCAGGTCGTGTTGTTTCCAGCGAGGAAGGTGCTCAACGGCCGGTGCCTGGAGTTCGAGGAGGTCACGCCCCTGGGCGCCAGAGGCGCCGACTGGAGCGGCCGGGACCTCGGCCTCGAGTGGAGCGTTTGGAGCCATGGGGTTTGAACCGCTGCGGGGTGAGGTAGGTCTGTGTAGGTCTCAGTTGCGAAAAACCTTTTTGACCTTTTGGATTTCCCAGATTTGGTCCACTTTTAGTAAGGGTTCCAACAGCTTAATGTTGGATTTCAATTTCAGGGTCCTTGGGCAAGTGTGAGATGATGTTTGCGCCCTACGTCCCACGTTGCCATGGCACCTGACACCCTCCAAGAGGAAGCTGATCTTCCAGATACCCCCCTCACACCTCCTTTTTAGATATGGGTGGCTCGTCTCTTTTTTGGAACCGGACCCCCTAAAGTTGCGCAACCATGTTCCTTGTGGTTTCCCTTTTATATTTCACAAGGAGGACCCTCCAAAAAGGCAGACACATATATGTAGAGGCATCTAGAAGTAGATCTAAGTAGATGCTCGCCTGTGTTCAAAACAGAAACTCAGAACCAAGCGGCGTAGCCTTTTCTGGGGAGCAGTTTTTCAGTGAGCCAGCAAACATGCAACACGAGGATCGATCCGTAGCTCTGGTCTTTGCCACAACGAGCTTTTCTCGGGTCCAGGAGTTGACTGTCCGCAGGGGAGCGACACCGAAACATGCTGCTTCGAGACAGTCGAATCCTGCTATGCCTGCCTGGAGAGCAAGAGATATAGCTTGTGGCGCACATGAGAAAGAGGATGCCTGCTTTTGAAGATCGAACGTTAGGTCTTGCTGGCAAAAGCACGAGCCACGTTTTATGAGGCTTATGGACATGTGTCTTCGAACAAGCTAAGCATCGGCCTTCCGGCTGAGATGCGATGGCTCCAACGGTCCAAAGTTTCACACCGCTCCATGGAGGTTGACATGTCAGCAACCACGCGGAGGGTTCGGTTCCTAGTTTTCACGCATACCCGTTTGAGGTCGCCGGTCAGATTCGATTGCCAACTCCACCACGCTTCGTGGGATGTTGGCATGTTGCTCTCCAGGAGCCATACAACGCCTGTCCAGAAAGTTTCAAATGATCCAGCAGGAAACTGAAAGTTCCGTTTACTGGTGGCCACATGTCCCTTGGTCAAAGCATCAGTTTTCTTCAGTGCTCTTCAGGCTTGTAGGGATGCCCTTGGTCGTGCACCCCTTGGGTAATTTACGCAGCCATGGAGATTCCCGCTAAGGGAACCACCATAGGAAATTCAACCACGGGGCCCATGAGCGGATCAAAGAACTGGGTTGGGGGTAGCACGAGCTCGCCTTTGAAGTTCCCTTGCCGAGGCCTCTTGCTGGTTGGGCGTTTGCGACCAGGAACCATTCAGAACTGGCTCTGTCACATCCCAGAATCTTTGAAATGAATTGCTCTACCTCACTCCCTGAATTCGACTTTAAACTTTTTGGAAAGACCCTTCTAGTGACTCATCTTGAAGCGATGGCTTCCCCTAGGCGATCTGGATGCCCGCGCCCGAGCCTGGTGCAGTCGCCGCAGCTGGTGCGTGGGCTACATGCGCCGCGCAGCTGGAAGTCAGCATGCAGGCGATGTCCACGGGACGTTAAAAGTTGAGTTTCTTCCATTCGCTTAAGAATATTTTGTTTTATTTGCCCTTGTTGCTTTTAAAAGGAAGTTATTTATCACTACCGGACATATTTCATGTTTTCCAGGGGTCTTAGCCAAATGGAAGATGTGGCTTTCTGAGTTTGCCCTTTGACACCAAGGGCTCCTCTCAAAGGGGCGATCAGGGACTTAGTAGGTGGATGTAGGTGGTTAGTAAGCCGCTTCCATAACACGCGGGTTAGAACCAGGCTTACTAACCACGTACTAAGTACCCTGCCCCTTTAAGCCTTTTTTCAGGGACAATGCGGTGTTTATGGTCCGATGCCCAGGATGATCAGGGTTGCAGAAACCTGCTGGTGCAAGGGGGCCAACTTGTTTCATGCTTGGGCCTCTTCGCCCGACCCGAGAAGGTGCCAAGGTGATGATGCAGGGAAAAACGCCTTAGTGGCTGGTTTCAGTTTGGCTTTTTGGGGCTTCAATTTTCATTGTTTCAGGGTTCCTGAAGCCTGATTCTTTGCAACTCCGCAGATGCAGCCAGAGAGGCATGTGGCCAGTGACAGCTGGCAAGGCAGCAAGGGCCAACGAGGCATAGTGGCGTTTTTTTCTTCTGCCCATGAGGCTAGGGGCTTGGAACTTGGTACGAGGGCACCATGTCCACCCAGAGGACAAGCTTCCCACTAAGTCTAAGCATTCGCCCTTGGTGCCAAGTGAAGGCCACTTGAATACCTCACGCGGGAAGCGGATCAACATGTTGGGCTTTTGCTGGGCTCATTTAAATGGTCCCTGAAATGGAGTGAACGCCTCATGAACGACTTTTCATGGTTGTGTTATTGTCAAGACTTGGCTCCTTGACAACTTCCACCATGGCGACTTGCCATTGCGAGTGCAATCAATGTTCAGGAGCCAAGCTGCCAGACGCACGCAGAGATCATTGGGTTTCGCCCGCAGGTTTCTCCCTTTTTTCCCGGGTGCGCAGTGCGCAGGGACGTGCCGAAATTACGAAATCACTGAGATGGGGCTTTGAGCGAGAAGCGGGATTTCCTTAGGCTACATGGCCGACGAGGAAGAGAGCTGTCATGAGTGGTGCGGGCGGCCGCAGTTCTGCAAGGATGTCAGCTACTCGTCTGGCAGGTGTTGCGATCCAAACTTGCACGGCCCAACCTCTTGGGATTTCCACCGAAGTCTTTGCAAATGGATTCAGCCTGGTCAACCCTCCGGATGCAGCTCCGAGAAGCGATCCAAATCGCCGCTGTCGCCAACTGGGTGCCCTTTGCCCTTTGCCAGGCGCGGGCCAAACCTTTAGCCGGCCGCGCAGAGGAACTGATACGGGTGGGTCTTTTTTGAAGAGACCCCCCCAAAAAAAAAGGCGGCTTTAAACGGAAACCAAGCCAAAGGGATAATATATATATATATTAATTGATCGGCCATTCGGACCAACGCACAAATTTCTTACGTATATAACAAGAGAACTCTGACGAACATGCGCCGTGGCAACTGAATTGGATCACTGCAATCCTTCCCCAGCATTAGCACCCCTGTTTGTTTTTTGGTTTTTTTTGGGGGGGGCACTAACCAGGCAAAAATATCTCATTTTTTGCCGGGGTCTGATTTCTGAGGCATGGCGCCCAGCGAGGAGTGGGTCTCCTATGTTCGGAAGTCGCCTTTGAAGCGCTTCCAGGAGGAGCAGCTCCAATTGGAGGAGGCGGAGGCGTGAGCCATGTGGGTGTCAAGGCTACTCCAAAGAAGGGTGGTTTTGGATTCCCTTTCAAAGCCAACCTAAAAACATGGTACCCTCAAGAAGACACACACACACACACCAAGGTGCCCTGTGCTGTGTAGTATGTTGTGGGATGATTTGCGGGAATGTGATGTGTCGTGTAGTGTGTGGCCTGCTGCGCGTGAAGGTCACGTAGTGTTGAGCTTTGGCAAGCTATGTTAGACGTAGTATTTTGTGTGGCTTGTCATCGTCGTGTTGTCGTGCAGTATGCGGTTGGTGTGTCAGGTCACGATTTTTCAACGTCGAGGTGTGTCATGTTCTGTGGTCATGCCCTGGGGTCAGGCGCTGTGTTGCCACGCTGTGCTCCTTCGTTGCGGATGCCTTGTGTAATGGTTTGCAGCTCGCTTCCTCGCCTGCCCTTCACCGGTGCCTGATGCGCTTGGCTGGATGCCGGCGCCAGGAGCTTCCGCCGTGGGCGAGGCCGACAGAATTCAGCTGCCCATACCCCTACGAGGGCGTGGTGAGCCTTTGGAACGAGGAGTGGCTTATGTTGTGAGATGCCTGAGCGTCCGTGAGGTGACTGTGTTTCTTTGCAAGAAGTCCCAATCAACCCCGGCTCAATACCGTTCTCTCCTTGCACCAACTGGGAACCCAGTCATGTGTATGCCATTTGGTTGATTGTGAACGGCAAACACTCTGTGAAGGCTCCTATTTTCGGAGCCAGGGTGCCATGAATCACACACACACACGGATATTGGCC
Source organism: Effrenium voratum (assembly GCA_963377175.1). Classification (NCBI taxonomy): domain Eukaryota; class Dinophyceae; order Suessiales; family Symbiodiniaceae; genus Effrenium; species Effrenium voratum. Next base: position 668,880 of record CAUJNA010002068.1, on the reverse strand, counting down.
ATGGCACGACTGAGTGGCAAAACTGCACCAGCGAATTACTGGGGCTGGGGATGAAATGTTTTTCTCATCAAGTCTTTCAGAAAGGAGTTGGCCCAAAGGTGGGGCGGCGCACATGGCATGGGCGTCAGCCCATGCATTAAGTTTGTTCCTCGGGTCATCCCCACCAAAGCCTGAGCCCGAGCCTAACCCCGAGCTGCCTACCCACCACGCCACGGGGAGCAGGAAGGAGAAATAAATCAAGCAGCCAAAGTCTTGCGACCGAGCCAATCAAGTTGGGCCAACAATGTGATGTAGAGCAGACTGCCATGAATGTGTTTCTTTGTCAGGGAAGCCATGGTCACAGACTTGCTCGCGCATGATTGTTGATGCGGTTTCCACACTTCGACTATTGGCCAGAAAGAAGAACTGTTTGGCCGCCAATGGAGAAATAATTGTGGAATCAAGTCCCGGATCAAACTTTGCATCAGCGACACGTGTTTGACATCAATCAGAACCAGGCCGGAAACGCCTATTGCTTTTACAACTGTTCAGCGCCAGCCATTTGTGTGTGTGTGTGTCTTTTTTTGGGGGTACCCCTTTTTGGTGGTTTTTAAGGGAAATTACAACAAGGAAAACCGAACTCCATTTGGGGGGTGCAAGTCCCTAAAACGAGACGTACACCCCCCTGGTCCAGGAGCCGCCCAAAGAGGCGGAGCCGGTGCTGCGGGAGACCTTCCAGGAGGCTTTGGTGGCGATTTGTGGGTGTCTTTGAGGGTACTGTTTTGGGGGTGGTTTTAAGGGAAACCAAAGGGAAAAATCACCCATCTTGGGGGTTCCAACTCAGAACAGGCAGAGCCATCTTTCAGCTCCGCTGGATCTTGTCTGGGCCTCACAAACCTCTGGTCCCGATGAACTGTTTCTTTGAGGCCTGCACCTTAAATATGCACCGGCCAATGTTCCTAAAATCATCGGCTCTAAGGATTGGGCTCGACAAGTCCGACCTATAATTACATTGTGCTTCTCTTGACGTTGACTCTTTAACCTGATATTCATGGTTTAGTATGGCTGGATCATGATGTAGAGATATGCTTTCAACCCACTTAGAAGTGGATGTTGCATTATTGTCTCCCTCCACGTGGTGACGTTAGATATTGCTACACTTGCTGAGATGCAGGTGGACAGTCATGTTTATGTAGTATCCAAGGAGCATGTTTAGAGATTGTTGGAAACTGAGATTGGCTTATTGTTGAGCTTGGCAGACCTTCTTTCTGGGCCTGAAATATTGCCAAGCCTTATTGGGGCACTCTGTTCAGACACAACTTGAACCCACGTTCTTTCGAACCTAGGCTACAATTCTGAGTTCCATTGACACTTACTGTCTTATTGATGTTCATTGCTGCACCAGCGAAACATGCCGAACACAATGTTTTTGCCATTGACATGGGCACTGCCGCCGTGAAGCATCCCCTTTTCTGATGACTGGTTCAGGGTTTTGGCAGGTCAAGGGGGAATGGTAGACCCCAGCGCCCGAGTCGCGTTTTCGTGAAAGTCATGGTGCTGATCGGTGGCCTGGTCATGTCGACCTTGCTTTGCATGGCTTGGGAAGAAGGCCCCAGGGAAAAGACATAGAGACCCAAACCTACGCTTGAGTCCTTTGGCTATCCGCGGGGTCCCAAGCTCCATTCACATCCATGACACAAAGGGGAAGCTGGCGCAATTCCCATGTGGGCAAGGGGACAGCTAAAAGAAAAAATGCTCGAATTGCAGACGCCCATGCGGGCAACGGCAGAACATCATGGAATTGTATTTCTGCTTTCAGGCAGCTGTGTAGATGTTGCTCCGGGCAACCGTTTGCTTTGTCCGTCCGATCAGACCTGCCGCGTGCTGCGAGCTGACGGCGTTCCAAGCCAGGCGGTCGGGCGTCGGGGCGTTGTTGACGGTTTTTGGCTCTTGTGTGTGTGTGTGTGTGTCTGTGTCTGTGTCTGTGTCTGTGTCTGTGACTGTGACTGTGACTGTGTCTGTGTCTGTGTCTGTGTCTGTGTCTGTGTCTGTGTCTGTGTTTGTGTCTGTGTCTGTGTCTGTGTCTGTGTGTGTGTGTTTGGTTTCTTGTTGTCGTTGTTCAACTTATTTTGTTCGGAACAAAATGACCTTTCTTCCCCCATGTCCATTGTTCTGCCGTTCTTGATGCGCTGATCTCGGGGGGGCAGTAGCTCAATTGACCTCAAGTCTCCGCAGCGTACTGCAATGCAACCAATCAACGTGACATCCGGGTTTGGTCGGGCAGCCACTCAATTGGTAGATTGCTTGTCCGCTAGTTGTGGATTGTGGACAGCTGCATATGTGTATATATTTGTATAAAGAGGTTGTTTTTTGGCCATGCAGTCCTCTCTTGTGATGGCTGATCCCCCAGAATGCAGCTTTCCAAGCACGTCCTGCATTTCACAATTGCCTGGGTCACTTGGGGGACCGCCCCACATTTCTGGCCATGCTTCGATTTTCGAGGCTCTGCTCGTGTCCCTTCGGCTGGCTCAGGGCCAAGCGGATGAGCCGAGCCAAGAGTCGCCCCCTGCCGCAGCTCAGGCGGCAGCGGAGGATGGGCCCTTTTTCCATGGCGCCCCCTGGCGCAATGATTTGAACATTTGTGCCGCGGTCAAAGGAGCTGCGGGCGTTTGAGGGATCGCGGATCGGGATTCAGGGCCCATGACTGCCGCAAGAGGCTTTGACCTCAGCAGGTTTGGGAAGGATAGCTTTGACCTCAGCAGGTTTGGGAAGGGTAGGCCCCTCCTGCTCAGACAGCGGTGGTCGCTGCGTGTGAGACAACAGTTTGGCTGGTCTGTCTTGCGCGCTAGGTTTTGCAACACCCGCAAGCGTGCCGCGGGCAGGTTGCATTTTGTGAGGGGTTGTGAGTACCGGACATCAGCTTACGTGTTGTGGCAAATTGCTTGGGCAAGGGATGCAATGATACGTTAATGCGCTTTTTGGATAAAGAGAAACAGGCGCCCGGAGCTTGTACCATCATGTAACCATGTACGAGCAGAGCTGCTTGTTTGTTCTTTTGCACTGGTCAACTGACCGAAAGTGGCTGAATGCCGAGTGCTTCAACGTTGACTAGTATCGGGGACAACACAGCACCCCCGTCATAGAAATGCCTTGCATGCCACAAGCAACACAAGACATCCTTTCCTGGCACGCGTTTACACCTGGGTCACAAATCACAAGCGGTGCAGTGTTGCCAACTGAGTTGTCAGATGTTGTGAGTTGCAAGATTCGACCGAACCAAATTGTGATAGTGATGTCCGCGAGCGCCATTCCTTTTGCCAAGGTTCTGTCAGAGACCGAAGAGATGGTGAAGTACTTTTCAGCCGACACATCGGAATACCCTTGGGTCTACTTCTTGGCAGCTCGCGTCGCAAGATGTGTGATGGGAACCCTGGATGAATACACCGATTGATTGGTGGGAGGTGGTCCTCTTTTACTGGGGCCCTTCAATGTAGCAGTGGGAAGTACACTATCATCAGGTTCATCGATGTTCGGGTCCAATGTGCCACCTTCCAGCTGGCAACTTGCTTGTGGCAAGCATGGGTGTCTACAATGCATCCAATATATTTCAATCCTTGGTCTGAATCAGATATTGCCATTTTTTGCATACAACGTGACGGGAGAGGTTTGAATTGACCTGCGCAGTCTTGATTTCTGGCCAGCATAGGACAACTTGGAGTACATCGGAGAGACCGTGCTTGGAGGAAACACCATCATTGGCCCAAAGCAGCATTATCTCTCCATGTTCTACACTTCGTCCCAAGCTGCTTGTGAAGCTCGGCGTGCAGGTATTATTTGTTGTGCCCTTGTTGTGTCTTTGCGTTTGGAGAGAAGCGCACTGCACTCACAAACGACCGGCATTTGAAGATTTGTGTGCGTGGGTGTGGGTGTGTAGCAATGAAGCCTATTGTCCTGAATCCACACACCCACATGAACATGAACATGTTTTCTTGTCCCGGGCTCATTTTTGGATCCACGCACGCATCAGCATGCCAATGTCTTGACGCTTTGCCAGACACACGAAGCCGCTGTTTTTGGGCCGGAAGCCGTGCCTCTGTGTTTCTGCTGTCGACTCATATGTTTGCACGTGTTTCTCAAGTTGGCATGCCACCAGAAGAGCTTGAGCCAGGCTTTGATGTCAGTGTAGCGTTGGCTATTGCGTTGTTTTTGCTTTGTTTGTTTGCTTGCCTGTGTGTGTGAGCTTGCTTGCGTGCTTGCTGCTTGCTTGCTGGCTGGCTGGCTGGCTGGCTTGCTTGTTTGCTTGTTTGTTTGTTTGTTTGTTTGTTTGTTTGTCTGATTGTTTGTTTGTGTGTTTGTTTGTTTGTTTGTTTGTTTGCTCGCTTGCTTGCTTGCTTGTTTGTTTGTTTGTTTGTTTGTTTGTTTGTTTGTTTGTTTGTTTGTTTGTTTGACACACAGCCAGACTGCTCTTGGTGAAAGCAGATCTCCGGCGAGATTGCACGCTACGTAATGGGCAAACCTTGGGTTCGCGCAGAGGAACGGTCCACCGCGGGGGCCTTCGTTTTGAAACGAGGACGGCAAGAACAAGAGCCAGTGGACGGCAGAGGATGTCGAGGAGATCTTCCCAGGCCCCAAGTTCGCGGAGACAGTTTTCGGCCAGTTAAATGGGTGGCTCGTTTTGTCTGGAGTGAACCCCTTGAGTTGTTTGGGGGGGGGGTTAGGGGAAACTAAATAGCCACCATGATTTAAATGTTATTCTGCCTTCCTTGTTTTTTTTTTGGGGGGGGGGGTCTGAGGGGAAACTACAAGGACAATCATCTCTCTTTTTTTTGGGGGGCGGGGGCCGGGTCCTCTAAAGAAAAGAATCACTTTTACTGCCATTTTGGGGGGATTCCCATGTACCATGTAAAGCAGGTTTTGGGATGCATCCTTTAAGGAACCGTGTACCAACTAAATAATTCCGCTGGCATTTTTTTGTGTGATTCTGAAACAACAAAGGTAGATGCTTGCTTTTTTCAGCAAGGGAGCGCCCACTCACAGCCAAGAATAGGTGTTTTTTTGCAGTGAGGGCACGCCAATTCTGCCGTCAGGGGAAGATCACCCCAAACCCCAAGAGTGCTATTGCTGGGAGGGAGGAGGGTTGCTCAACCAATTCCCATTGACCGTGGCTTATGACCCCTTGGCCCTTGTCTCTTGGTCGTGCATCCATGCGCCTTCCGCTTGTCAGTCGCATAGGCTATGAACTCGGTTGCATACTTTTACGAGGTATAATATGTGACGTATACGTCAACATGTACATACACGTATACATTCACTATACCTGCACGCATGCATATGGGGGTCGTCCCAAAACCCCAGTCTTCGGTTTTCATTGTCGCCGAACGGGGAGAAGTCAAAGTTGGCAAAAGCTATGCGAGCGCAAGCGCGCAAGTGCGGCCCAAGGGTTTCATGCTAGCCTCATCAAAAGAAGTGATATCTCTGTAGCTGACACGACAGAATTCAAAAATCAACTGCCGCGACTAAACAACTGCGCGGCCCAAGGACCCAATCCCGGGCAGAACTTAGGACAGCCCCCATATACATACGCGTGTACCTATGCATACACATACACATACATATACACAAACACGGGCATATGCTTATACATACACATACACTGCTATACATGTACATGGAAATGTTTGTACATACATTTATATATATATATATATATATATACAATTTGTGCATTCTAATATATATATATATATGTATACATATGTATGCTTGCATGTATGTATATACGTGTGTGTGTGCTTATATTGGCTGTCAGGCCATGTCTATGTGGACGATGGGAGCTTGGAGACTCGCCGCGCAGCCTTTCTCTCCTACCACTTCACGGCCTGGGGCAAGGGAGGGCGGGGATGAAGCGGCGCACTGACTTTGATAGGGCGCAAGAGGGCCGTTGGGAGAGATCTGAAGCTCCGCTCGCTCAGGTGCATCCAATAAAAACATATAACAACAAAAACAGGGCAGACGTGTTGTTTGGCCGTCTTTGTCATTCCTATCGAAGTACCGAGTTTCAATGCTTGTCCAAGGTGTGGCGAGCTGTCCAAGAGCAGTGGGGTTGGGAGGTTAGTCCTCAATGAGGGCTGCATTCATCCGATATCTGCATTTCCTACCGGCTTGATTCGCTTTTGCCCTAGATGACCAAACTTGTTTGTAGTAAAGTCTGGACGGTCAGCATCAGGAAGGAGCGCGTCAAATTCGAAGACGATTTGTTTAGAGCTTGGAATCGGAAAAAGTAGCATTAAAGCGACCATGTGGAGGGGCCAACACGACACATGCTTTGTGGAGCGCTCCATCCAGAAATGACCGAAGCACATGCTTGCAGGATATTGTTGTATGGCCCTGTTGCCATGGCAAATGCCAAGTGAGTCACGCGAGACACATGGATGGATGATGGTTCGTGGGGACAGTCCCAATCCAAAATAGATGAGTCTCCACCTGTTTGTCCTTTTGCAGAGCTTTGAAAAGTCAGGTTTTGATACTGTCCACGCGCTTCCACTTGCCATTGTGGGAGGGCCACCATCACTTACCTTATTGGCTACGAGGTACTTACCTGGTTACCTACTAAAGTTCATAGTTTTTTTTTGGAGTCACTTGCAACCCTCAGTGCAAACCCATGCGGGCAGGTTGCAGCACATGGGATGGCCTCAAGACCGGCTTACCACCTCAGATCCACTTCAAGGAAGCCTTTCACTTTGCTTTTCGTGCAGAGCCTGACCCATTGGTTTCGTTCAAACCACTCTCCGCACCCGTCCCGTGCCAGGCCATTTGCGTGGGCCCGGAGGAGATGCATTTGGTGCCCCAGGCGGCTACGGCTTGAGTGAAGGGAATGGCTCCTGAAAGACATGGCAAGGTTTCTGTTTGATGCCTTGGGCCTTTTGACTTTTGCCTTTGGCCTTTTTGGCCTTCGTTTCTTTTGCTGGTTTCTCAATCTGGGAGCCCAAGTCTATTCAACATAACGTTCCCGATGATCAACGGGCATCGCCAAAACTGGCGAAATGCCACAACTCACGTCTAATGGGTAGTGTCAAAATAGGGGCACCCCCAACATGGATTTCGGGGCTCCTTTTGGTTCCTGTAACCCACCCAAAAAATGGGTACCCTCAAAAACCACCCCAAATCCTCTCTTGCCCCGTTGTGTGGGGCTTGCCTGGCTTTCCCAGCGGGAACTGGAAGTTCAGTGCGACGCTGCTCTTAGTGTCAACTCCAGATTTATTCGGGAAAAACAAATAAACAAACCTATACCAATCTAAGGGCTTTTGTTTTGCACTGGGATTACACCCTTGGAACATGACCCACACCGGTTCAAAATAACACGGTTTTATCCAGACATATACCTAAATGGGGTCATTTCCCAGTGGGTGTAATCCCAGGGTGTAATGCAAAAACCCTTAGAACCAATCAAGGGCAGGACACAATCCAGAAGGCATTTTTCTTTCATCAGTATGGTCCTGGGCAGTTCGAGAGTTCGAGTGGGGGATGTGAGAGTCACCTCGTGAATGGTCGTCGTTGAACAAGCCAGTGCTGAAGAGGGATTTGTTTATTCGTCCGGACACCACTTCGAGACCTGTGTTCATTCTCGGTCGCGGTGTGCACTGCTTTGTCAAGCTTATCCTGATCCTTCACTGCAGGTACACCGCCCTAGGATTGTCTACTAATTAAACTGACACTCTAGAAATCGTCACTCACTCTAGAAACCGTGACTCACTCCTAGTGGAGCCAAGCAATTGCTGCGGAATTTCCGAACTTCCCACCAAGCTGCATTGATAGCCGCTGTTCCAGGGTAAAATTGGGGGGAGGGCCTTTTTTTCGAGCACCCCGCCTCAAAACTCGGTTCTCCAAAAGAGGCCAAAGGGAAGCTGAAGCATTTTGACCTCGTTGGTTTGTCCACACCGTCTCCTTGTGTTTTTCCAAACCGGAAGGGGGAAGCTGTTGATCAACCGGAAACCGGGGGGAAGCGGCAGCGCCTCATTGTCCGGGACTCCGAGTGACCCGGTGATCGACGCCAGGCGGTGGTCGACGCGGTGGGCTTCGGCACCCACCCGCTGGTGCCCAGCGCGGTGCACGAGCGCCTGCAGAGGCGAAGGGTGAGGGTGGACGGCGGGTGGATTTCTTCGTGGGCGGATGGGCGGATGCGGCCCGGGTCTACGTGGCAGGGAGGATTCGCCGGAGAAACGTGTAAGCAAATGGGATTCAACTGAAGGTGTTGGTGATGAAGGGAGGTGCAAGAAACTGGATGAATTCGCATGAAGGTGTCGGTGATATAGGGAGCCGCAACGGATTGGAATGAAGGTGTTCGTGATAAAGAGAGCGGCAACAAACAAGATGGATTCAGATGAAGGTGTAGGGTGATAAAGGGAGCCGCAACAAACTGGATGGATTCAAATGAAGGTGCTGCAACAAACCTCTGACTAACAAGCCCAGTTCTTAATCAAGGGGGTCCTCCTGCAAGAATGGATTTCTTGCGAGGGGTCAGCATTAATATGTTTCTATCCAAAAACACTGGGTATGATTGCAACTTGTTATTTTGCTTGAACAAATAATTTTGTTCCATTTGCACTCGCAATTGCTGGCTGTGCCTTGTTCGAAGAAGACCTTCTTTAGGGCTTCAAGGAGTTCAAGGGATTGCATGGCAAGTCCCTGCTGGCCCTTACGTCGTTTTTGTTTGAAGGTGGTGTGGTCCAGTTGGGATTCCCCCCAACGAAGATGAAAGGAAGGTCGTTTGCATGACCTGTTGCAAGGGGCGCAAGGGGCCCCCTTGTGCCCTGAATTGGTGGCTACTGCCACGTTGCTTTCTTGCTTTCTTCAGACAAAGATGGCAAACGCCAGATGCCAACCCACGTCCAGATAGCTGGCGCGCGATATCTGTTTATTGGGTCGGGAGACCTCTTCCCTCAGAATTTGCCCTCGAATATTCCGAAGTTCACTTTGTGTTGTGAGGGCAAAAGGAAGAGAGCTCTGCATCCTTTTGCGCCCAGCAAAAACGCTGCGCTTCAACTCGTCGGAGTGGCAGAACGAGGTCCGGATGCAAAGCTCCCAGGCTCCCCTCAGGTCACAGCCCCACCTGGCAGAACCAGCTTGTCAGCTGTATTTGGGTGGCTCGTGGCTTTTTTTGTTGTTGTGGGGGCCCTTCTTTTTTTTGTGTTGCCTTGAAGGGAAGCCAAAAGGAAACCACCCATTTTTCGAGGTCCGCGATTTTTTGAGACACACCCACCTCGTGTCAGTGGACAGCAACTTACAAAAAAGAAGCACATGTTTAAAGAACCCGACCCAGACTCTGGCCCCCTAAGAGAAGCCACCAGGGCAGCTCGTTTGAGTCATTCCAACAATAGGCCATGCCCAAAGTTTGGCGGGCGCCAGGGTCTTCTTCCACTTGCCGGATGCGGTGCAGCCATTCGTGCGCCTGCATCCCTTGATCCTGGAGGGCTACCTCGAGGATATGCCGCTGGGCTGATGCGTTCTGCCGCCATGGTCTGGCTCCAGAAAGCCTACCCAGTTTTGGTCAGTTGGGTATAAGCAACACAACCCGATGATTATATAGAATACATGTATATTATATACATATATATATATATATAAACAAGCACCAATGTAGTGAGGAACAGGGTAAAAAGATGGGGGGGCGAGCGACGCGCTGGCGCTCGGGCGAGAATTCAGTCTCATGGGTTCCGAGAAGTCCTCGAAAGCCGATCCAAGTGCTGAGGGCTCCACTTGGCTCGTGCTTTTCAACTCACTCCTTGAATTCCTGGGCGCACTTTCGGAACTGCTGTCACGCTCTGAGAGTAAAGCTTGGACCTCGAAAATGGGGCAGCGGTTTTCTCTTCTGGGCTTTCCTTTAAAACCCCCCCCCCAAAAAAAAAGAGAGGAAGAAAAGAACAGGAAAAGTAGCCGCAAACACAGAGACACCCATTCGGGCTTGGATCAAGGATGAGTTCACCTGAGCATGGAACCCGACGTGCGCTTTGGCCCAATTTCCGGTGAGACAGCAACGACAAGAAACGCTGGACTCGGATCCATGGCGCGCAAGCCGTAGGGGCGTTGCTCCGCAGGTTTCATAGCGGACATCTCATAGATCCAGGGGCTGGAACCTCTCGAGCATATCAGCTTGGCAATTGGGTGTCGGGTTTTTCAGCGACCCCCACCCCCCGCACATGGTGGCTTTGATTTTGGCGTTCTTTTCAAACAACCAAAAAGAGGTACCCTCAACAACAAGACATGCCGAAGTGAACAACGTCAGATTGTATCCCTGGAAGTTGGACCCGCAAACATGATGCCAGTGCGTTCAAACGTCCTTGTCTTCGGGTTTTTGCCTTGCAGCAAGCAACGCCTGGAAGTGGAAAGAAGAATCTGGGTCTGTCTTCTTTGAGGGTGCCCTTTTTGGGTTGGCTTTAAAAGGAAACAAACATGACAAATCATCATTTTGGGGGTCCGAGTGCATTCCATCGTTTTGGGGTCCGAGTCCTTAAAAGGGACGCACCCCATTTGGAAGGTTGTGCGGTTGTTGCAGATGCATGCCACAAGGCGCAGGTCTTGGTCGATTGTGTGTGTGTGTGTGTCGCTTCAACGGGCCATCCCTGTGCTCGTTAAATCAAACGACGGAAGCCGCCGATGGATTTTCGTGCAAGTCCTGCTTTGTCTCCCTGATGTGCCCCTCTTCACCGATTCATATGCTGAAACCCAGCTTTTCCCGGTCCGAGTAGATCAGCCGTCCACGGCTCAAGAAAAAGTTGACTCTTGATTAATAATCTTCCCCCCCAGTTATGTTTGTTTGCTGAATCAGGGGTCAACAGTAGGGGGTCCTTTCAATGGGAGTCCGCCTGATAAGTGGCCCCACTTCCTTTTGCTCAGGTACAACAACCCGGCGCCTTGGCTGATCTCGGGAGTTTGGCCCTCCAATGCAAAATTCGCTTCTGACAATGCCCATCGTTTGTGCAAAGCGTGTGTGACATGGTTGCTCTCGATACGAGCTGTTTGGGCCTGCTCTTTTCTGGAGAAAGTGCCAATGGCCGAGGCGAAGAATGATGCAATGTACTACAAGCAGACCTTCCTTTTTCTCATGATGGAGCTCTTCCGATACAGATACCGGCACGACATTCAGCTGCTGGGACACATTTTGGACAGGGGGACGGGTGGTAAGTCTTGCTCCCTATGAGATCTACCAGAGCCAACAAAAGTCTGCCACAGACAGATACATTCTGTCAGGTGTTGCACACTCGGCATACTCATAGTCAACCCATCTCTCTGCACTGTGCAGAGCTGGTGCCGGATGCCGAGGACGCGTATCAGAAACTCTGCTTGCGCGATGTGCACGGATCAGAGGAAGTTGCAAACCATCCAGCAGGCCAGCCTCACGGAAGCTCGGCTGAATCCCGCAGCTTGCTGTGGAGTCTTGTTTCGCTTTCCGCACGTATGTGGCTGTGCCACAAAGGCCGGGTCATGAGTCGTGCCTTCCTGCTGAGTGATGTAAATGATAAAGTTGCCTGTTGGTTTCCGTTAAGATACTGGCACAAGTGGGATTCTTCGAGCATCTTTGAGACTCTGAACTCACGCTTTTGGCATGTTCTCTGAGGACGGTCCACCGGAGATCGCGATTGCCTTTTGCCTCATGAGCCGACGGTCAGGCAGTGCCTTGCGCACTGCCATCCGTCAAACTTGGGCAAGGCGTCTAGGCGCGGAGCTGCCAAGCGTGGAGCTCGTGTTTGTTTGAGCTTGTTTGGCCATGCTCGCATGTCGCTGATGCACATGGGGCCAGAGTTGCACTCCAGTCATGGTCCTTGAACAGGGCCGGTGAATCACCATTGAAGGACACTTCTGCTTAGACTTCCAGGACCTTTCTTTCACGCAGATGTTCAATCACAACGTCGTTCAAACGCTTTTTTACACAGCAGTTCCAGGGTTCGCGCTTGGTGGGGCAATGGTGCTACGACGGTTTAAGCACGCTTCAGCAAGTTTGACATTCTGCGTACGTTTCCAGCGATACTTTCCTACGCCTAAGGCAACATGCAGGTAAGTCCTCCTCATCGATGCTCCATGGTATGTTGCCACGACTTGGATCATCCTCAAGGTGCATGGCCCTTTTTCACAATCTTCCTCCGAGAAGGTGTTCCAAGCGTTTTGGGTGTACAACTCTGACATATTGCAAGCTCTGGGTTTTTTTCATGATCTCCGACACGGTGAAGGCGTCTTTTTTCTAAATTTCGCTTGAATCTCGGAGCAGATCAACGGGATGAGGGAGTCTTTGAGCCTTTGAGAGCTGCGAAGCTGCAGGCCCAACCTCCGCCCTGCGCTTCTTTGTGGGCAAGGCGGGATCGGCGTTCGTCTGACTTTCGCGGCGATGGCTAGCGCCCACAACATGGGGCAATTGGGTTTTCCTCTTGGACCGCCTCCTTCGACTCCCTGGCCCGCCCGTTTTCCGGACTCGGGATCGAGTCCGGCCTCAGACCTTAAACTCTGACACACAGCTAATTTACTCGTCCTAGGCCTTCAAGCCTGCGTAAGCCGCAACTAACTGGTAAGGACACATGCCCAAGGTCGTTGGCGCCTCCAGCCACTTGAGGATTGGTTCTGGACCTGTTCCCTTTTGAACCCCAAACTTTTTTGGGCCCCTACACCAAAAGGTGATGCTGGCGATGCTGCTGGTGCTGTGTGTAGGTCGAGGCGAAGGCCATTCGTCACCGGTTGTTTCAGTTAAACTTTGTTGCTGGTGATGCTGGCGATGCTGGTGGTGCAAACTGCGGCTCAGAGGTAAGGCTGAATAAGAAATAGTGGGCACGCAATCAGAGTGGGCGTGTTCCTCAACGAACCAGATGCAATCTCACATCCTTCAGATGCTGGGCCGGATGTCGTTGAGCTCCGGCCCTCATGAAATATACCATGTTCCACTCTCTCTTACCCGAACATGTGGGACATCTTGCAATACATGAATTGCGACCAAAGAGGTCGTTCTGATGGGATGCTTCTTGTGACGATTAGCGTTTGGTTCTCAGGCCCGGGGTTCCCATCGGCTTGCGGTCGTGATCTTGATTCGAATCTCTGGTTGTTTCATGGCTGGGTCTTCTTTTGAGTTGGCAGCCCTTGTGGGTTGGTTTTAAAGGGAAACCACCAGGAAAACCTACCCTGTGGGGGGTTCCGAGTCGCAACAAACAAGGACACGCCTGTACATGTGGAATTGACCGTTGGAAAAGGAACCCGGAACCTCAGCCAGGCCCTTCCCAATGCGTGTTTTTTTTTTTCTTTCCGGCGAGAGCTGAGGTCGATGAGGGCGGAGCCTTTGAGGACCAAGGGGCCCCGGACGTGGTGGAGCTGGACGCTCCGGAGAGCTACGAGGCGGTCACGCTGAAGGCCGCTTGAACTCCAGGGACCGACGCCGACTTCTCGAGGGACGGCGCCCCCCAAAAACGACCAGCGAATGCGCCGTTCGGAGTTCTCCAAAGATTAGTTTGGGGATTTTCCTTGGAAGCCACCATTTGGAGATGGTAATTCGTTGTGTGCTTCCTGGAACCATTTAGAGATGGTTGCGAGGATGTCACTATGGAATGAGTCTGGCGATACCCCCAACGCCGCACCCGTTTTTGAGATGCCGATGTTTGTCGAAATGAACCAACAGAAATCTTGCATGCCTTCGGCTCACACTGCTGACATTAGTGTTTGCTGGCTAGAGAGCACATGTTTTCTTGTGATACCAGCTAGGTGCCATAGGCCACAGCTGTCTCGGCTTCTTAGGCATGGGCCAACAAATAACAGGCGTAATAAACTCACAGAAAGGCCCCTCCTGCGCTCGGTTGGTCAAACGGAAGCCGATTATCAGATGAGCCACAATCAAAACCTGGGTAGGTGAAGGTTAGTAAGGGACGATCCCACCCATAGATAGGTGCGGCAGCTCTCTTAATTCTTTACATGGTTCTGGGAAGACCATGTCAATACCGGGCTTTTATTATGACTCATGTGGGGTTGTATGAATACCCCGCGCCTTTACATTATGTAAGGCTTCGTCCGGAGAAAGGTGCATGGCGGAACGCCTGTAAAACGATAAGGAAGAAAAAAACGATAACGATTGTGTTTACTACTACTACTACTCCTCCTCCTACTACTACTACTACTACTCCTACTACTACTACTACTACTACTACTACTTCTAATTACTACTACTACTACGTCTACTACTACTACTACTACCACTACTACTACTACTACTAGTACTACTACTACTTCTACTTCTACTTCTGCTACTACTACTACTATTACTCACGACTACTACTACTCTACTGCTACTACTCTACTAATACTACTACTACTGCTACTACCACTACTACGACTACTGCTACTGCTATACTACTACTATTACTTATGCTACTACTGCTTCTACTACTACTACTACTACGACGACTACTACTACTACTACTACTACTACTTCTACTACTACTACTACTACTACTACTGCTACTTCTACTACTTCTACTACTGCTACTACTAACTGCCGATATAGTAGATAGGTAAATAGATAGATAGACTTTTGATAGATGGATAGGTAGAAAGATAGAAATATCGAAAGATATATAAGGTAGACAAGTTAGATAAGATAGATACGGTAGACAAGATAGATAAGATAGATAGGATAGAGATGGTAGACAAGATAGACAAGATAGATAGGATAGATGAAATAGATAAGGTAGACAAGATAGGTAAGATCGATAATAAGCTAGACAAGACAGATAAGATTGGTAAGCTAGACAAGATGGGTAAGATAGATAGGCCAGACAAGATATATAAGATAGGAAGATAGGTAGATTGATTGATGGATTGATAGATCGGTGGATTGTAGGTTGACAGGTTAGAAAGATAGATAGGTACATAGGTAGGTAGGTAGGTCGTTTGAAAACAGTAGATACATTAGATATATGCGCTCCTCCTGTGTCGGCTTCGCTGCTTTCATTGTTTGAGGGTGTCCACTTTTCATGCTTAGCTGGCAAGAGGGGTGCTTTTGCGGGGATGTGCTTGCCGGCAGGTGGAACAGGAGAGCTGCGTCTACCGGAATTTAAGGAAGCAGCTGATAGTGATTTGGCTTTGGGTTGGCGAGTTCAGCATGTCCTGTTTGGATGACTTGAGTTTGGTTGAAGCTGCCTATCTTCAGCGCAACTCCAGTCAAGGGTCGCGCGCTGCTTGTGCGCATAGATAGTGGAAAGAGACAAACAAACGCGCGAACATCTGGGTTTGGATCGCTTTGTTTGTTGCAAGGGGGTCAAGATCGGCATCAGGAGCTGCATTTTCTGGCCATCTTCGGCGTAGCTGGCAGGGTGACTTCGGTGATTGCTTTTGCTGTCCAGGGCCCGAAGAAGGCCAAGGCCAAGGCCAAGGCCACGGGGTCAGGGGTGCCGAGCGCCAAGTGAAACACTTGGCTAAAGGCAAGAACAGGAAACACGGGCGGCTGTCCTTCAAAACGGGAGCCACAAACATCAGGAAAGATCACATGACAACTACAATGGCTCAGAAGGTTTGCCCTGACATTGATTTGCAAGCATGCCCAGCCATGCCGCGCAAAGTGCTCGGTCTCCTTTTGGCCCAGATGTCCTAGAGATGATCCTGTAAACCAACCCTTGGAACTGTTCAAGGGAATTTTCAGGGATTGGTTATGCAGGGATGGATGTTATGTACTACGTATCTAAGAGGTATATACGGGGCATCTTAGGCGCAGGATTTTGTCCATCAAGAGTAGGTGGGTTGGTATTGTTTTTTCAGCAGAGCTCCAGTGATTACCGGGTTTTGGACTTCATTGCTGAACTGGCAACTTGTGTGAGCTTTTCTCTCCCAGCCAGTGGACACACGTCATACCATGTTTTCAGAAGGGGTCGTCATGGGGCCTGCGTTTTGCAAGTAGGGGAAACACGCAAAAACAACTCGAGTTTTCAAAGAAAAACAGACCCTATGTCAGACCTACATGTGGGGTGAGGTCTGATTTTTGTTTACCCTGAACCCTCAACCCTCAACCCTAAACCCTAAACCCTAAACCCTAAACCCTAAACCCTAAACTTTTAGTGGCTCGCGCCAATGTGCGCCAACACAGCAAATTTTTGAAACGGTTGCTTCGGGGGCGCGGGCCGCGGAAGAACAGGAGTAGGCTGGGCGACCGACCCGAGAACCAGCGGAGGAGGATTCGGCTGCGACAAAGCGAGCGATTCGCGGAGGAGGAGGAGTTGCCAAGGGTTTCAGCTGCTAGCAACTTCGCGCTTCAAGAGCCTTCGGGGAAAAGTTGCGAAGCCCGCGGAGGAACAGGAGTAGACTGGGCGACCGACCCGAGAACCGGCGGAGGAGGATTCGGCCGCGACTAAGCGAATTTGCGGAGGAGGGGGAGTTGCGAAGGGATTGAGCTACCACTTCCGAACTTCTGGAGACAGCCTGCGTTTAAGAGTTTGAAGGTCCGAGAGGTTTACCGGCCCGAGTTCGAGGGCTTAAGAGTCCAAGAGTTTGACGGTTCAAGGGTCCGAAGGTTTGAAGCCCAAGAGGTTGTGGGTTTAAGGGTCCAAGGTTCGAGGGTTGGGGGCTGCCCAAGAGTTTGAGTTTGAGGTTTGAGGGCTCAAGGGAGTTTGAAGGTTTGAGGGGTTCAAGGTTTAATAGTTGGAAGGTCCGAGGGCTTCATGTCTGACACTTGGAGAGTTTGAGGGGTCGAAGACTTGACAGTTGAAAGTTTGCGGTCAAGGGTTTGAGGGTTTGACAGTTTGAGAGTTTGGGAGTTCGAGTGTTTGAGAGTCCAAGCGTTGAAGGGTTTGAGGTTCTGACGCTTTGAGAGTCCAGGGGTTTTGAGTTCGAGGGTCCGGGGGTTTCAGGGTTTGAGGCCCGAGGGTTAAGGGTTTGAGGGTTTGAGGGTCCGTGGGTTCTGACTGCGAGGCTAGAGGCGAGCTTGTCTTCGCCGCAGCTTTTCTTCGCCGCGGCTTTTCTTTAGTTCTTCGCCACAATGTCGACTCCCGTTCGCAAGACTGGCTTTGACAAGCCGCGGAACCCGGCGGCGCCTGTGCGGCTGGCGGAGCAGCGCCTGGCGGCGGCGGAGGCCGCGTACAAGGCGCGCGGGCCCTCTAAAGTCTGTTTCAAACTTTTCCCCCGAACGACGCACGCCCTCCCTGAATAATGGAAACGCTTTCGGTAAAGAAATGTGTTTGTTGCTAGGGGCCACGTTCCCAACAATGATGGTTTGTGTTAGCAGGCAGCCTTTCGTTGCAGGCGACGGCGGGAAAGCGCGGGATGACGGAGGCGGAGAAGGCGGCCCGTCGCGAGGCGCGCGAGAAGGTCAAAGCCGCGAAGGCGGCTTTGCAGGCGGAGGGGAGGAGGTTCCTGCCTTTCGCGCGGGCGAATGAGCTGCAAATTAGGGACCTCTCGGTGAGCGGGACGCGAAGACGTCCCCCGCCGGGGGTCGCCTGGGAGACAGAGGGCCTCGAGGTCACCGAAGTGTTGACCCGAGGCGGGCGAGAAACCCATTACTACTACTACTACTATTTCTACCACTACTACTGCTGCTACTACTACTACTACTACTACAGCTACTCACTACTGCTACTACTACTACTCCGACTACCACTATCACTACTACTATTTAGACTACTACTACTACTACTACTACTACAACGACTACTACCACTACTGTTATTAAAAATACTACTACTACTACTTCTACTACTACCACTACTACTACTAATACTACTACTACTTCTTCTTCTACTACTACTACTTCTACTACTACTACTACGACTACTACTGCGACGACTACTACTACTACTACTTCTACTAGTACCACTACTACTACTACTACTACTACTACTACTACTACTACTACCACTACTACTACTACTACTACTACTACTACTACTACTACTACTAACTACTACTATCACCACTACTCGACTACTATTGCTTCTACTACTACTACTGCTACTACTATTCATACAACTAGTACCAGTACTTATACTACTACTACTACTACTACTACTACTACTACTACTACTACTACTACTACTACTACTACTACCACAACTTCTATTACGACAAGAGACAGGGGCACCGCGTCAAGCTTCAAAACCGGAACTGCCCACGGTTCAAAAAGCAGTCCGAAACAGTTCGAAACATGTTGGAAGCAGCCAAGCCACCACAGGACCATTTGAGCAAGTTACCCAACTACGATTACTATTGCGATTGCTACGACTATTTTTCTACCACTGCTACTGCTACTACTACTACTACTACTACTACTACAACTACTACATTATTACATTACTACTAGCCCGTCAGACGGGCTCGCCCGTCCGTCCGTCCAACAGCACCGTTGTTATTACTATTGATTGCTATTGCTACAAGTATTATTATTCATAAACTACAAGAACAACAACAACAACAACTACTACTACTACTACTATTAATACAACTAGTACTAGTACCTTTACTACTAGTACTACTATCACGACAAGAGACAGGGGCGCCGCGTCAAGCTTCAAAACCGGAACTGCCCAGGGTTCAAAAGCAGTCCGAAACAGTTCGAAACATGTCTGAAGCAGCCCCGAAGTGCCTCAAGCCACCGCAGGGCCCATTTGAGCAAAACTACTACTACTGCTACTGCTACTACTACTACTACTACTACTACTACTACTACTACTACTACTACCACGACCGCGACTACTACTACTATTACTACTAGTGGTACTACTGCTACTACTACTACTACTGCTACTACTACTACTGTTACCTTATTACTATTACTACTACTACTACTACTACTACTACTACTACTACTACTACTACTACTACTACTACTACTACTCGTACTATTACTAGTACTGCTACCACTACTACTACTTCTACTACTACTACTACTACTACTACTATTTCTACTACTACTATTACTACTACTACTACTACTACTACTGCGGCTGCGGCTGCTACTACTACTACTGCTGCTGCTGCTACTACTACTACTACTGCAACCACTACTACTACCATTACAACTATTATTACTACGCATACTAGTATTACTATTTTTTATTACTAGTATTTCTACTACGACTACAACTATTTCTATTATTATTACTATTACTACTTCTACAACATGTATTATTACCACCACCGCCGCCACCACTACTACTACTAGGACTAGTACGAGTACTAGTACTAGCACCAGTACTACTACTACTACTACTACTACTACTACTACTACTACTAGTACTACTACTACGACTACTACTGCTACTACAACTACAACAACAACTACTACTGCTGCTGCTACTACTACTGCTACTACAGAATTATCATCCAACACCAATGCTTCCAATGACCTGTAAAACGACAAGGAAGAAAAAGCGATAACGGTGTCGAGGGTCAATTAAAAAGGTCACGGGGTTTTCTTACAACCCCATGTGGACTTGGCGGCAGACTTTGACCGACCTTAGGCTGAGCTGTTTAGAAAGGGTTCCTTCATCCAAGTAGCTGTCAGGATTAGTCACTGGTTGATCGAGGGTCAGCATGAAACAAGCAGGCGGGACCATCCGTTGGGCAGACACCCCGCCTTGTAGACGTTGGTACACCCTTGTCATTCAGACTATGCTGGGCCATCTCCTTGCAGTTTAATCCTTCCAAAGTCACCGTACAAAAGGTACTGGTTGACCCCGCTCTTCACCCTTCAAAGTCCCAGTTTTAGGAGGTGAAGGAAGACGTTTTGGATCCTTTCAGCAGGGTTATGCCAGAAAAGTTGCGCCAGTCTCCAATCTGCGAGGCGCTGTCGATGCTGCACTGGGCTCGCCAGAGCTTCCCCCAGCTGCGGTTTTTGGTCCGCGGGGACGACGACGTCTACCTGCGGCCCTTCTTCCTCCTGCGGCAGCTGGAGCAGCGGCCGGCAGTAGGTGGGAGGGGTTTTTCGCTTTCCCCCTTTGCTAAAGACACGTAAGCTGATGTCCGGCACTCGCAACCCTCACAAAATGCAAG
Source organism: Effrenium voratum (assembly GCA_963377175.1). NCBI lineage: Eukaryota > Dinophyceae > Suessiales > Symbiodiniaceae > Effrenium > Effrenium voratum. The sequence continues at coordinate 648,900 of CAUJNA010002068.1, read as the reverse complement.
ACAGACCAGCCAAACTGTTGTCTGTGCACACGCAGCGACCACCGCTGTCTGAGCAGGAGGGACCCTACTGGGTGAAATGCAAACTACCACTAACACCGTCGAAGCGAATGCTACTTCCAAAGACAGATGTCACATCTCTCTTAACCTTGATTCCGAATAACATCCCCTGTCCTATAAGCCCGAATGCAAAAAGGAATGTGCAACAGTTCCCGAGATACTTGGCTTGGTCGGGAGGCGGAACCTGCTGAGGTCAAAACTTCTTGCGGTGGTCATGGGCCCTAAAGGGCCTTATATTAAGGGCGTGTCCTTGGGTTATCCTGGGCTTATCCAGGGATACCCCCCCCCCCTGTAGCCCCCCCGAAGATTCCATGCTAAAGCCACTAAAAGGGCAGCGCCGCCGGCAGCGATCAAGGAAAGCGCAAACGCGTAAATCATGAGTTCACCACATACAGGGTTCTTGTCTACAGCTTTCTGAAAAATCCCCACACGCGAAGGGTACGGGCTGCAAGCTGCGTTTGTTGAACCCAGGGACTGACACTGGAGACGGTCGATCCAAAGAGCAACTGCTTGAGAAGGAAGTGCCGATGACTTTTGATTGCCTCATGAACCCGTCAAGCCGTGAGATCGGTATATCCTTTTCGTTCCTTCAATGCAAGTGGAGGTGAACTCAGTTTGTGAAGGGACTGCAGCGTCACTGGCAGTACTAACCACGTAATCTCTGACATCAGAGCAGCACGCTCCAGGCACGTGTAGCTTAGCGGGCTTTGTTCAGGCTGATCTTAGCAGGGAACGAGGGAATGACCCCGAAGAATCATCCCTTGCAGTTTCCTTTGATCTGCAGGTTCGTTCCCAAAGCCCCTGTTGATCCCCTCGCGTGGAAGCGGCCTGCGCAGGTTACCTCTGGGGAAACTTCGACAGCGGCTCCTCGGTGGTGAGGGACCCCACCCACCCCCACTACAACTCAGAGGAGCAGCTGCCCATTCGGAGACTCGAGCTATGGTGCTGTCATTTGGCTGGCTCGAAATTGCGCACGGTTTGGGTCCTTGTCGTTTCGGGCAGGATCAATGCACTGGAAACCTCCCTGCAATTGCCCCGCGTGCCGCCTGACGTTGACACTGGCATTGGATCGTCCGTTCCAGTTTGCGTGCCAATTTTTTCACCCACACCCAGTTAAGTCCCCCTGCCGAAATCACCACAACAAGGATGCACACAGAGCGTCAATATGATTGATCCCAAGTGCCAGTTTCAGTGACCCTGTATCCCCACAAGGGCATCACCTGACCTGGCACACCTAGCAGTAGAATCGGTTTTGGAGCCATTGGAGAGCCTGTGGGAAGCCTTGTGAAGCAGGGCTTGCTCTTCCCTTTGATTGCTCTATGGACGCTTTTTGTTTTGGGGCGGGAGATGGCCTTTCTCCAGACTTGGCCCCTTGCCCAACCCTCCGCCCTCAAGCCCCCAAACAATGGGGACTTTATATGGCCATGGGTCAATACCCCGTACCCCAGTGAACATCCCAATCCCCACTAAAATAGACTACCTATCCAAGATTGTGAATTGGCCTATGCATGCGGCTCCTGCCTGGCAGTCCTTGCTTGGTATGTCGTTCATCGTTGTTTGTTTGATTCTGTCCATATCGACTGGGGGCTTAGCTTGCAACATGTTTTTGCTTGCACCCCTTATTTGGTGGTTTGGATTGGTGGTTTAGGGATCTGAACTCCTGGTTCTTGTGGAGGGTAATCCGCTGAACCACCGCTGAACCACCATCTCGGGGGAAGCTGAAGGTGTTGAGCAGTCGCCATCGTCGCATGTCAATTTTCGCTGCGAGCTGAATCCCGAGGGATCACCCGATGTTCGGCGACATCTTCCCGCCCTACGTGCGCGGCCATTTGTGGGCAGCCCGGCCTATGGGAGGCATCCCCGATGAGGAACACCTCGAATCCAGCGCAACACCTTGCCTTCACACAAACTTCTACATGAAGATGTGAAACATGTACATAGATATACGCATACGTTTGCTATATATTATACAAGTATGTAGGTAGATACATGCATATATATATATATTAATATGGGAGTTGATCAAAAGGTCCTCGCAAGGACTGTTACTTTTGAGAACCATATACAGGCGTTTGTGCCCGCGAAAGACCTTGCGAAGGAGTCTGCAAAAGAGATGTGGTTTCACAAAATATTTAGCGAAACCTTCTCGGAGTCATGCTTGTACGCTTATAAGTATTTGCAAACCCCACTCCCTTGTTCTGGGCCCTTTTGGGCAAGTTTCGCGAAAGATCCGTGAAAGACCTGTGAAAACTCATGGAGCTTGTTCGAATGATGGTGACTGCTTTCATTTCACGCTCAGCGTGGTTTGGCAAGCGCAACTGCAGCGCGAAGACTGGTGTTTTCCGGAAGCATGCATCTTGATCAACCGCACAAAGACGCAATAGAACATACAACTATATTATACACATAGACACACTACTAATCCATATATATATATACATATATATGGTTCCCCCCATGGAAGTAAAACCAGGGTCCATGGGGGGGGGGGTGCATATATATATATATACATATATATATATATATATATATGTATGTATGTATGTCTCTACGCCGCCGAGGCCATGTCCGCGGACTTGTTGGCGCGGCTCAGCGACGTCTGGGCCGCGCAACTCCGGGAGGTGGAGGACGTGACGCTGCAGCTGGCCAAGAGCTTGCCGCACCCCGACGACCCGGCGCCGCGGAGAAAGCGACCCACCCAGCGTGTCCCCACAAAAAAGGGATGAGGTCTGATTCCCCCCCCCCCCTAAAGAAAGGTGCGTTTTCTGGCGTGATAGAAGAGTAAACGTTTGAAGGGCGGGGGAACAATGGAATGGACAAACGAAAGCAGGCAAAGCCGTGTGCAGCAGACTTGTCCAAGGCAACCTGCCCTGGGCAGAGGCAGAATGCAGGTTTTACACTTCAGGAGCAACAACGCAGTTAATATCATAATATCAGTGGACATTTATTCTTCGACAGCTGCCGGCCTTGAAATCAATTCTGGAAGAGAAACAGCAGGAGCATGTTGCCGTCAAAGCGCTCAGGGACTGGTTTCATTCTTCCGTTGGTTGTTATGTACGTGTAGATTCAACTTGCGCAACCCTGCATTTTAGCACGAATCAGTCAAACTGTTCCTGGGAGTTTACTTGTTAGACAGATCTCACACCAATAGCTGTTTGAATGTTCAACCGGATTTGAAGAAACAGTCCTTGAGTTTGTCCTGTATTGTGGAGCCACCAAATAGTGCGGACGGTAGCTAAGATTCCTCACAAGCCCTGACACAGAGATCCGAGTTTTAACTCCAAGGTGCTGGGACGGATCCTAGCATCAACCTCATGGAACCCCAGTGCCAGGATCCCATACCCGTTAGGCGATCGGCGTGATCATGGCCAGTTTGGTGGACATGGGTGACATCAGTTTGGCGGTGGACGACCGGGATCTGAACCACTTTGCGCTGAACCCCTCCTGCAACGCAGCCCTGCTGCAGGGGCCGATCCCCGTTTCGCAAAGACAGGTGACACCCAGAACAGTTTCTCGCTGGACAGGGCCTTCATGAGGACAAGATCAATGGCATGTAGGATCGCTTGACAGGGCCTTCATGAGGACAAGATCAATGGCATGTAGGATGCGCGTTGCTCGTCAGCGGGCTTCAGGCAAAGCTCCCACCTTTTGGTTCAATGAACGCCTGTTGAAGTCTATGGCTAGCTGGGGCCGGGACCAAAAGTCGGATCCGAGGCCACCTACCTCAACATCCACAACCGCACCTGGGTGATTCACCACGTCACCCCGGAGGCCGACAAGCATGGCCTGTAAAATGACGTGTCGTTTCTTTTGCCTGCTGTTTATGCTAACCCCTGTGTGTATAGTTTTTTTTCTTGTCCAGCAAGACTTCACTCCGCTCATGATGAGTAGCCCGCCCTTTTCCTGGGAAATTGTATGGTGCGAGTGACGAGGATTGTTTCCAGCACCAGCCCAAACGTTTGCAATGTTAAACCACTACGCATGATCTTCTTCCTTTCGTGGTTTAGCCAGTCCTTGATGCGTCCCCGGCTGTGGGGCATCCCCAAGACTGAGGATGCCAACCAAAACTGGGCCATGGGAACTGGGTTGCTGTGGGGCCATCCCCAACATAGAGGATGCCAACCAAAACTTGGCAAAGGGAAACCAGGTTGCTGTGGGGCATCCCCAACATCGAGGATGCCAACCAAAAGTTGGCAAAGGGAAACCAGGTTGCTGTGGGGCATCCCCAACATAGAGGATGCCAACCAAAAATTAGCAAAGGGAAACCGGGTTGCTGTGGGGCATCCCCAACATAGAGGATGCCAACAAAAAGTTGGCAAAGGGAAATTGGATTGCTGTGGGGCCATCCCCAACATAGAGGATGCCAACCAAAACTTAGCAAAGGGAAACCGGGTTGCTGTGGGGCATCCCCAACATAGAGGATGCCAACGAAACTCGGCAAAGGGAAATTGGGTTGCTGTGGGGCATCCCCAACATAGAGGATGCCAACGAAAACTTGGCAAACGGAAATTGGGTTGCTGTGGGGCCATCCCCAACATAGAGGATGCCAACCAAAACTTGGCAAAGGGAAACCGTGTTGCTGTGGGGCATCCCCAACATAGAGGATGCCAACCAAAACTTGGCAAAGGGAAACCGGGTTTCTGTGGGGCATCCCCAACATAGAGGATGCCAACCAAAACTGGGCAATGGGAACCGGGTTGCTGTGGCCGATTCCCAAACAAAATGCCAACCAAAACTTGGCAAAGGGAAGCCGGGTTGTCGTGGGGCTGCTGCACCAGGGCGGAAAATGGGGATTGCTATCCCGTTGTTTTTCCAGGCCCAAAAATTCGATCCAGGCGATGCAGTGCTTCTGGTCCATCGACGAGCAAGAGGAGGAAGGCGAGCTGCCGGACCTGTGCTCCTGCTCTATGGACGTGGTGGAGGAAACCGCGGGGAGTGACATGGTGCGAGTTTTCCTTTTTTGGGTGTGTCAGTGTTTTGGAGTTGGTACCGTTTTGGGATGGTTTGGAGGCAAACCAGAAGGACAACTACTATTTGGGGGTCCGAATCCTTGAGAAATATAGCATAGTCATCCTTCCTCAGCTGGATGGTGTTGTAGTCTGCAGAGAAATCTCAGGTGCCCGGCTAGGTTGGTTTGTGGGACCTGGGGCACTGGGATCCTGCCTTACCGACTCTTCAGAGAGTTTTTGGAAGACCCCTCTTTGGATCTCCCTTCTTTGAGTAGCGATAGGTGAGAGCTGAAGAAAGGGGCTGAGCTGTGCCGGAAGAATCGGTCGGCCAATGGAAATATTTCGACCAGAACCGAAGGGGATGCCATGGGGTACTTGACAACCTATGCAGATGTGGTCTCTAAGGTGGATGCTTTGGGGGAATTTTGCGGCGATTACGTAGGGCCAGCTTGCCCCGCCCCCACCCCCCCCCGGGGCGAATTCGGTAGAGGGAACCAATCGATCGAGGCATGAAGATCAGCTTTCAACTGAGCAGCCAGCAGACCCCATAAAAGCTCAAGTGCGGAGCAAACCACGCGGTGCTGGCACGTCCGCGGGAAAGCTGAGCTTGAAATGTGCGGCTTGGCTTGCCTCATGCCAGAGCGCTTCAGCCTTCATGTTCCCCTCCAGAACCCCATAAGGGTGTCGTTACGGATACACCTTTCTTAGGAGTTTCCAAGATAAGTTGTTTGTCCTTTGGCATGCCTTACGTTAGGTTGGGGAACGGTTCTACTTCACCGACAGCCTTGATTGCTAGTGGCCATGCCGATTCGGTTCAGGAGAAGTCGGGGAATCCGGACGATGACGAGTTTGACTATCCGCGGGAGCGTTTCAACGAGTGAGGAAAAAAGGAGAGATTCCAGAGCACGGGCTGCTGAACCAAATTAGTCAAGCAGTTTTGTATCTTGCTTTTAGTGTCCACTGCCCACGACTTGAAACTTGAACAAGCAAGATTGCCATGGCTGTGGGTCAAAACCAATGGTACCGTGTTGGGGTAGGTGCGCCACTCATTTTAGTCTATTTTAGTGCGGATTGGGATGTTCACTGGGGGTACGATTTGGATTTTGACCCATGGCCCCATGAAAAGCAAGGCCCAGCCACTCCAGTTTCCATTCAGCGAATGGCCTGAGGGCTCCAGCTTTGACGGATCCTGTCTACCTGGCTGCTTGTCATCGTAACCGCCGCCTTTTTGACTCGAGGTGAGCTTTGCAATGCCTCCCAAAGGGAGACAAGAGTAAAGGATTTGAGACAGCATAGAAAATACCAACCTGCAAGCCTCGTGTCTGAGCTTTGGCCTCGCAGCCTCTGTCCGAGACCCAGCTGGATTGGTTAGGGACATGTCTCACTATCATTTTAACGTCGCACGTTACCACGATTTCAGCCGGGCAGAATACAGATGACCCGAATCTCTCCTGTTCTACATGCAAGGGGAGGCAACCTTCGGCGCTGCTCCCTTCTCACTTTCAACCATTCAACTAATCCACGATGTGGAATTGTCAAGCTGGGGTTGGGGGATAGGCAAATACCAACATCCCTTGATGCTTTTCTGCTCGTTCTTGCAACCAACAGTCACCCTTGGACGATGTTTGTGGAGGTCGCAGATCTCATCCACTGGTTGAGGCAACCCGAATCCGTGGTTGGCGCTTGCAGCCCGTAGGTCACCAAAGGCTTGCGGCTCTTACGGCTCCCCTTCGACCACGGGAGAGCCTTTTGCACTGACCACGCATGTGCTGTTTGCGCATTTTAAGCCAGAGGATTGAGACGAAGCCTCCCAGAGCCTCACTTAGACTTGTGCTGGCAGTTTCTGTCTGTCTTTTGAATTCCCTTGGGCAGACGTTTCGGACATTCCAGCTGTTCACGGGGTACACACACACACACAGAGCGGACCACCAGGGTTCCTCAAAGCTACGTAAGAATGATCCTCTAGCCTTTGGCAGGTTTTGTTGTTCGTGCTATACAGGAATCCCCATCATTGGGAATGGCAAGGGCAATGGTTGAAGTCCTAAACAGGGATTTCACAAATTTGAAGAAGGATTTCACAGGTTTGCCTGTTTGCCAGCTTGCGGTTTGTTCCCTCCATCCACTACCTCGTGAAGGTACCTTTCCGAGACAGGGCAGAGCCTGAAGGCTCACACGATGAGGTACCTCAACATGTCCTTGACATGCTGTTTGATATTCGGTGAACTTCTTTGATTTCCGTATTCAGAGCCGTAAGCTTGGCAAGGGGAGTCCTAGTCACTACCAATGACAGGGGGCCGAGAAACAGCACCTTCCCACGGCTGCCCTCATGGCTCATTGAATTCTTTGAGGAAGTCCTACAATTCAGATGCTCCTGTGGATTCCACCAATTTGTCCACTTAGAAAAGCTCTTTCGCAATTTTCAAGGGGGGAATCCACAGCAACCATGAACCCTTGATCTGCTCTCGCGCAGGTTTTTCGGGGAAGATCCGCAGGGGTCCACTCTGGGACCAAGGCCTGAGGATGGCGTGGGGGAAGCCGGTGCCGCGAGAGCTGTGCGCGCACGGGCCCAACATGGCCTCTTTGGGTTGTTCATACTGAGCCACAGTCAAAACCCGGACGATCCCAGCTGGGTTTTGATTGGGACTCACCTCAGGGACACCAGAAGGAGGTTGGCAGCAAACCATGTTCTGTCCACGGATCTTTGCTGATGTCTGAAGGCGGAACGGATGTCAAGAAGAGTTTGTCTTTTTTCAGGGGACCCTTCAAATGGGTGTGTTCCTTTGGGTGTCCCGTTAAAACCATCAAAAGAGGTTACCCTCCAAAACACACCCGTATTAGAATATGTAAACATCCAGTGTAAATTACATATATATATATATATGTGTGTGTCGTCAATTTCCAAATTAGCGATGTGATGTCTAGAAAGCCCTGAGTTCCGCACAACAAGCACAGACCTCGTATGACGCATGACGTATGACGCACGACGACACGCGTTATTTCCTGAGCTATCCCACCAAAAGAAATGACCTCGCCAGGGCATGGTTGACCGTGAACAAACAAACAACATTTTATGACAAATCATGAGGCACGGAGTGCGTCTTTTTGTAAGGGCCAACCCAGCAGGCTTGCTGCTTGCGCGTGACGTCTGGTACGGAAAGCATATGTTCTGTATCCACACGTGAGAACTAGCATGTACAAGGATGATGATGGCCATGGGCAAAAGCACAATCTGTCTTCTCATGCTAGGATCAGCTGCTGTTACCTGGGTTAATGGGGGTTAGTCAAGATGGGAGGATATCGAACTCGAAACAAGTGGCACCAACGCCTCCGCAGCCAATTCACGAGTCCGACGGGTGCCCCAAAGGGAAGTCCCTGCAGCGCGCCCAAGGCGAGATGTGCTGAAGCTGTGTCGCTGGCTGTTTGGGGCTCGACGTTTCGCTCAGTCTGGGAGAGTCCGGCCGTCGTTTATCGCAGTGGTTAGTGGTGTCTTCTCATTTTCCCGCTTGGTTGCCTGTGCACGTGGTAAGGATTGCAAGCACATGCCGTGTAAAGATGGCCAGCATTGAAAGGGAGCCTGCTGCTTTCTTGTGAAGCGAGTTGGGCGCTGGCGCTCTGAACCGTCTTGAGCCAAGGCTAAAGCTAGAGTCCGGCCGTCTTGAGCCTTGAATGTTGGCGGACTCCAGATGAGAAGCGCCTTTGCTAGATGGAAAGCGTTTGCGCGGGTTTTACGCTTGGGATTCAACCATGAGGATAGGTGAGTCGGCAGATTTGTGGATTTGTGTAATACTTGTCGGTTGTGATGTCGTTCACTGCGTGCGGCAGGAGTTCTTGCTGTTGTTGTGGTTATGTTTGTTTTTGGCAGGAGCTGACACGGAGATTTGTCCAGCCCAGGTCCAGAGGTGTTGCAGGTCGGGCTGAGAGCACGAAAACCCCACTGATTCATCCTAGTTGGTTCCTTTCAAGCAGGAACGAGAAGATAACACATCAGAGTTTGACCTTTGTGGGCAAGCAAATGAATGATCTGAATCTAAACAGTAGCATCGGAGTATTGATGCAATCGGGAAGGTGTCAAAGCAAGTTCGACATCGACAAATGATTGTTCGGGCACTTGATAACTTCCTTGCAGGAAGAAACTGTCAGAAGCTAAGTTCTGATAGACGCACACGCGCATTCAAATGGCCAGGACCTCCCAAATCGAGAAAGAGGAAAGGGTCGCCGCCTCGAGCACTTGTGTCAGGGGTGATTGCTGGCGGAAGGGAAGGCGTCAGACGGAACTGAGAGTGAACTGAGTGCATGCAATGACAGGAAAGGGCATGGATAGTGCAAATCGAAGAAAAGGGCAGAATTTAGAAAGGAGAGTGCCCTCCATCAAGACGTTGGCGCTGCAAGTTCCCCTGGTCAAGGCAACATGCTGCTTCCGTCGGCGCAAAGCTACTAATTGTTTCAGACGAGAGCAAGCCAAGCAGCTGGCCATGAGTTACTTTCTCCCAACTTGCCAACTGAGACATGCAAATAGGACTTGCCAACTAAGACATGCAAACAGGCACATCCTTGTTGGCATTTTTGGCCTGATCATCATTTCCCATTGAGCATACACATGATGGTTTGGAACCCCACTGTGACTAACGCCTGGCCGCGTTCTCTGAAATTTCTACGGAAAACGTTGCCTAGGACTCTTCGTGTCTTGCTTTTGTCAGGTCAGATGTGAGGATCCACTGCATCCACCAACCAAATCCGTCGCTTGGGCCTAGGTCATTGTGGAAGCCTTTGAGAAAGACAAAGCCCGCAAGCGCCGGCCTCGGGACGGCTGGTTGAACGAGGCCGGTGGTGCCATTTCGCGAAACCTCCGTCTGATATGGGTCGTGGAGGGGAACGTGGGAATCACGGACCTTGACGGTGAGTTGGTTTTTGTTTGGTCTTAAGGAATCCAAAAGGCTACACGTGGACTCCGCGGGTTGTCCGTTGACCTGCCTGTAAGGGGATTCTGCTTTCGAGCCCAACCTGCAGTGTTCTTCGCATAGATGTGTTCGAAAGGAGGAGTAAGCAACATTTGCTGGAAGCCTGTTTGAATTCCACCTCTGAGGTTGCATGCAGAGGGCATGTAGACTGCCAAGGCACAGTTATACTGTGAGATGAGATTGAGTCCTGCCCGCTTTAAACGTTGGAGCTTGCTTGATGCATTTAGCGAGACGTGTGAGCCAAAGAGCAAGTTAGCCAAGATGTGTTCTGCTTTCTTTGTTGCCTGTACCACTTGTAACTTTGCTAAAACTGGCAGCTGCGTTGCCCTACGAGCAACCAGCGCAAGATTTGCGCCCTCCAGACAAGATAGCATATCTCGAAACTCAATGGTCCTACCAAATGAGAGGTGTCAGAGGTTTTATTGTTCTTTGTTCACACCCCAAAATGATGGTTCCGCAACTGGTCAAACATCATTCTCCGGCTCTCTTGGAAGCGTTGGAGCACCGAGATACGGGCACGCGCTGCCCGCGCCCGATGCATTTGAATCATTTGAGTCTGAGGGCCAAGCTTCGGCGACAAGAGAAGAGGGAGCGGGAAGAGAGGCGCGGGGCATTTCACGTCAGTCCACCGGAAGGGCCCTCCCATGAAAGAAAGGGCATCGAGCTCATGGCCCGCGCTAAGCGGCGAGCGAGCGAATCACCGAGGGTCGTGCACTTCCAAAACAGTTGAAGCAGCTTGCAAGGATTGAGGGACCGCATGGAGGATTGATTCATTGGTGCCCTTCTATTGTGGGTGTGCTTTTGAAACTGTGGGCCCTCAAGATTGGTGGTTTTGCTTTTGTTCTTTTGCAAAAGCTCCCCAATTCGGGTACCGTCGAAAAAGAGGACCCTTTTGTTTCCTGTCCCTTTGATGCTTGAGTGCACAATGTTTTGCGAGGCGCCGAGCATCGCGGGGAGCATCTGTAGTGGAGGAGGCAGGGCTCAAAGACCCGAAAAGGGTTTGCTTTGCGCCACAGGGTTGTGGGATCACTCAGGGTTTATCCAACAACTTCTGTGATACTTTTGGGAATCCCCTCTTTTAGAGTGGGGGTTGGTCTTTGAAAGGCCCTTTTTGTGGTATCACAGAAGTGGATTCCATTTCCCACAGCCCTGCTCTGCGCTGTTATGAGTTTCCGAAACCAGATTGGGACATTGGGCATTCTGTAGCAGTAGCAGCCAATGGCAGCCCCTTTGGAATGTGACTAATGTTTTGTGTGCTGGTGGTAATATACCCTATGCTTGTATGGACGCAGGTGGCAAGTTGCCCGGACAAGAGAAAACAAGCTGCTTGTGTTCAGAAACGATGTTGGGTCACTTGGCGACTGGCCGGTTCGGTTCACCAGCTCTCATTATTTGTTTCACCCGTGCAAGATGAGTTTTATTCCCACGACCTCCGGCTACTGGGCTACTGGGTTTATGGCGCTGCGGGCAAGCGTTCATTTCGGGAGCTCCAAAGTCGACGCATTCCCTGCATTAAGGTGGCAGTAATTCGTATGTCTAGAGATCTAGCAAACGCTGCAGCACGCTGCGGGTGTTGCTGTGCATTGCCCAAACAGCAGTAGGTAGTAAACAAGCTACCTCCAATGGCAAAAACAGCAGTGAAGCCCACGTTTGCCGATTTGCAATGAAGCTCGGGGCGCATTCCGGCACCTTACCAAGTTGCAGAGGTCTGCCAATCTACACACCATTTTATCCTTGACAGGGACAGCACATGCTAAGAAGTCAGTTCAAGTATGCGGGTCAACTGGATAGGGTTGATTTGCACATGAGAGAACACACGTGGCCCTCACCCTGAACGATGGTCGAGAGAACCTTGAGTGCAGGCATATCTCCATATCGCAAGGGACCCCCGACCATTGTGTGTTTTCCGTTTGGTTGTCCTGTAAAGGTGGGGTTCCCCAAAACAAACACCCCCCCCCACCCACACACCCGGACACCTGGCGTTTCTGCCAGGCGGCAAGCCCCTCCAGGCACGGAATTAATATGTGGCTCTCCAAATGCTCGATGTTACCGTTGGTTTTCGGTGGTTAAAAGGCGGCCCTCAAACAAATTCAGCGGGTGTTTGGCATTGTCCAGGTGCTGTTTGAAGTTTGAGCCAGACTTGTGCCTCGTTGGGTCCCGCTGCTTTGCAACAAACCAGTTCAGAGTTGTTGAAGGAGGTGGTTTGGTCATGATTTGGGACCCCCCAAGCACTCCAACCCCAACACACACATGTTGATTTAGAAAGACTGAGGCTGGGAGGAGACGGTTTGGTCGGAGAGTGGGCACAGCTCCACAAGCAGTTCTAGGCAGCACATCTTATTTAGGCAAAGCAATCCGCGACCAAGCTGGAGCGTTGAAGCCTGATTCGAAGCATGAGGGGTCCGTTTCTGGGATTGTTGGGCATGTGTTGCGTCTCACCGTGGGACTTTTTTTAAAGCTAGTCCTTTGTGCAAGGACCGTTGATGTCAGCCCCTAATTACCCAGCAGTCGTCGACCTTGCAAACCTAGTGTGTCCACCCTGGGGCATTTGTTGTTGCTGCCCTATACCCTCCCTGCGCCATGATCTTGGTCAACCCTCTAATCGCGATTGAGAACCACGTAGAGAAAGGGTTTGCATTGGAACCACGTGGGCCGCCGGCGCACTCTGAAAGCCACCCACCAGAAGCCCGAACAAGCATGAACCCATGTCCATGCATCATAGAATACGTGTGTGTGTTTTTGTTTGTGTTTGTTGCCTGGTTACTACCATTTGTCGACGTTTGTGCTTTTGCTGTTTATTGCACTCACTTTTGCTTCATTTGACTGCCTCAATGCAAAGCAACCGGAACCCAATCAGTGGCGACAGCACACCCAGGCAAAAAGCGGTTTAAGCCACAGAGGGTCTCGGCGAAGAACAGTGCATTTGATGCATACATTCGAAAGGAGATGCATGTTAGAGGATTACTAAAATAGCATGTTGCAAGGCATTGTGAGTCCTTTCCTAGACATCGGTGTAGGGAGTGCCATATTTTTTCAATGAACACCTTTCACATTGTGCAATATCCAACTTCTAGATAGGTCCTTTCATGGACGTGCGGTCAATTCATGAGTCGCATTGGTAGAGTCAAGAAGAACATGAGCTTTGCATAGAAGAACCGCTCCTCGTTAGGCTTAGTTTGACTGACATCTCGCGCAAGGCTTAGCCGCAGATCCGCTTCCACCTCGGAGCTTTCTAGGTGCGGCGCTTGGGTTGTGGTGCCAATCAGACACGGGATCCGCTTCAGAGTGAAGTGGAGACCGCCCACTTCACTGCAGCAAGATGAAAGGATATTTTTCCGCGGCCATGGCCAAGACTCAAGAACTTGTCGCTGGCTGCCCACAAGAAAGATTCGGGAAAAAATCCCCGCGAATGAAATTGAGGGGTTTATACTTTTTCATGCCCTGTGTTGGCAGATTGTATTTGGATGGAGTACGGACACATCGTGATCGTATATTTTTGTGTGTGACAGGCATGCAGGATACGTCATGATGTGTCTTCACTGACAGGGCCGAGCTCCAATCATCTCAACATAAGGGGTCATCCATTTCAGTGAATCTAAATGATTGAAGCTAACCTAACCTTGAACTGGGATACCTTGATTCTATGAGCTCCACAAAAGCAAGCACATGTGCCACCGGCTCCTGATCCTATTTAAGGGTGTCAGGCAGAATGCTCAGATCGGTGCCTCGGATTTGTCACGCTGAGGAGCAGCCGAGGAGTAGAGGCGCGGATTCCAGAGGACAGGATTTTGCAAAGCAAACGAGCAGGAGCATTGTCCAAGGGACGTTTGCATCGGGGTTCTTGATGTCTGAACGGTGGCTTTTCTACCAACGATCCACCCTCTGCATTGCATGATTTCCGGAAGTCTCAGTCCAAGTCGATTTGTTCGGTGTTGTCTCAGGGTGCCTTGGATTCTAGAACTTACCCCAATGGGAGAAAGATGCTGCCTGGGCACAGACATACCTGTGGTCGGAACCAGACTCTCAGCAAAACCCGTTTGGCAAGCTTGGGCGAAAAGACCCCGCGAAATCTGTTGTCATGGACTCAACTGCTTTTGGGGTGCGAGTAGCCCCTTTTCCCAACCAAGAAACTCAGCCCTTAGCGGAGGATCTGCGGGCGATGGCGTCCTTCCCGTTGGTGGACGAGTGGTTGATGAAGATCCGAGTGCGGGAGGCCAGTTAAGCTTTTTGGGCAGACCATTGGGTAAACAAAAAGTTCGGGTCTGCTCAGGAAGTGAGTATTCTTCTTATCCATCGTTATCACCTCCTCTCCTTGTCCTCGCCGATCCTGCCGATCGATCTATCTCAGAAATAAACTCGAATCTTATCTATCCTATTCTCATCCAATGACATCTAGTGCAGTGCCTATGGGGTATGAATATATATATATATATATGTATATACAAATACAATATATATATATATATATAGATTTAATATATGTATATATATATATACATCATGTGACAGGGTCCCTATTTTTGACTCGTTGGATAACCTTCTGTCCATAGTCCACCTCCACCCGATGCCTTCGAGCTCCGGCTTCCTAAGTCAGAGCCGGTGTTGCTCTCAACTTTTGCTTCTCAAACAACTCGGTTTTCATCTGCGCGTCAACCACCGGACGGCGGATTCCATCTGCTGTTTGGTTTCGAAAATAGCGAACATCACCTGGAAAGAACACGAGCTCGCCATGAGGTGGGTCCTGTACCTTGGGATCTCTTAGCTTAGGTTTTGGAATTTGATTTCTTTTCCCGCCCCGCGCGCTCCCGCAGGTGGACGGGCGCACGCCCAAGCTGCGCTTCAGCGTGCGCGAGAACCCCGCGCACTGGGTGCCCGGCTCCAGGCGCGGGGATGTCTCGAAAGGCGCTGGAACAGCTCGAAGCGGCAGAGATGTCCTCAAGATGGGTAGAGAGTCCAGAAAGGGATTCCTCAAAGAAGTGTGTGTGTATATATATATATATATATATATATTCGTCTGTTTTAGGGAGATCTCCTCGAAATGGTTGTGTTCCTTTTGATATCCTTTTGAATCCAAAAAAAGACAAAACAAAAAGACACCCCACATGTAGGCTGTCTTTTTTGAGGGTACCGGCTTAAGAAGGGAAGCCAAAAGGAAATTAATCACAAGCCACCCATCCGATGAAGTCAGCGAACCCTGGTTGCGTATCGTGGCGGGATTCCCGGAATTCTCCAAATATACATTGCGACATGGGTCTGATGTCGATGTGTTTGCCCTGCTTCTCACTTCCGCGCGCGTACTCGCAGGATGTACATCGACTACAAGCCGGAGTTTTACCTGGAATGAGCCCAGCCCTTGCACTGCTGTCTATTGATCCGTTCCCTCTAGGGACTCAAACCAACCGACTTTGCTCGCAGTCGGAGCCTGAAACATCCATTGTGGTAGTAGTTGCTTCGAAGAGACATGCAGTATGCAGGGCTGGCGAGACGCAAGCTCACTCCATCAAGCATTTGCCAAGGTTGATCCTTGACCTGATCCAAACGGATATAGATCAAGTTCCTGAGATCGTTTGAGATTTCTCAGCAAAAAAACGATACAATTGAACTATGGCAATATCAACAATTTAAATCACGTGGGATAAAAATATTAAAGGATTAAAGGAAAACTAATAGGAATATTCGCAAAATAAATTTCGGAATATTAAAATAAATTTAATGTTAGAATAATTAAAAACATATTGGAAAATTATTAAGAATATTAGAGGATATATAAAAATAATATTGGAATAATAAATAATGGAATATCGAAGGAATAATAGGAAATTCATAAATACAATATATTAGATTGTATAAGGGTTTTGTAGATATATTATTGATTCTTTTTTTGGAGATGTATAAAATATGTTTTTTTTGTTGGTATTGTTATATTATTTTTTGGTAGTATATTGATTATATAAAATATATAGATATATATAATTGATTGGGTGAATTAACATTATTTATATTAAAATTATATATATGGTATAATTGATTTTTTATTTATAAATAGATTATATAATATTACTATTATATAAAATTATTATTATATATATTTTTGTATAAAATTAAATTAATTCTAAATATATTATTGGTTATTTTGTTTTTTATATTAATATATTATAATTTATTTTAAGATTTATGAATAGAATTTGAAATTATTTTGGTTTAAATATTGTTTTATATAATTGAATTTATTTAATTTATTTGATATTTGTGATGATGGAGATTGGATGATAGGATTTTTATGTTAAGGATTGATTTTTTTTGATTATATATAATACTATTGCTCTCTTTCTTCTTTCTTTCTTTATTTGATTATGGGTTAGATAGTTCTTTTTTGTGGTTGGGTTATTATTGATTTAGGGTTAGAGATTATGATTTAGGGTTTGGTTTGGGGTACAAATTAGGATTGGTTTGTGGTTGGAACGAATCTAGGGGATTAGGATGGGGTGGGGAATTTATATTATTTGGATATTATTACATGAAATTTGAATAGATTGTCGATCGGCAAATTTAGGAAAATATTAGATTTATTGGAAATCGACTATATATTGTTATACTTGGTATGAGGTACGATAGATATCCAAAATAGGATTTTTTTCTTAATTTATAATTGAATTCATAATTGTTTGCCTTGCACAACCACTTTTAGGGACCCTTCTTGTCCCGCTAATAAAGAACCCGCTCCGAATAATTAACATAACTATAACACGATCCCATGGGTGAATCAGCTGCCTTGCATTTCATTAACATAATACAAGAAGAATCTTTCCAATAAATCTCTTTGTTTTTTTATAATTTGCAAAAATTTATGTTCGTTCCTTTTAATTTTCGTATAATTCCTTTCATATCCATTTCATTCATTTCCAATCATTCCTATTTCCTTATATATCTATTTCGATTTCTCCAATTTTTAGCATCCTCCAACACAGATAGCATTATTCATATCATCCATATCATCCGCATCATCCGGGATGATGATAACAATGCCAGGGAGATTATCCTAGGCATTTTCCAAAATAATTATTCTTGGACTTATTTTTGGACGCCATGACCACAAATCCTTCGTTCCTTATAGGGGCGGACCCAACACAAAACATATATTTATATTCTACGCATGCTCGGAGCACAATCGACTCCTGGTCGATATCACGGGGCGGATAGCCTTATACCTAAAGGTAGCCCTCCGGGCCCAATCATCCCCGATAGCCGAATTATTTAAATTTGGTATTTCGTTTCTAATTTTGAAATATATAAATTATAAAAAACTAGAATAAATTTAAAATATATTAGTTAAGTAATAAAATACAATATATTTATGATTAAATGGATTATGTTTTAAATAGTAATATGATTAATAGCAATCATTAAGAAATAATATATATCAAGCATAATTTTATATTAGTATTTATTTTCACAAATATTATTAAGAATTATATATTTTTTTTTTTAAATTATTTTTAAACTTAATTAAAATAAATAAATACATTTCAATATTTAAATAATCAATTATTAATTACATATATGTAAAATAATTCTTTATATATATAAATTAATCATTATTAAAATAATTATATAATAATCTTTATACATATTTAAATTATCATATTGTTTTATTCTTCCTAATCTTAAATTCCTTTCCTTAATCGAATCCAATTCATCAATTTCCAAATCATTTCAATTTTATATTCTAAATTAAACAATATATATATATAATGTTAGAAATATCTAAATATATTTTAGTGTATTTTTTTAAATGTCTTTATATATGCCTTATATATTTATATATTTCCTTATATTATTTTTACAATTCTAATTCTTAATTATTATTCAAAACATATATATATTAAACTAATTATATTTAATTTAAATATCTATATCAATACCTCATATCCCCCCCCAAACATCTCGAAATTAATATATCATTTTATAAATTAATAATTTAACATATATTTACATATTTTAATTAATCAAACAACAATTACAATATATATATATTGTAATATTTCAATATATATAGTTTTGTTTATATTTTTAAAAGCCATATTTATTATTATTATTTTAACCAATTAATTATATCTGTTTTGCAAGGATATTATTCATGCGTTCTCAGGATTTCTGAGCCAGCGATCTTCTTCTGGTTCAGATTCCCCAAAATAATCCTGGGAAATTGCTGCTGTATTCATGTGTCGTATGGTGTCTGACCAGCCTTCCAATCTCCATCTTCAAAGCAATGGTGATGCATCCACCAGGCATCCTGCGAAGCCCACTTCCAAGCCACCAAAGCTCAATCAAGGCCATCAGGGTGTCCTCCCCAAGTCCTTCAAACCTCAATCCAGCTGCCACACATTATCCAACTCAGACATGTCCTGTGCATTACACTCCAGGTGTGTGCCAGACATGTTCCAACTCAAACATGTCATGTCGGGTTCATTGATTGGCAAAAAGCTTGGGCCAAATCACGAGGTCTATGTGTCTGAGTTGCCAGCTCTTCTTTGGTGCATCGGACCTTCCCGAAGGAGTCCTTGGGCGCCTGCAGTGGTCCAGTCTCGTCTTGCGAGCGAGCGCATAGGAACCCACTGATGCACCCCTGGTTGATCAGTAGGAAGTGTCCCCTTTGAGGCCTTCACTTCTTGGGTAAAGACTCCCCTCAAGAGTCCACCAGGGTAATGTTATCCGTGGCATGATTTGGCTTGGGCCCTGTTTGTCTCTAAATGCAGCAATCTCTACCCACAACGGAGACCCTCAAACAAATACACGTATATGACACAGATTCAAAGAAGCAACGGGCAGCCTATCCTGAGCCCGGCGCTCGTTTCATGCAGCGCCAGCAAATGGCTTCGTTACACCCGGCTATGCGACCATCCGTCCTGCACAAGATGCAGTCCCCAGAATTCCGAGCACACACGCGCACACACACACACACGCACACACGCACAATTCTCTCTCTTGTCTCTCTCTCTCTCTCTATATATATATATATATATACAGACTGCAAAAAAAACATTCAATCATGCATGTACAAAATGCAATATTGTCCACTCCCTGCAAATGATGGGCAGGTGACCGCGTGGCTTCCCACAGCAAATGACAAAGACTGACTAGTGGGGCTCGACGGCTGCTCCCAGCCTTCTTCTCCTGCAGAATATACCTCGCTGGTCCTGGCTTGCTGTGAGGCATCAGTCTGGAATGCTTTCCATGTCGTGCTCCAAGCAAATTGCGACTGATGATGACTCAGCATTGACCCTGAGCACCGACCCTGAGCCCTGTTCCACTATGCCATCCTAGAATACCAATTCTTGGCTCATCTTTGTAAACAATGACATTTAAGAATGTAGGTCCTGACCAACCATGATGCTAATGCCTGGCCTCCGCTTGAGGCTTGCCACACAAACGGCAAACATCACCAGCTGTCCTTAGCCGCAGAAAGTGCGGTGGTGCGCTCAGAACAACTCCTTGGGACCCCGACATCCATGCGGGCCCTGGAGGTGGCTCGGGAACGGAATTGGAACAAACCTGCCATACACCAACACAACTCACATGCATCTCTGTCGCATGTTTCTGCCGCATGTTTCTGTCTATCTCTGTGCAAGTGCATGTGTGCCTGCGTAGGTGTGTGGGCATATGTACGTGTGTGTGTGTGTTGGTTGTGGGTAGTGCACAAGACAACCGAACCAGGTCTGAAGGCTTGAAACCCGTCTCCGACAATCTGACCTCCAGCCACTTGTGCTTGCGCCTCCAGTGCCCTGTTGACGAGGTCCGGCTTCTCAAACAGGTCTGCGTGCGAAGTGTTGTGCCTGCCAATGGTTTTGGCTATCTCAAGAGTGAGTGCCAACTCCATGTCGTGTCATTTCCAAGAGCATGTTTTGGGTCTTTCAAAGAGACCCAAAGGTAGACCGGCCCCATGTTGGGTGAGTTCTCTCATGAGAGACATACGAGCTTTTCTCAAGGAAAATAAACTACCGAAATGGTTGGTCACCTTTTAGCCAAAACGCGCTTAGCAAGAGGGTCGCTGAGGCAAGAGCCTGTCGAGGTAGGCCTTCAACTCCTTGACCTCAAAATCTCGTTCGTTTCTTTGTGGGATCTCAACAAATGGTTGGTGTCTGTTTAAATCAAGTGGGTTGAACAAAGACACCATCAAGTCTGATCTAGACTTCTGATCTAGACTTTGGACAGTTGCTTCCAAGTGAGTCCCTGGCCGACATCTTCTTGACACGCTCCTTCTCGGCTTCAATTGGATCCTTCTTGGCTTCAGTCTCCTGAAGGCAACAGGCGGGGACTCTGTCCGTTTTGTGGGCCCTGCCTTGGGCTTCTCGCTTTCCTGAGGCCAACAGTGCGAGCGAGACGTGATGCTCGGCCCCCTGTGGAAACAAGTGGGCGTCTCCCTCAATGGGGCGCCCCCAAATCTTGCACGTTGGAAGGGGAGCAAAAATTGTCAAATTTTGGCAGTTAGCTCACTAAACCACAATAAGCAAACATGTAGGCTGTTTCCCATGTGAAATGGTTGCCTTTTGGTGTCCCTTTGAAAACAGCCAAGCAGACCTTATTCACTCGAGCCTTCGCAGCGGCATCTGCAGCGTCTGCGGCGGCCTGTGCATCGGCGAGCTCCTCAAAGAGTCGGAACCTGTGGTACTTGATTGGTTGATTAACGAACATGTAGCAACCCATATTCAAAACCCACACACAATCACTCATCTCACCTTACCTCGCCTCGCCTCTCCACTCCACTTCTCTCCCTTGACTGAAACTCCCTCTCCCTCCCTCTCTCTTTCTCCATCCCAGTTTCTCTGTTTCTCTCGCTCCTTCTCGCCACCAAAGTACGCGCGCAGGTCTGAGGGCTGCATACATCTGACAGAATTGTCTGAACGCATACTTGCACGTGGGCATGTGAAACTGGCAAGGAAGGACACATGGATGTGTCTTGCCAAAAACAACATGCCCACGCTCCGAACTGCCTCTCGTGCATCCACCATGCATCATCCTCCAAAGACTCGAACTCTTCTTTGGTCCTGCCATGAGAAAACTGGCACAGTTGACACTTCAACTTGGCAAATTGCCAGCATGCTGCAACAAGCCAGCAGCTCGTTCGCACCTGAAAGGCAGCTTGTGAATAATTGACCGCGACATTTGAGAGCACCCGCCCAAATAAGCACATAAACCCGCTGTAAATGATGTCAAAGGGCACCCGAACTCAAATTCACCGATTTTTTGAAAAGCAATGAGGGCTCAGGCTGGAACCATTCCGAAGGAAGAGCGTGGCTGCGTACCCATGCAAGCCTCAGCCAACCGATGCTTTGCCAACGTCCTGGAGTCCGAGAAAAGAATCAACAATCTCGCTGCTCCCCATGACCATCGTAGTAGATAACCAGGGTGTCTTAAGTCTAGGTATACCTACAACATATCTTGATCTAGATAAAGTGGTCACTGAAAGCACCGGGCAAAGTAGCTAAGCTTCACTCCATGTCTCACATCTTCTCTGCACATCCTCTGCCTCTCTCTCTTGATGCTTTGATGCAAAGGCTTCTGAATGGCTTCTGAGGCAGCCACCCAACACACTCCCTTCCTGCATCCGCCGACCGCGTTCTTTGCTTTTCGCCGTCGGCAAATCTGCAGACGGGCACGCAAACAAACGGATGTGCTGGGAGCGTGAAAAGAACGAGCCATCTCAACTTGGTTGTCTCAGCCGGGTGAATATTTATTGATAGTAATTCACCCGTCGACAACAAGACATCTCTATGCAAAGGACCTTCATGGGTGAGGCCACAACCCCCCCTTGGAAGGTTGCGATTATCTACCCAAATCTCATGTTGGCCCAGCTCTGAAAGGGTTCTGGATCAACCAAGGATCACAAAACCACTTTTCTCTGGAAGGGGGTTCTTAGGATTGACACCGTTCATGCTCATCCATCTCATGCTGCGCAAGCCGCAAGCCCGCGCGGACAGCTGAGGCGATGGCTACACCATGGGGTAGTCCCTCTTTGCCGGCATCACCACAAATACTGCCTCAGCGTACTCTGCGAACCAAATCAGAAGACGCAGCTCGGCACTCACTGAGCCAACACCCAGTAAAAGTTCCATCTTGAATCCCTCCTTACTTCAGCATTGTCCCTTCATATCCGCACCTATTTCTGGCAAGCAGACTGTCCCCTAATAGGGTTGCTCCGAAAAGCCTGGTACGAAGGTGGGCATTGGTCCCTGGCAGAGGACAACCACACACCGAGCCATTTTTCCAGGGCTTGATCATCTAGAGGCTAGCATGTGGCTCGGCTCTGCACAGGAAAGGAGCCCAAGTCTTGGTTCAAAAGCTGGGTTGGGCCAATCCCTTCTCTCAACATTCTTGAAAACGCTGCTGTTTCAACCCTTCAATTTCTGGGCCTTTTCCACTTTTCAGCATCCCCCCCATAGGTGTCCTTTTAGGGCAAATAGATGGCCCTGGTGGATGATTGATGACTGAACCACCAGGTAACCCGGGGGCTCACTCCTCTCTACTCCACCAATCAGCTGGCCTAGCGCTGGGGGCATGGCAGGGAGCACCAGCCCGCAGCCAGGCGGGCCACTCCAGCACCTCCCGTGCGCTCGCTTGGCCGTTGGCCGTAACCAGCCTACAGGAACGTCTTGCTCGCCAGACCCCGAAAGAAGGGATTTGGCCGCAAGCGGCGCTTGGCTGGGCCGAGAACCAGCCAGACACGCCTAAAAAATGGATTTACTGCAGGTCCTATAGGCTTTTGTTTTCTTGGAGATCTAAAGCTGCCAATTGTGAGAATAAAGTTTATAACCTCATGATACCAAACAGAGGCGGACAAGGAGTTGTAGTTCCAATTTATCTCTTCTTCCTCGGAGAGAATTGCACAAGGAGCTCTATTTCCCCCCGTTCCTGCCACAAATGTCCAATATTTCTCTCCTTCTTTCTGGGGGAAAAAAACCGCACCAACACCCAGGGAATATCTCGGGGCCTTCCCGAAAGAAAGGATCCAGCTTCTGCCAAATTCCCCTTTCATGGATTCCCAGGGGAGTCTTGGGCTCTGGTACACTCCATCAAGTGATTTATGGTCGGAGCAAAGGGGTCTGACTTCCTTTGTTGCAGTATCTTGCAGTGAGGAGCACACGTCAAGGATAGCGAACGGGGGTCCTTTCGCCACTTCTCTCCAGATTTGCCCAGTGCAAGCGCATTTCCTGAGCAGTTGGTCAAGCAAAGCAGCCACACTTTCTGCTTACCGCCAACGCGGTCTTCCCAAAGAGCGCATCCTTGGAAGTGAGATGTTCTTGGGAGGCAGAACCACTAAATATCTGAGTTTTCATGAAGATCAGCTTCAAACATGGCAACTAAAACTCATGACCACACCAAACTCACATAGGTTCGTCTTTCAAAGGTATAGTGCAACCCACTTCCAGGCACGTTTTGGGCTTAGGATCTCCAAGTCCCCCCCAGCCCTTCAGCCACCTCCGGCTTTTCTGGCACGGGTCTCACCTGAAGGATGGGAATGTGGGGCCGTCATTGAGCGAATCCTTGACTTGGGGGGGGAGGGAAACATCACCTTCTGCAACGCTTGATCTGAAATGAAAGGCACCCCAAACAGGGTTTCAAATGCACGTTCATCTTGGAATTGGGGGGTGCCTGTAGCTCCCATAAGATAGAACCCATCCCCTTGCGCCAGAGTTTGTGCTGCAAGAAAGCTGCCAAGGAAACTCACCAGTAGAAGCGAGTGCAACGCCGCCCACTTCTGGCTAAAACAGCTTGTCAAACTGATAATGAGACAACCACATGAGAATCACAAAGTGCATTTGTTAACCTATATGTGTCTTTTTTTCGGGGTCCCCGAAAAAAAAGAGAGTAAAAAGTGTGGCTTTCCTCCTGGGTTCCTTGAAAAACCACAACAACGGGTACCCTGAAAAAGACGAGCCACCCGTATGTATAAAGAACACCTTAAACAGCCGGTTTTTCTTGTGTCTCAAACTCGTCTGGACTGGGCTGCAAAAAATGGGAACCCGGACATGGGTTGAAGGTGTCCTTTTTCAAGCTGTATGGTTGGTTTCAACAATGGTTGGTGTCCTCCAAATATGGTTGGCATCCCTTAAAAACCAACCAACAAAGGATTCCAACCAAAAAGGACACACCATGGCTGTGAATTTTAAGAGTTGGAACCACCACCCACTTTGTGGTTGGTGGACTTTGTCCTCATCCCCGAAGTCTGATGTCCACCATGGGCCACCTCTGAAAATTTGAAGATTTGAAAAAATCACACCCTAATGGTGCTTCTTGTTGGCTTGCCCTGTTCAACCCGCCAAGGACCTCCCAACAAACCACGCAGCCTGCGCCTGTGGCTGCATGGCAGCGTGCGGCCTCAGAACACCCTCGAGTCGCGTCTGTGCATGGGGGGTATGTCCCAAACATGGGAGAACAACTCCCCTGGGAACAGGAGGAACCCTAACACTTTCGCCCAAGAAAGTGCCACATATCGTTTTCCTAAAAGCCAAAAACAGTTTTGCAGAACACTCCGCTGAAAGGCCTCTTGTCCATGATTGCTGGAAACAGATGGAAATAACCGGTGTTCGCTTTATCCTTTGCCACCTGCTTTCCAGGAATGAAAGGGACTTGACTTGGGCGTCTGAAAAAGGATCTGGGATCCCACACATGACTGGATTTTTTCTGGTTTCCCTTCAACACAAACTCAAACAGAAACGACCCTGCAATGCAACACCATCACATGTGCATGATTCTTTAACATGTCAGCTCCTGTGTACAGGGGCACGACCCGGTGCCGTACTTTTGGAAGGCGGTAACGGAAATCAACGACACGGCAGTCGGGGTAACACCAGTCTATGCAAGATCTCAGTGAAGGGTTCCATCCAAGGACCGGGCATCATCCCCGGCATCATGCCAGGCATGCCCGGCATCATTGCCGGCATGCCTGGCATGCCTGGCATGCCCGGCATGCCCGGCATGCCCGGGATCATTCCCGGCATGCCCGGGATCATTCCCGGCATCATTGCTGCACCTTAGCTCACTTGGCAGAACCCCAACAATGAGTGGTTTCCTTTTGGTTTCCCTTTCAGAAGGGTACCGTCAGTACACCCACACCCACATTGGTGATAACCAACTTTGTCCAACTTTGAGACTCTGTCATAATCTGCATTCCTTCCTTCTGTCTCCATGCGTTCTTTCTCTGCCTAGCACAAAACCCGAAGCGCGTCCGGTGCTTTTGCCCAGGGCAAGTCGAGCTCCATTGCAACTGAGCACTTTGGCTCATTGCACTTGGATTTCACGTCGGATGCTTGACGCCAAATCGACGACACATCGTGCGCGTCCATGTTCAGCCTGAGGATTGTGCAATGAACCAAGTCACCAACACACAAACGACACACGCATATACAAACCTGGACACTGGGATCCAAGAAAGAACAATCACACCTGAACATGTGAGCGGAGACAGCACGCATCGAAGGCATTCCAACACGTTGGGCAGTCGTTGAAAGGCCTTGGCACTGTATGAAATTAATGCTCGTACATGGAATTGACACGTTCCAGCAATGATGTATGATGCTTGAAACGTGTAGCTGCAACAAACGAAGCAAGGGAGTTGAACATGCACGACATGCATGTGTCTATTGCCAGCATGTACGTGCTTGTGTTTGTGAACTGCTTACCAGGCACTTGCGATCACATAGTAAGATCTACCATGCAAAACCGGATTCAAAGGTTCTTTCTGCAGGGTTGGCAATAACATACTGCGTTGTTGGCTGGGTCAAACACCTTTGCTGCGGCTCAGTTTTGGCTCAATTCCACAGGGTGCCAAAATCAAATTTTCACATTTATGCTGTTGATACTGTGACGCTGCTAACAACACATTCTTAGTTTTCAAGCAGATGCATTGTTCAAACGTTCAAACAGGTGCTACTTGCTGACTCTTTGTTGCCCAGAAGGCAGCATGCAAAGTGCGTCAGATACATGAAGCCCCCAGTGATGCAGCATGGTCTTGACCCAAGACAAGGCTTCTTCACAACAGTCTCCGTGGGCGTGCTTCTACTTGAAGGGAGGCCTTCTATTTTGAGTGTATTGCGTTTGACTGCAGTGCGTCCTTCTCCATGAACAACTCCCCCCTCCCCCCCCAATTTTCGACCCCGGGCGTCTAGAACAAGGGCTGAGACTCAGCGTGGTTGGATTGGCATTGTTATGTCTGTTTCCAACATCAGCAAACACCATACAGCCTCACACGACAACAGCATGGCTGTGACATTCCCTCACACCACATCTTGATCTCCGACAGAACGCAAGCAAGAGCAAGTATGATTATGCAAGGGTCGGGATCTATTCAGTTTTGTCCCTTCACATATGCCGAGTTTCTTTCTGTAAACACCCGCGCAAAATGGCTTCTCCACATCGAGCAGGCTAGCGGTAGACGTAGCCCTGCACAGGCTCGCTTCCGCGCCGAAGCCCCATGTTTCATTTGGATGCTATTCCTTGTGTGCAACCCCGAATTAAAAAAAGGCTTCCCTACAAACAGGGAACCATGCACTTGTGAGATTTTCAAACCACATCTGCGTGCTTTAACGTTGAATACATCGTCCACCAGCAAGGACCAACCTCCCGTCAGCCTCAGCTTAGCTTCACCGGGGCCGGTGAAGCTCTTTGCCGCGGCCGAGGCTGGCAGTCCGTGGAAAACACAGGGGACACCAAAAAAGCAAAAGAATAAAAAGGGGAACTAATTCTGAAGAGCATAGATTCATTCTTACCTTTGGAAAGCTACGGTGAGTCTTTGTGTTGATGTTGAGTTTGCATGGTGTAGTTGTCGCGGCATGTTGGATTGAATATAATTGATCCCTCCATGCAATGTTGGATACCGGCATACGGTATGCAAAGCCGTCGCAAATCAATGATCATCAATGGAGGATACAATCCACTCAAGATTGCGGCGATATCATGATCTTACTGTCAGGGGTTCTGCGAGTGAGCAGGCATGTCTTTGCCCCATTAGGATCCGTAGCATGCATAAAAGGGACACACAATCGCTAAGCCTCATGGCGAGTCAGCCAGAATCAATGCATCCTTCGCCCAGTTCTCAGGTATCCATCGCTGGCCTCCAGACGCATCACGCCACTCAACTAACCCAGTAGCCCAGCGGTGGGGAAAGGTGGGGATCGACGAGATACCAAACAGAAAGGGGGGGTTTATGGGTGACATCCACGGGGAGGAGTGTGAGTCTCATAAGGTTGGATCCTGCATGGGAGGAAAACAAAAACCACATGGGCCACGCTTCACTCAACCGCCAACTCCATCCAACTCCAAAACGGGCGTTGACAGAAGCCGCCATCGACACTCACCTCATGTCTCGAAATCGAAAGCTTCAACTGTTCCCCCTCCAAGTCAAACCCTTTCCAACCCTTGGTCCGGTAGCAACAAACCTTTGTTGATCCCTGCGGACCCCTACCAAAACTAAACAGAACCAACAACCAAGAAACTTACAACTTGCAGAACCTTCCCAAAAACCTTCCGAACCCCGGATTTTCCCATGCCTGCGGAGCTGCCGGGTAGTTGGGGTAGCTGGGGTAGTTCGCAGCCGGGTAGGTGGCCGGGTATCCCGGGTAGGCAAAAGTTGGCGCCGTTGCCGCGGGCGCCTGGGGCTGTGGGCGGCCCTGAGGCAACAAAGGGTGGCGCATTTGCTTTTTGGGCTGGTACCCCTCTTTTCTGGTAAAAGACAAACCGCCCGCAGGGGTTCAACCTGAATGACCCCCCCCCTCTCCCCCCCAAATGGGGGGGGGGGGGGGAATAGAATCAAAGATGGCACGCGTCGCTCCTTAGGGTGGCCGCGGCCCTGTCTAAAGTTGAAACAATTCTATATATGGGTTTTCCGTATGGGTCAACTGGTTCACCAGACTTGCCCCTCAAACACTTCTCCAGGTAGCTAATGTGCATCCTCTTGCCACATGGAAGTGGACAGGTCTTGCATGAGAATACTATTCTTCGAACACCCTCCTGTCAGCTGCCATAATTCTTGAAAAGAGGTCTAACATCATGGTCAATTCAACACCGTCACATAAAGTTTGAGAGTAGAACGACTACATGGAGAATTCAGTGCAGCATTTAAGATGGGTCAAGTTCTGCTGCAGAAACAAAACGGAATCCCTGCATTCACAGTGTGCGAGCATTCCCTTTACATGCACAGCTGGGCACACATGCCGAACAAAGATGCTCGCCCGGGGGAATCTCAAAATCATCACAGTCTCAAACGACACGAATACGAAGATTGCGAGACTGTTCCAATTGGAGTGACCTTCTTTGGGTGTGCCAGGAACAAGTTGTTCTAACTTCTGTGTCTCGGCTTAGTGTGTTTTGCTCACAGGTTCCACACATACACACACATATATATATATATATATATAATCTTAGTTTGATCAGACGCAATTGTTGACTGGATGTATGTTGTTTTTTCTTTTTCTGATGGGAAACATGACTTGCGGCCAAGGATGGCTTGCTGTGTGAACCAACCCGTGCCTCGGAATGACCATGGTGCTTTTTGGTTCCTGCTGGTTTCCTGTTGGCTTCTTTGTAAAGCCAGGGGTTCACAATTTTGCGTCAGACCCGTCTGGGTAGTCTAACTAGGTGACAAAACAGACTTTGTCTTGACCTTTTTGAAGATTGACCGCACAGGGCAAGCTCGTCTTGGCCAGCAGCTCATGAACCACTTTGCGCCATGTGCCGAAGGATGAGTCGGCCAGTCTGGTACACTGAGACCTCAATTCCCTCAGGCGCCTGCACCAAAGGCGCTTCTTCAGCCTCAGGCAATCGAGGCGACTGGGTCCTGTGCTTTGCGCATCCAGAACCAACGGCCAATGACGGGCAATCTCAATTCCCGACTGGTTTGGCCAAACAAAAGTCCGAACACTTGCTGTTTACCACTAACATGGTCTTCCCCAAACTTGTTGTTTACCACTCAAATGCTTCAGATCCCAACAGTGTACAGTCCGAAACGGAACTCAGGGAGTGAGCTCACTTCATCCGGTGCCTGAGGCCCCCTCTGGGGCTGCACGGGTCAGGTGTCGCAAGGAGCAAAACATCAGACACATCTTGCCATGTTCCAATGTTCAAAAACGACGAAAACGCAGCTCAACGACCTTTGGACCATAGGTGTCCTTTTGGAAATATCGATGGCTTCCCTTAGTAAATGGATGCGATGAAAACCAATCTAAACCAGTGGGACCCATCTATTTCGAGTCAAAACTCACCGACCAACACAGGGATCCTTACATTATACACCTGAACATTGCCTTGTAAATGGTGGTGTCCCTGTATTTTGGTAGAAAAAGCCACGTTTCAAATGGTTGCAACATGTATCTTTTAAGAAGCCCTGCAAAAGGACGCCTATGCTTGTCTCTCAGATCCAAGAGGTGTGCAGAACAAGCCCCGGGCCCTTGAGGCTTGCTTCTCCACATCCCGTGCGCCCACCTGGCCGAGCGAACAACCGTGACACCGGGGAAAGGAGTCCGGAGTCTACATGACTTCCGTTTGCTTAAGCCCCCTGGAAAAAAAAACCACAACATATGTCCAATAGAGATAGATTCCCTTTAAAATCAACAGGGCAAAATAACAAATATTCTTCAGCAAATGGTTGATGAGTCTACACAGAAAGCCTAACATCTAAGCTGGCTTCCACCACCCTCAAACCACTACCCACAGAAATGGAATGGGATATACAGCCACTATATGGCCGTAAGGGTATCTATCCCAATTTGGTGTGGGGGTAGTGGTTGGGGCTGGTGGAACTCATAGAAAAAGGACACAGATCCACACCGGTGGCTGGGATCCCCAATTTTCACCCCGGGCTCAAGTCGAGTGTGGCTCAGAGAAAGCGACTTGAGCCTTTTAGCGGGGCCTGGGACTCGGCAGGGACATGGGACTGCTTTCCTTGGCTCCTGCCTTTGGGGGTTGCTTCAGGAAAGGGGTCCGGCCATTTGGAGACACACATGGGTAAGCCGATTGCCTGTTGGTTCCATCGCGCGAGCTCGGCCAAGCCCAAGCTGACCTTTGCCAACCCCGCTTGGTGTGCATTCAGGAGAGAACCCCCCCCCCCCGCCTTATGGATGAACCTTGACAGCAAAGGGACATCTTGAAATCTGCCTCTCCATATGCCCCCCCAAATGGTGAGCAAGCCGTGTTGATTTGCAGGGGGAGCGACAAATGGATGGCTTCCCTTCAATCAACACCAAAAGGAATACCCCCCCAAAGCCACTAATCAGCAAGTGTAACAAGAACTTACCGCAACGAATTCAGTGTGCTTTCTTTGAGAATATATGGGCTGTGCATGGAAAAGGCTGAGACAAAGCTAGAACCCAGGGGAACTTGGGAATAGACGTGGGCAGAAACCGTTGCCGTTTGTGCAGGTCTTCGTCTCTCATGTGTGCAACCCACCATTGGGTCACGTCTGAATGTCTCACGGCGATCCCGACCCCTGGAGCAAGTAGCAAGTGATGAACTCTCTACGGACTGGCGGGGCTCGACCATCAAAAGGGATTGTGATCCCTCTGCGGACTTGAAGACTTGGGGTTCAACACTTGGCGGACCCCAACCAACCAAGTGACCAACCAACGAATGAGCTGACCGGAGTCAGCGAGTAGAAGTCGATCTGGCGAATTGATGGTAGAGGAATCCCATGTTCAGAAAAGCGGACCCCCTGTTTTCTTTTTGGCAAGCCATACGATTTTGCAGGGGAGTACCAAATAAAATGGAAGCCTAGCCCTAAAAGAAACACCTTGCAAACAACAACGGCAGCCAAAAACACCAATCATTGTAGAGGAATCTCCTGTTGGGAGTTGGACCCCCTGTCCTGGCAAGTTATGTCAATCTGCAGTGAAGTAGCGAATGGATCAAAAGGAATATTCCCTTACGGTTGTATACATGGGCAACCAATATTATTTGCAGCTCCCGCCCCCCAAGTGGGTGTCCCTCTGGTTTCCCCGCAAAACAAAGAACATGAATACCCTCCTTCCCATGGAAGTGTCTAGGAAAACAGTTTTCCAAAACAACAATCCCATCATTAGCTTCTACGATTGGAGGGATTGGAGGGTACCGGCCTTGGAGGAACGCTTTGACTTCTTGCCGCCACTGCAGCCTGGATGAGCTGTTCAGGCAGGAAATGCACCCTTCCAGTGAACCTTTTGCGAAAAACCCAATGGGCTTTTGCCAAACCGCGAACGGGCCTCTCCAAAAACTCAAAGCACATAGGGCGATGTTCTTCTGAGAGCAGAACCAACCTCTGGGACCCTGGAAGAGGATGTCTTCTCTCGGGACTCTGGGCAAGCTTCTTGTGGCCATGGCTTCTTCAAGGAGGGAAGACTTTCTGTGTGGTAAAAAGTGAGCAAGAAATCATTCCTTGCAGAACAGCCAGACAGCTAGCCAACGCAGCAAACAGCATCATGCAGCCGCAAAAGTCGACGGTGTGTGAAAATGATCCAAGCCAGTTTTGCTGGCCCAGCTGATAGTCAGTTCACCAATCGACTAGCATCGTTCTCGCAAAGCACATGCACACACACACACACACCGAAGTTGCTGAGTCTTGGCTATGAATGAAGCTGACCCCTCTGCACCGCATAGCTCAAGTTCGCCTAAATCCGGACCATGCAAACTCAAGGGTGGTCAAAATCATAGGAATCCATTCGAATTGGGGATTCCGCATTCCTGTCCTCAGTCATTCGGTCACAGAGAAAAAGACACGCTTGTCCACATCCAAGGGGCAAACAGCGGCGACACAGCAAAGCCCAACGGCGGATGCGCCGAGGCCAATGAGGACCCAAACCCACCTTAGCGATGCGTCCAACAACTTCCCAAGAAAATAAAGGATCAGGGTGACAATTTGAACCCCCCTCCCCAGGACCCCCCCAGGACCTCCCCCCCCCTCCTCCCCCCCTCCCCCCCGCAACGATGCGTCAGTTTTGCTTTTTGATGGTACCGTTCTCGCCTTCCAACTTGCTGGTGCGATAGGTAGGGAATGAGGGACCAAAGATTTGGTTAGCTTCCTCTTGGCGCTGGTTGCCCATGTTTCGAGACACACATCAGGTTTACAGCTGGTTATGCAGTAGTATCAAAGGAGATCCAGTACAAAAACATGAACATGGGCCATCCCCATGCCTACATTGCCAATCCAAAAGGAGATTCCCCTTGGTACAGAACATGGGGGGAAGAAAGCCTCATGTCCCGCTGCTGCAAGAAAGAAACGTGGAAGCAACTCAACTCATCCAAGCTTCCACTTGAAGTCCGCGCCAGTGTTCTTGTTCAAAGCCTGCAGCTCCACAACGTAGAGGGTTGTCTCAAAACGAAGCCTCTAAAAAGGTTGGTTCAACCGTTCAACCCTTTGCTTTCCCTCTAAGTAAGAGACAAAAGAAACAATATCGGACAAGAACTGCTGCAAATCCCATCAAGGCTCAATACATGAACAATAGGCGTGCACACACACATATGATACATATACATTATTGTACGCATGTGTATATGTATACCTATGTATATATATATATAATATATACGTGCGCTTGTATTTTTGTGTACATATTTCTGGACTCTCAACCGCTAAGTGCCCCGCATTCACCACTTCCTGCGAGCCTGCTTTGATCTGTTCTTTTGCATCGTCCAGAATGCACCTGGAACTCTCGTCGAATGACCAGTGGAACCAGCGGTCTGTCACATGGGATGGCAGCCCAAGCAGTCTGTGTCTCACTATCAGCCTCTTGCAACTGGGTCAATGGAGGTCTGAAAGAGAATCAAACTCCGTCCTGCATGTTCCTATGCCCTTCGCCCCTGCCCCTCTCTCCCCTCTACGCAGGCAGGCGGTGTTAGGAAAGAGGGTGCCTGACGGGCCCGCTGACCACGCCATCGAAGGTCACATTCTTCACGGACGCGGAGCTCTGTAGCCAGCAGCCTGGCCCAACGGTGGCGTCATGTTGACAACTCCGGGGGGGGACTCAACCAATCATGGCCTTCCTGTTGGTTTCCCTCTAAACCCAGCCAAATGGGAACCCTCACAAAGCAGACCCCTTTTTGGGTGCCTTTTTGATGATACCTTGTGGGTGGATTGAAATTCAAACAGCATTCATTGCTGGGTCGGGCATATGGGAAGTTTTTGCTGGTTTGCGTTGGCGCAAACCTTCCAAGCAGGCATGTCAGCCTGACGTGACCCAGAAGACTCACATGAGACTCAGCGGCCGATCTGGAACACTCCTTGCAGCAAAGACGTCCGTCGGCTGGTTGAGAGCTGGCATGCCGCCAACATCCACCCCCCCCGCCCCGCCAAACTGCCAGACAGTCCCGCCTTTGGAGTCCGGATACCTGAGTTTGTGGCCCGACAATTGACTTTGTTTGGGCTCGCTTCAAAGAAGTCAAAAAGGGACCATGGCAAAAAACAATATTTGACACTCTTCTTCTTGGAGTTGGATTCCATTTGCAGAAGAATCGAAGAAAACAACGCAAAAAGGGACTCACACTTGTTTGGTTATTGCTACACTGGACTGGGCAGTTTGGGCATGCTGAAGATGTGTGGGGATCCTGGACTAAGGGAAACATCCGGTCCCCTTCAAAAAGCCACCCAACAAAAACCGGGGCTGGGCATCCAGGGAAACGCGTATTCGGGTGTGCCATAGCATTGGTGAACACCCCCCCCCCCCAAGACTCCCCTCTTCAAAAGAAAGGTGCTCCTTTTGGTTTCGCTTTAAAAGCAACCCCAAAAGGGTACCTTCAAAAAAGACGTAACATGAGTGAACCTCCCCCCAAAAAAACAAAGGTGTTCCTTTTGGTTTCCCTTAAAAAAAGGGTACCCTGAAAAAAGACGAAATATTGGTGACCCCGCTTTAAAAAAGGTGTTCCTTTTGGTTTCCATTTAAAAGGCAAACCCTGACGGGTACCCCTCAAAAAAAGACACACCCCTTTTCTGGTTTGTTTGATTTCGAATCCACCTTTGGTCGATTCGCCTAGTCCCGCCCAAGGCGCCAGGTGAAGAATGCACAGATCTCCGTCCGCTTGCAGTCTTCCTGCGAAGGCTCACATGGAAGGACCAAACCAAAAGGTTGGGGTTCAACTGGACGGGTTACATGTGTTAGACTGAGACCAACTGTTCGCCTTTAAAAAAAATCTCTTTGGGGCTATTAGGGAAACCAAGCAGAAAGTGAACTCATGGGGAGCTCCAGATCCTTCAAAACCTTTGAAGTTTTCCAACGCCGGAGAGGGCTCTCCTGGCAAGCCGTGGCGTCATCCGCGGTGACGTGCTGCGCCCTAAGTGAGCCGTGTTCCCGGCCTCAAACAACTTGCTATGTCTGGCTTGTGACATTATACTCTTAAACTACTCCAAACAGGAGACCCTTAAAGAAAACACACCCTTGGTCTGTACCCAAACCCATTCTAGCTATTTCCAACCAGGTGTATACAGGCTCACAACACTTGCTGGTTCTCAGTAGTCAATGAGGGAAAGCGCCCTATGATTCAATGATCCGTCCCCCGTTTGTTTCCTTGAAGGGGATCCACTCCCAAGACCTTTGATTCCCTGCCGATCAGCAAGACGGTTGCTCAAAGTGCTAGGGAATGCCAGCCACTCAGCATAGGCCTCGTCCCTCATTAGTGAAATATGTGGCAGTTTCTGGAGAGATGCTGCAACTCTACACACATGTTCATACCCATTGGCTTTTTGGTTAACCGCTGAAAGTTGGGTAATTATATAAAGCTGTTTTGTCTAACCCCTCCTGAGATTTTTGTCGATATGACCAAGCTGCTCGTTGGACGGATCATTGTATCCTCGCGCATGGCAGGCAGGCTGAAACCGCCCCTGTCATTCGGCCCCCAAAGCTGGCATTCCCTCTGTTTCCACATTCCTTCCTGATGTCTTTATGGTCTCGACTGTGGATGGACAAAATCCTGCACCTCTTTCAAACCATGGAAAATCCTTTTTTGGTATTAAAGGGGAATCATCATTCCAGGGTTTCTTAGGTGGTGCAGGATTTCGCCCATCCGCAGTACGTCCTCCCTGTTTAAGACTCTTGTGAGCTCTCTTCCCTCCCCGCCTTTCCCCCCGCTTGCTCGCCGAGCCCTCTTCAACCCGGACAACGTGCTATGCAACGTTCACATGGTACAAGAGATGTCTTTGCTGTCATTGGGCTTTAGGATTGGTCCGGCTCTTCAAGGAACCCCATTTGGCTCCCACCCTTCCGTTAGGATCAAGCAAGCCCCGCGCCTGTGCCAACGGAGGCGCATGATGGGTTCGCGCCGAAGACTTGAACCTGGCTATTCGAAGGCCCACCACGGGGGATAGGACCTCCCCCATTTCAAGATTCGAACGGCCATAAGCAAAAGTCATGAGGCATGGTCAAAACTCCGTATACGTGAACTCCGGTGGTTCCCTTGGTGGGACCATTACAACATCCTAATTGCCATGGGGCGCACGACCGTGCCAACCAGAATCAAGGAGCCCCTCACAGGGATATTGTTCAAAGGACACCAAGAAGATCCTAGCCATTTGGCGGCTTCTGCAGTTTAAACATTCCCACACCACCACATGTTACAAAGAAGGTTGAGCTCAAAGTAGCGAGACAAGCACTCTCAAGCCTACCAGCTGCCTTTGCGAGTCTTGTGCTGCGAAATACCTTGCATAGATTACTGGGTCTACGCAACAACTGACGTTGCACAATGTCGTTTCTCTCTTGAAGCCATGCTGGGAGTCCTCTATTGGCTTAAGTCCCCTGTAAAAACAAAAACAACCATATTTCCAGTAGTGATAGATTCCCTTTAAAACCAGCAGGGGAAATTTACAAATGTTCTTACCCAAATGGAAGGAGTCTACTGGGCACTTCCACGACTCCGCCGCTTTTCTACGAGGTTCTGCAATGCGCGCTGCTGCGCAGCAGTCAAAACCTCTGCCACCGGCTGAA
Organism: Effrenium voratum; assembly: GCA_963377175.1. Taxonomy (NCBI): domain Eukaryota; class Dinophyceae; order Suessiales; family Symbiodiniaceae; genus Effrenium; species Effrenium voratum. Next base: position 613,002 of record CAUJNA010002068.1, on the reverse strand, counting down.
GGCCCATGGCTGCTGCTTCGCCCGCTGCAGCGAAGGTGAGCACCTCGAGCGCGCCGAGGCAAGCTGGAAGGACGTGGGGCTATGGCACATTGAGCACCTGGAAGGAGATGGGAAAATGAGTGAGTCCCCCATTTTTGTAGGACAATTCGTCCCTCCGCTGTTCTTGCTGGAGCATTAAATAGGGATCCCCATAGCGCTATCTTCCGTGTGGCTTATGAACCGGGATCCCCCTAGAACCACCGCACATCAGTCCGATGGCGAGGCGCGTCCAAATGTGCGGCATCTGCCCGCAGCTGGTGGAAAAGGGCCACGGCCAATTGCCACTGCTCGGCCTCGCCACTCGCCACACTCGCCACACTCGCGGCCGGTGATTTGAGAGCCCTTGGAGCCCAAGGGTCTGAATCGGTTTGTCCCCGTAGCGACAAAAAAACCAATTTGCAGCACACCCGAGTCGTATCTTGACGTGAGCTCGGTTGCTTTCTGCTCCCCTGCTAAAAGTTTCACTTTTAGCGGTTCAATGGAAAGCCCAGTAGTTGGCAAACAGTTGAAGTCCGAACATCCCTCCGCAAAACGCACCAAAGTGAGGTACATCCACTATGGCTGTGAGGTACATCCACTGATGTGAGGTGTTACATCCACTCATATATGGCCAGAATCAGCAACGATCAATCCGTTCGCGCCTTCCGGAAGGCGCTGATCACGGCATTGCAAGTGATGCCATTCCTTGGCCATGGGTCGCCCCACCTGTACCCGCTGATTGATCGCCCCCTGGACTAAGCGACAACGTTGGCTCCCCAAAGGGGGTCTCGGATTTTGCACACCCTGCCAATGTTGGCCCCAAAACTCACCTGGTGGATTTGTGGGGCGTGCTTCTCCATCAAGTGATCCAGGTCCAGTAGACAGGGATGCTCACAACAAACTGGTAGTATAGTCTCCCCCCTCTTCCCGTAGTCTGTTGCTACTTGATTGTCACCTTGACCCCAAAATGGTCGGCTCTCCTCTGCTTCAATTTTTGAACTACGGACTGACAGACGCACATGCACACACACACACACCCAGACACACACAGACACGCACACACAGACAGACACAGACAAACAGACACAGATAGACAGACGGACAAACGGACAGACGGACAGAGGGACAAATGGACAGACGGACGGACGGACAAACGGACAGACAAACAGACAGAGAGACAGAGAGACAGACAGACAGAGAGACAGAGAGACAGAGAGACAGAGAGACAGAGAGACAGACACAAAGACAGAGAGAAAGAGAGACAGAGAGACAGAGAGGCAGGCAGGCAGGCAGGCAGGCAGGCGGGCGGGCAGGCGGCAGGCAGGCAGGCAGGCGGGCGGGCGGGCAGGCAGGCAGGCAGGCAGGCAAGCAGGCAAGGCACCCACACACACAACACAGACACAAACGCAGGCATAAACACAAACACAAGCATAAACACAAGCACAATCACATACCGAAACCCAAACCCAAACACAGACACAGACACAGACACACACACAGACACAGACACAAACACACACACACACACAGATCACACACACACACACCCAGGCACCCACCCACCCATCCGCCCGCACGCGCACCACACACGCCCACGCACACATGCTGAAGCTACATGTGCTTTAATTCAAGATGCATAGTATCAAGGCACCTCCTTTCGAACGACCCTTGTTTTTGGGCCCTCGCTTTAATCTTCAGCGCAGTATGGCCAGCGTTTTGATTTTGGAAATGCGCGTGAAATGCAGCCGCTGGCGACCTGCCCAGTCATACGAAAACACCAAGCCCCGCTTGCTTGATGTTAAGGGACACACCACACATGATTCAGTTGGAAACTCCACAAATGAAAGAAAGGGACGTGCCACAAGCAAGTTGACCATCCCTCCAACACAACTAGACTTAGACCCCCCCAAAAAAAGAAAACAACAACGAACACCTGAAAACCCCCGCACCCTCCCCCCCCCAAACAAAAAAACAGCCCTGCGAAAAGTCAACACGTTGCCAGCCGAAAGGACCATGAAGGAAACCCAAAGGGGCAACACAAAACAAGCCCAGGCGCCATCCCCAATCAGCCGCCCCCGAAACCCTTCCGGAACCTGTCCCAGAGCTGCCAAAGCCTATCTTGGCAAAGACCCAACGCTTGTTAGCTGGCAAAAACCAAAAAACAGGGTGATCTTTAAGTCTGGGAACAGAAAACAACTCGACTCAAGCGACTCAAGCGACTCAAGCGACTCGTCTACTCGTCGAGCCGTGTGTCGCTTCCAGGTGCAGGGAGTGAAGCTCGTCCAGCAGCGCTTGCACCTGCCGCCATTGCTCGCACTTGCCGCAGGCAGTGATCAGAGCCCCGTAGGTGATGATGCTGCCTGAGCCGTTCTCCAAATGGGGGTTGATCAATATGTCTGGCACCCGGCTTTGACCATGGGTAACTTTTCCCCGCTTACTGAAAAAAATATATATTTATATATTTATATCATCTTAGTCGTTTCCCCCAATGGTCATCTCATGTATCACGGACTTTTTGATCAGGGGGGGAGGTGCGGCTTCCTTTACACGGGCCGGATCAAAAGAAACCGAGCCAAGGATACTTTCAGACGAGTGAGTCCCTTTTAGGGGAACCCCCCATAATTCCAGCTTGGGAAACCCCCCTTTAAAACCACAAGGGCCTGGTTCCATGTTTTGGAAAACTGTTGGCCGTTGGACGAGGCAATCAAATAGAAACACCGATTTGAGTGGAGCTTCCTGAGTTCCCCAATTTAAAAGCAAACCCACATGTCCAACCTGACCTGCTTGTACGACTGGTTGGCAAGTAGAAGGTCTGGAACAAATGAACAATGCCCATGCCCTTGCATAAACGCATGAATCATTTAGCACACCGACCGATTAACACATACATTAATAACTTAGAAGCACCAAAGAACCAACCCCGGCGGGAAAAGAACACAAAACATCAGTGAAGCAACCTCGGAAGAGACCTCCGCCAAATGCACATGATATCGCCAGTTTGGGGCTCTCACTTGACGGCACGTCGAAGGGACATTGCCATGCCTATTGTCTCTGGAACTGGTTGCCCGGCATAAGAATCACGTCTTTGTGACTACATGTAGGATGAAGAACGTGCCAAGGTATGCTGGAAGATGAGATTGGTGCCTTGAACCTAGGTAGAGGAGTGTGGCACGCGCACCGTGCTCCCCTGCACATCGCCCGTCTGCGCTTCAATTGTCCGGGTGTTTGTGGCCCGAATGCTCGGCGCATCTTGCGACATCGTGCTGACCATGGAATATGTTGGCCGACCCTTGCATCGGTGACGACAAATAACGGAGAACGGACTGCATAACTATCCTCGTTTGCGGCGCTCACCCTGAGTACTAATCCTCACTTCCTCAGTGGATGGGCCAAACAAAGTCCAAACTCTGTGTTTGCCGATAGAAACAACTTCCTACATCGCCTAAAGTCCGGGAACTCAGGGAGTAGGAATGTAAGCTCATCCTTCATAGGTCTAAACCGGTCAGCTCCCCACTGACTTCACGTGGGAGTCTGTCTGGCAGGGTGATTGATCCCCTGCGAAATAGCCTTCGGCGACTTAATAGAAATATTGCTGACCAGCTCTTGCTAAAAGCTGACCACCCTCTTTTGAGGCGCCCTTCTGACAAGTTGAATCATAGGTGGCAGGATATTTACGAATAGCGATTGATATATTGCAGCAACGTTGGACGAGGACGCCTTGGGCCTTCGCAATGGCACGTGTCCACGTCCATCGTGGGAAAAAAGGCACTGAGTTGGAAAACAACACACTGGAGAATACCGAAGTGCGAACAATTCCGCCCGCTTGGCCGAACATATTGACCCAACTCCAATTTCAAGTCAGCCAAGGCCCTGTTTAGGTGCTAGCCCAGCCTGAGCGCACCTGCAAAAATGTTAGCTTGTGCTGCTTAAAAGAGAACGTGAAGGCAATCCAAATGGCGAAACAGAACTAAAAGGCAAGCCAAGCCAAGTCCGGCAATGTATGCCCCCCGCATTTTTTTCTCGCGACCCCCAAACACTCGATTCAACCAAACATGAAGAGGTGCTATTCTTCAGCAAACATCAAGTCACTCCTTGGTTGCTAGTCAGCAGGCGAAGCAAACACCATATGACTTTGATGCCGCGCGTGCCATCTGGCAAAGACGGCATCCCTTACTCCACCGAACTCCCAATTGCCAATTGACCTGTCATCATTTTGATTTATTTGCTTTTGTGAGTCATAGGCAAGTCAGAGACCTGCCCACACTCCCAACATAACAAACAAATCCTTCGGCCTGTTTGGGCCCGGAAAGAAAAACACAAAACACAACAAACAAACAAAAACAAACACAGAACGAACTCCCTGATGTTTTTCACCACCGGCCTGGCAGTGAGCTGGCCTTCATGCTCTTCAACAAGACCAAAGCGCGCTGCCACTGGAAACCTCACACCCGCTCAGCATCCCACCCAGAGACCAGTTTTGGAGTGAATCATAGTGTGAACCCACTCGAAAAATGGGAAAAGAACGGCAAACAGCACATTTGGTTGCCATGTTCGCATGAGGGTTCCTTAGCTTTCCGTTTTCCATGAGCATTTCCTGTACATGTTCGGGGAACTTGTTCCTCAGCAGTCCCCTTGACGGGATTTGCGTATGTGTCAAACTTGGGAGCCGGCGATTTCCTCCTCTTTTGCCTCTAACCTTCAAAGTAAACCAAGGTGACAAGGGTACCCTCGAAAAAGCGCAGACCCAATCCACAAACGGAGGTGTTTTACCCGCAACACGTATCATTTGTGAACAGGAACTTGCCACGTTAAAAAGGCCTGGCACCTCCGAATAAAGCCTGGGACCTGGAAGCAGGTCCTCTTGGTACTACTAAATGGACCAAGAGGAAAATCTACAAGGTGAAAACAGGTTTTGCTTTGGACAAAGCCACTTCCACTCTGTGCTTTCCTTGAAGCCAGGCTGTGTGAGGTTGTCAACTTGGGAAGTGCCAAGCCGAGGTAAACCAACACAACCAACCCTCCGTGTCCTTTTATTTTGCAAGTGGGAGCTGCCAAACTGAAAAAATCCCCCGTTTGCGGCGTTTCTGTAGCCAGGTCGCTGCGAGGTGTTGCACAGCCATAAGCGCACCACCCCATGCTCATTGCGTGCCCGCTTTTCTGACAAAGACCTCACTAGGGGACGAGCTCCTTGTACATGTGTTCAATAGGAAGAGGGGCCCCAGGGTTCACAGGGGACGCTTGGCGTTTTTCTTCTGACATTTGATACCAACCAGAAGACTGGAGAAACGGGCGTGGCCGAATCCCGATTCCAATTCCATGGATCCCGGAATCCCTCATTTCCCTCCCCCAGCCAACAGCTCCTGCCCCTCACAAAGCAGAAATAAGGACATTCCAAGGGGCCTTTTTTTCGACCCCCAGCTTGTTTTACCCCGAATTCGTGAGCTCATGTTGTGACGTCAAAATCGGGATTTGGATCCTCGAAATGGCTTTCCCTTTGGTCCCCTGACACCCAAGCTCAAGGCTCCAGCAAAAGCACATGGGTGTTCTCAAAGGAACCCCATGGCTTATGTTTTCTTAGGGTTTCCGTTTCAAAGCACCCTTTAAAAGGCTCACGGCTCACTTCCTAGCTTGGCATAAACAAGTTTGACCTCGCCGCCAACATGGTCTTGCTTCAAGTATAAAGTTCAGGAACTCAGGGGGTGAGTTCTATGTTTCCAGCTTTTAAAGGGCCCACCTCCCCCACCCCCCCACCCCCACCACCCCCCACCCCCCACCCCGCCCCACCCCCCCCCCCCCTCTCCGCCCTGACCGCCGAATGCCGCTGGCGCCGCCCTTCTCGCAGGCGCTGATGGCTGCATTGCAGGCCACCGCCTCGAAGCCCAGCGCCAGCTCCAGGCTCCTCGCTGCTATCGCTATTGCTGCGAGAGCTATCGGGGGAATGAGACACTTCCATCGAGAAAACCCCGGGAAAATTTTGAGAAAAAAATGTCCAGTGATAGATTCCCTCTAAAACCAGCAGGGAAAAAATAATAACTAATATATTCTGAAGCAACTGGATGGAGATGGAGTCTCAGGGCCCATGAGAAACCATCCAACTGATGGCTTCTATAAGGGACATGTTCATTCCCTCATGCCAACTGATGCCTTCCTTTATTCGGGAATCCCCATGTTCATGCCCTCATTCCCTACTGAGCACCAGCAAGTAAATCCGGGGTAAACAACTCAGCCGAAAGATATCGTTTTTGGGGGAAAAGGGTCATGTTTTTTCAGGCTGACCGGGGGGACAAACGTATCACAGCCCAGTTTTAGTGGGCAATCCCAAAAACAAACGATTTAGCGAAAGCCACACAGGTTGTTCACAAGGGCCTAAGACGAATGGGCAACGCTTGCCAGTCCCCCGACGCCAAATAGGCTCCTTAGATTCAAAGGTTTGTTAAGCTTTATCTGTTTTGAGTAAGATAACCTGGGCGAGCCTTTCTTGAATTTCGACCCTGTTTGGATTGGCTTCAAGCGAACCCATACTAAGGAAATCGGCAATGTTGAGTTCCCCTATTTTGAGACAGGCCCACTTGAGGTTTGCATCGTTGGAGTGACCCAGCATCCAACCAAAAGAGCTGGGTGAAACATAAGTCTGCAGCAAAAGGTCCAACCAAACCCTGCATTTCCCAGCATGTCAGAGACATACAAGCGATGACGGTAAAACGCGAAAAAGGAAACCCAAGGAGCAACCCGGTATTTGACAATGGATTCTTGGTTGGTTTACTTGCTTAAGGTTGCAACCCCCGTTTGTGAGGTCGCGGTAGTTTACCCATTTACCCGGATCAAACGTAGCAAGGTCAAAGACCGTTGCGGAAGTTGTGAATTACACTCTCGGACTATCCGGAAATGGCCCGAAATAGCTTAACAGAAACAGTTGGTGCAAAAGCCATGACGTCATCAAAGCATCACCTACATGTAAATTGTAAAACATCAAATCACAAACACATATGGTGCAAAATACTATATACATGTAAATTGTAAAACATCAAAGGAATCATAGGAATCCTCGCTCTAGACACGACATAAGAAGCGCCTCTGCGAAAACGCAAACCGCCAAGGTGAGTTTGCCGTTTGCCGCCAAGTCACTGCAGCAACCACAATGCCAATGGCCACCTGAGAATCAGCGACTCAGAATGAAACCAGTGGATGTTTACTAGGTCCTCCAGATTTGAGAGCTTAGAATAAGGGTACCCTATTTCTTTCTGTAGTCTTTTTTAGTAGGGGAACCCGCCCCCAAAAAAGGGGTGAGAAAGGGCACTACTGTGGGGGACCTAGTTTAGGGTCGATGGTGTAAACATTAAGTAAACCAACCAGAACCCATGCTTGAATTTGCAGGGCTTTCGAATTTCACTTCCCCACAAATGCAACATTTAGGGTGTCCACCACTCTAGGTCTTAGGTAACCAGCCATTTTACCTTTAGTTGAAATGTGGTTCCTTTGGTTGAAAGGTGGTTTCTTGGCTTACCTACCATGCTCGGAAAAGCTATCACTGGGTGGTGTGTCAGCGGTCTACTCGAAACCATGCAAATCATCACTTCAGAGATTTGCCCAAACGACACTTCGCCTACATGCACATCAGCCACGAGCAATGATCTGTAGGTGCCCCCAACTAACACTAGAATTTCGGGTGGGTAACCCGGTATGTAACCCCATGCCCGACCGGTAATTTGTTCCGACAGATGGGGCTATTGAATGCAACACACAGACACACACACACACATGCTGACAGACTCTTCTGCACCCGTTTTACAAATCAAGGGAGCAACAAGCACCCGTCACAAAAGGGGCACCACAAGACAACACCAGCCTTCCAACCCCAAGCTACCCCGGCAACCACAAGTGAGGGCAGCTGAAAACTTCAGCCGCGTGGACCTTTTGCCTCGCGATTGAACCCCACCTTCGCAGCTGCTCCGACAACGCCGAGCTGTCGATTCACTCGTGGAAAGGCTGGCGTGGGTGAAAGCTTTGCAAAGAAAGCCGTGAACGGCACGGGAGCCATTTGGACAAGGGGATGTGCGGAGTGTGGCTGTGCGACACCCCCTGCTCGCCGAAACAAAGTTGAGACAAGAACGGCAGGGGTCAGCACGCGCGCACACTCTTTGGCAAACCCAAACGAGAAAGAGGTTTCTTTAGTCTAAAACAGACCTACGAGACATGGATGCGAAATTTCATGCAGTATAAGTTGGGCAACCAACTGCGCGACTTGCGAGCAGAAGCGAGTTGCGCCTCACAGTAGACGCCAGTTGCTGGACAACGGCTAGTTCGCGATTGGTTCCCAACCATATTTTTGTTGGCCGTGGACATGAACAGAGCGCTAGAAAATGCTTGGTGGCATGCTACAGCTTTGTTTCAGCCAGCCCTCTCTAGGGCAATGGGCTTTGGTTTCATTCTGGCCATTGTGAGCTGCTTGTTTGACCATTTTGTTCAGCTCAGAGAAGCACGCAAATGCGGGCTACGGGGGGCTGCTTCTTGAGCGTGCTTGGAAGCTGAAATATGGATAAGCTGGTGCCGTGCACCTGCCGCCCAATCTTCCGCACATTTAGCCTTCAAGCGGGTTGCAGGGAGGATGTTGAAAACTCAATATACATCTAATCGGGGTGCTGGTTTGAGTCAACAGATGGCGGGTTCGGCGTCTGAAACTTGCGCCACAAATGCCGCAGCAAACATTTGCCACAAAACGGTAGTGAATGGAAGCGGGAGCGCGGGGTGGTTTGTCTCACAAGCCCAACCCCAGAGCGCGGTGCCGGCGTCCACTCAGGCATTCGTACAGCAAATCGAAGGGACTCGGATCGCACAAAGATACCGGCCTCGCAGTCGGATCGCTGCCGGATCGCGCCAGGAACCGGCTTCTCCTGGCAACCTGCTGACTGGGTTCTCTGAATGAGTGTAGGGGTTCCGCGAACCCACATGTTTTGGGGTGAGACAAGCCAAAGTTCTACAGGGCTCCCTATATTTCCCCTTGAGACATCACCCCCACCCAGGGACACTCACCTTTCATGGGCCAAAAAGGTGATGTTTGGAATCGCCAAAATGGGAAATATAGGGACCCCTGTTCTATGGAGTTCACATTGGGTGGGCGTAGTGCGCGTACCCCTGAGTGTCTGAAAAGTGAAGAGACATAATACGTTTATGCCACAACAGTTCTGCGGCCTTGGGCCTCGGCGCTCGCAACCGAGCTGGCGGGTTCCAAAGTGCGCGATGCGCACTGCTGCCAGCCGCAGTCTCAAGCAGCAAGTTGCCATACTCCGGGCGTTGTGTCCGAGCGCTGTGCGCTTTGCTCAAGCTAAGGAAACAAGACGACCCGTCCGATGTCACCGCAGGCCAAACAAGAACACTCTTGCCAGCAATCGAAATGGAAAGCTAGCCACTGAAGCAAATGCTAGACCAGGACTGCGTCATTAAATCGGAGTTCAACGCACGCCAGCCCTGAAAGCGTAAGGGCTGCAAATTTGCGGCGCCGTGTGCGCTGCGGGACCAGGCAGCCTGCCAGCGCTTGACAAGGCATTCAACTCAAAAGGTCTCAAGCTGCGACTTTTGACAAAGGGCAGAGAGCTGCGAAGTTGAGGGGTTGCCAATGCAGGACAATGCGGCCGACTCAAACCACTGGCGTTGCATCTGCAACGTCCAAGTTCTGGACAAAGCCCAGCTCGTGGGGTCCAACGGCGTGCTTTGCTCAACGGCACAACGACACCCATAATGCCATCCAACACTCCTCCAAGCCTGAATCACTGAACATACCCGCCATCAAGATATTGACATATGTTATGAAGCAAAACAGTGGACTCTCGTGCTTCCCGAACATCGTTTATTTGAGACCCTCGAATGTTCAGGGCTCCAAAATGCATGCCACCCCTGCTAAAAAAGATTAATTTCACCGCCTGTAGGTGTACTTATATGTACAGGGGACGTGGGGGCGGGAGCAATGCTCAAGGTTGTAAGGCTGCAAAACGCTGCTGCCAAGGGAGCCCTTTCAGAATTTGGGCCGCTTCATGGGCAGCAATACTGTGTCTGCCAACCAGCAGCAGTCTCGATCTGTAGCTTGCCACGAAGTGTTGGGCAAAGCCATGTTTTAAATGGGCAAAATGTATCTGTCAAGCCCTGGTATGGAAAGCTCCTTTGGTCACAGATTCGGGCGCGAGACAAAAAGATGGGTGCTGCGTTTTGGCCGCAAGCAACCCCTTGCCAGCCACCTTGATGTGAAGCTAGGCACTGACAGAACCGCTGGACCAAGGGCGCGTCACTTAATTGAGTTTCAATGCGTGCCAGCCGTGAAAGCAAGGGCTGGAAAGTTGCAGCACTGCCGATGCTGCAAAAAAGGTGCGGAGCTCAAGAGGGGTAGGCGCAGGCCTCAGCCTCAACGTGCAACTTCCTACACAGATGTGTGCGAAGCCAAGCCGGCGGGGTTCCGTGCTGCGCTCAAGTCACGGCACAACGACGCTCCCCATGCTGCCATCTAACACTCCTACTGCAAGCCTGAACATAGCCCATTCCAACTCATTTCTTCCGAGCTATCTTCAAACGCTAGTAGAATTCTGTGGTGGTTTGCCTTTTGTGTTTCCGGGTACTAGCACGGTGAATCAGTACCGGTAGCTTGTTGACTCTTCTGCACCCGTTTTACGGATCAAGCACCCTTCACACAAAGGGCAAAACAACACAACATCAGCTTTCCAACACCAAGCGACCCCGGCGACCACACGTGAGCGCAGCTGAAAACTTCAGCTGCATAGAACTGTTCCCTCACAAGTTGCTAGAACCCGCACCTTCGCAGCCGCTTGTGGCATCTCCGCCAACGCCGAGCTGTCGATTCACTCACGGAAACACCCCATGCAGCCCTGAGGAACAAGCGCAGAAAGGCTGCCGTGGGTGAAAGTTTTTCAAAGAAAGCCGTGAACGGCACGCAGGCCATTGGGACAAGGGGATCAATGTGCGGAGTGTAGCTGTGCAACACTGCCCTCTGGCCAAAACAAAGTTGAGACAACAACGGCGGTGCTCAGCACGCGCGCACACCCTTTGGCAAACCCAAACGAGAAAAGAGGCTTCTCTAAACGAGTTGCGCGACATGGAGCCGACATTCCATTCAGTAGTTCAGGACATCATGGAATCGAGCTTCGACGCTTGCATCGAGCCCTGAAAGTGTAACGGCTGCAACTTCGCGGCGCTGCGCGCGCAGGACAAAGCAGCCTGCCAGCGCGCCTGCCACAAAGTTCTGGGAGCCAAGCTACCTGCATGTGAAGCTAACCGTTGTCGCAAATCCTAGACCAAGACTGCATCCTTGAATTGAATCCAAAAGCGCCAGCGTTGACAGCGTAGTGGCTGGAAAAGTGCAGCACGGGCCTTGCTGCAGAAAAGGTGTACAGCTCAAAAGGGGTAAGTGCATGCGCAGGCCAGCAGCACTGCCTCTACCAACCGCAGCAGCCTCAAGCAACAACTTCCTACAAGCTTCTGCGCAAAGCCACGCTCGAGTGGTCCAACGGCTCCGTGCTGCGATCAAGTCACGGCAAAACAACGCTTCCGATGATGCCATCTAACACTCCTGTAAGCCTGAATATAGCCTGCTCCAATCAGCCTCTTCTGAGCTGCCTGCATGTGGAGCGATGCATTGCCGCAAATCCTAGACCAAGACTGCGTCCTTGAGTCAAAGCCAAAAGAACCTTGACAGCATAGTGGCTGGAAAGTTGCAGTGCGGCCGATGCTGCATAAACGGTGTACAGCTCAGAAGGTGTAAGCGCCTGCGCAGGCCAGCAGTACTGTAGTTGCTAGCCGCAGCCGCCTCAAGCTGCAACTTCCCGCAAAGTTCTGGCCAAAGCCAAGCTGGTGGGGTCCAACGGCTCCCTGCTTTGCTCAAGTCAAGGCACAACAGCGCACCCCCCATGATGCCGTCTAACACGCCTCCTGCAGGCCTGAATCACTGAACACACCCGCTGTCAAAATATTAAGACATTGTATGAAGCAAGACACTGTACCCTCGTGCGCTCCGAACATCTTTTATTTGAGACCCTACAATGTTCAGGTCTAGCATGCATGCCACCCGCGCTAAAACAGATTCATTACACCGCGTGCAGGTTTTACTTATACACAAGTTGGGGCGGGCGGCTCTGGCACCTGCTCAAGGTTGCAAGGTGGCAAGATGCCGCTGTCAAAGGGAGCCTTTTCAGAATTTGGGCCTCTTAGGGCTTAACGCTCGTCTCCGAATTTCATTGCGCGATGACCAAGAAAGCTCCGGCCGGCACAGGTTGTGACAATCACGGCCCTGCAGTGGCGGGACAAAAGGGCACTCTCCTGTCGCATCTTTTGTACACTTGTGTTTTTCCAATCAAATCAATTCGCAGTCCGGCGCCCGCCCACGTTGCTTTCTGGCTTCGAATGTTTCTAAAATCGGCTATGCCCACCGGGAGGGTAAGCGTAGGCCTGGTAACGAGACACATCGGGTGATGCGTGGGCGCCAAATGCCCAGAGCTTTCTCGGCCGAGGAAGCAACGGCCTCGGAGAAAGCAGGCTTTTCTATGGCTCGCCGCTAACGCCTGCAAGAAAAACCCACGTAGAAAACAACAAAAAGTAAACGGCCGTAAAAACCCGTGCCTGCAAATAGCATCTCCGAGGGGTAAGTCAGGGCTTGCACTAAACGGCCTCAGTAAACCAGGCCTTTGGATTCCCTCGGATGGCTCTCCTCCCCTTCGTTTCCGTCACGAACATTACAAAGCTTTCAGACAAGGGATTCCGAGACTTTGAATAGACTAGACCTTTTCTTACGCCCAGTCAAAAAAATGTTTAAGGAATATGTCAGAGCCTAGTCAAAATACGCGGTTTGTCATAACAGACCACATACCGACATACCGATCGACTGTAGCCCATTCCAAGCAAACTCTTGCCAGCAGCCTTGATGTGAAGCTAGCCATTGCAGCAACTGCTTGACCAAGGCTGCATCCTTGAATCAAATCCAACAACCGCCAACCGTGAAAGCACCGCTGGAAAGCTGCAGCACTGCCGCTGCTGCGAGAAAGGCGTACAGCTCGAAAGGTGCAAGCGAATGCGGCCGGCAGCACTGCGCCTGTTAGCCGCAGCAGCCTCAAGCTGGCAAAGCCAAGCTGGTGGGGTCCAACGGCGCTTCCAATGATGCCATCTAACATTCCTGTAAGCCTGAACATAGCCTGTTCCAATCAGCCTCTTCCGAGCTGCCTGCATGTGCAGCGAAGCATTCCCGCAAATCCTAGACCAAGACTGCGTCCTTGAGTCAAAGCCAAAAGAACCTTGACAGCATAGTGGCTGGAAGGTGGCAGCACGGCCGTTGCTGCAGAACAGGTGTACAGCTCAAAAGGTGTAAGCGCATGCCCAGGCCAGCAGTACTGTAGTTGCTAGCCGCAGCCGCCTCAAGCTGCAACTTCCCGCAAAGTTCTGGCCAAAGCCAAGCTGGTGGGGTCCAACGGCTCCCTGCTTTGCTCAAGTCAAGGCACAACGACGCCCCCCATGATGCCGTCTAACGCTCCTCCTGCAAACCTGAATATACGGTCCGTTAGAACATTAAGAATGATTATGAAGTACGACACTGGACCCTCGTGCGTCTCGAAAATAACTTAATTGAGACCCTCGAACGTTCAGGCCTCCAAAATGCATTTCGTCCCCACTGGAACAGATTCTGCTCAAGTCAAGGCACCGAGGTCTCGCAGGATGCCGCTGCAAAAGGGAGCCTTTCCAGAATTTGGGCCCCGTCATGGGGCTGGGGCTGAACGCTCGTCTCCAAATTTCACGGCGTCATGCCGACCAAGAAGATTCAGCCGCAGGCACAGGTTATGACAATCGCAAACCTGCCGTGGCTGAGGGACAAAAGGGCACTCCTTTTTTGGTAATTGATTTTAGAGGGAACCCCCCTTCGAAAGAAAAGAGAAGGAGGCACACCACCCCAGGGAATAGTTATTCGAAGGCTCAATTCAATCTTCATGATGACATCTAACACCCCTCCTGCAAGCCTGCTCGCCTTGCTAAGGACACTGCCTGGCAGTGCCGCCAATTCAAGGGTGACACTGCCCCTGCACAAAAGAGGCACCCCGTCTTCGGTATCTTCTCAGAAGCCCGTTGGCTCTGGGCCCAGTGGGGCGGACACTACATGCATGGTGGCACTTCAGCACTACCTTCGGGAGCTGATGTGGTTTCTCATGTTCGGTTGGGTGATGTCCTCGGATGGAAGAAGCCGAATGTACAACATGGAAAAGCAGTGTATCTGCCAGAAGCATTTTTGTCAGAGATCAGGGCATTAACCAACGTGAAGGGACAATGCGTGAACCTTTGGCGCAATTTGTGGCCGTCCCGCCGATGCGAGGGGGCATCTTGACGGTGAGTTTGTCTTGCGGTGTTGACAGGAAGATTTGCCCGGGGCGCAGCATTACAGTCTCAGCATGATCTGACAGCGGCAGAAAGTGGGATGGCAGTATTCGCTAGCACAGTCTGGACTTCAAGCCGATTGCACCAGCTTGTCACACCAGCTTATCCAGTGAAGTGGGGTTCAATGCCCCGGGCATATGGCTATAGCTCAAACAGCGGGTATGGATCGTTCAGTAATCTGGACGTCTGCATCGGGGATCGTCTGCATTTTGGTCTGCATCGGTCTGGAGAACTTCTGGTTCCGGACTTCTGATCCACTGAAGCGGATGCAGCTAGAGTTTGCTGCCTTGGCAAGCGTTCTGGGCATGTGTTCCCACCAGTGGTCTTTGGTGCGAAGCCCGTTCCGATGGGCAATGATGTGGCTCACTCTGAGAGATCAGTATTAGGACGGGCCCATTGCCCCGCGCCAATTGCTCGCCCCTGATGGATTACAGCTTTAATTTTCCCGCAAGAGCCTCATGAATTTCCGCTCCATCAACCCCTTCCTTCATTCTTCGCGTCACTGGGCCGACACGGCGAAAGAAGCGCTTGCGGGGCACACATGGACCGGAAGCCAAAGGCTAGGCTACTTGCATCCGACATGCGGCGGGGAACCCAACCTCATCGGCTCGAGATCCAAGACCATCGAAAGGTCACAGGCGTTTTGGTCTCAATCCAATCTTCCAATTCAAGGACCTATTGATGCCATCTGACACCCCTCCTGCAAGCCTGCGCATACGTATCTCCCTGGCTAAAAACGTAGTGCCCCTTCTTGGAAGGGCTCAACTCCTCCTAAGAAGCATTGCAGAAGGTGAGAAGTGTCTGCCAAGGCTTCTGAGCCGATTCCACCTATGCGCTGACTTCATGCGTTTCACCCTGGCTGAAGCTTGCCACGAGATTCTAGGCAGAGCCAACCAACGGCTCCTCGCTTTGCTCACGACAAAGCAGCATCACACGCCTCATGCTATTCGAACGCCGCCACAGAAAATAAGCCGAGACAAGTGTCTCATTGCAAGATGCTGCCAACGGGAGCCTTTTCATTGGGAACCTTGGCAACTCGGTCCGTGATAGGAATCTCTCTTTCGGGCGAACGGGCTTGAATTCCTGAGCTGAGAGAGCCGCTGATCGCCAACATGCTTACTCCTGAGTCTGTCATTGTATAAACCAGATGACTGGTTGGCAAATCCACATGTTTGCAGCCCAGGCGTCGTGCAAGCACTTCTTGGACGAAATGGTACGTGCCTAAGCCAAGGAAAGGTACTCGTTTGGCTTCACGTCTTCACTTGCCATGGTGGGACCCACACCCTCAGTGAAGGTGCGCGCCCGATGGTTATAATACGTCGGCTTGAGCCAAGTTGAAAGGTTGTGCATTGAAACAAATCAGACACATGGCACGAACCGGTGTGCACATAATATGTCACATAAATGCATGAAAGGGGCCCCCGATGAGACCCCCACATTGCAAATCGCGAACAAGTAAACTACAATGGGTTTTTGGCTCGTTTATACACTTGTCTTGGGTTGCAACCCCCCGTTTGTGAGGATAAGGTCAAAGAACAGCAAGGAAGTCCGAGGTTTCGCGAAATTGCCCAATAGAAACATACAATTTCTCGCAGCAACTTACTTTCAATATTTGGACATCCACCGTACCACTCTTAGAAACCAGCTATTTTTACTGTTTGCTGAAAGGTGGTTCCTTGGCTTACCTACCATACCCGGACATGGTATCATTGGGTGGTGTGTGAGCGGTCTACTCGAAACCATGCAAATAACCGTTTGAGAGATCTACCCAAACGATACTTTGCCTACGCCCACATGAGCCACAAGCAATGTTCTGCAGGTGCCCCCAGCTAACACCGGAATTTGGGTGGGTAAACCGGTAACCCCATTCTCTAATAGCAATTTGCTGGGTGACTCTAAATGGGATCTGACAAATGGCTTCTAGGATGCTAAACACATGATGGCACTCTTCGGAACCCTTTTTCAAATCAAGGGATCAACAAGCATCCTTCACCACCAAGGGATCACAAAGCACCCGTCACAAAAGGGGCAAAACAAGACATCAGCCTTTCAACCCCAAGCGCCCCTGGCGGCTACAAGTGAGTGCAGCTTAAAATTTCAGCTGCATAGAACTGTTCCCTCACAAGTTGCCAGAACACCCACCTTCGCAGCCGCTTGCGGCATCTCCGACAACGCCGAGCTGTCGATTTACTCATGGAAACGCCCCAGGCAGCCCTGAGAAACAAGAGCAGAAAGGCTGCCGTGGGTGAAAGTTTTGCAAAGGAAGCCGTGAACGGCACGCAGGCCATTGGGACAAGGGGATCAATGTGCAGAGTGTAGCTGTGCGACACCGCCTTCTGGCCAAAACACAGTTGAGATAATAACGGCGGTGCTCAGGACGCGCGCACACCCTTTGGCAAACCCAAACGAGAAAAGAGGTTTCTCTAAACGAGTGGCGCGACATGGAGCCGAAATTCCATTCAGTATAAGTTCAGGACTGCATCATTGAATCGAGCTTCGACGCTTGCTAGCCCTGAAAGTGTAACGGCTGCAAAGTTGCGGCGCTGCGCGCGCTGCAGGACAAGGCAGCCTGGCAGCGCTGCGCCTGCCACAAAGTTCTGGGCAAAGCCAAGCTGGCGTGGTGCAACGGCTCCGTGCTGCGCGCAAGTCACGGCACAACGACGCTCCCCATGCTGCCATCTAACCTGCTGCAAGCATGAACATAGCCCATCCATCTCTTCCGAGCTACCTTCAAACGCTAGTAGCAATCTGTGGTGGTCCGGCTTCTGTGTTTCCGGGTACCACTGTGAAATCAGTAATGGTAACTTGTTGGGTTGCTCTTTATTGGGTTCTGACGCATGGGTTCTAGGATGCTGGGATACTCTGCACCCGTTTTACGGATCCAGCACCCTTCAAGGGCAAAACAGCACATCAGCTTTCCAACCCCAAGCGCCCCTGGCGGCTACAAGTGAGTCACAAGTTGCTAGAACCCCCACCTTCGCAGCCGCTTGCGGCATCTCCGACAACGCCGAGCTGTCGATTTACTCATGGAAACGCCCCTGGCTGCCCTGAGAAACAAGAGCAGAAAGGCTGCCGTGGGTGAAAGTTTTGCAAAGAAAGCCGAAAACGGCACAACAGTTCTGCGGCATTCCAGGGGACCGGACCGGCGCTCGCATCCGCCGAGCTGGCGGGTTCCACATTGCGCGACGTGTAGCTAAGGCTTGTGGAGCACAAAGGCGTCCAACTCGAAAGGTCTGAGCACACGCGCAGGACACTGCCAGCCGCAGTCTCAAGCAGCAAGTTGCCATACTCTGGGCGTTGTGTCTGACTCTGCGCTTTGCTCAAGCTAAGGAAACAAGACGCCCCCTCCGACGTCACCACAGGCCGGAGCAAGCCAACTCTTGCCAGCTGCACCAAATGCTGGACCAGGACTGCATTATTGTATCGGACTTCAACGCTTGCCAGCCCTGAAAGCGTAAGGCGCTGCGGCGCTGCAGGACAAGGCACTCAACTCGAAAGGCGCGAGCGTGTGCGTAGGTTCGCAGCTCTGCACCTGCCAGCCGCAGCCGCCTCAAGCTGCAACTTCCCACAAAGTGTTGGGCAGAGCCAAGCTGGACGGGTCCAACGGCGTGCTGCGCTCAAGTCACGGACAACGAGGCTCCCTATGCTGCCAGCTAACACTCCTCTTGCAAGCCTGAACATTGCCAACTTCAATCAACCTCTTGCCAGCTACCTTGTTGCGAAGCTAGCCACTGAGGCTACGCGATGTCAATGCGTGCCCACCTCAAAAGGTACACGTGCAGACCAGCAGCACTCCCTCTGCCAACCGCAGCAGCCTCAAGCTGCAACTTCCCACAAAGTTCTGAACAAGGCCAAGCTGGTGGGATCCAACGGCTCCGTGCTGCACTCAAGTCACGGCAGAACGATGATTCAGATGATGCCATCTAACGCTCCTCCTGCAAGCCTGAACATAACCTAGTACAATCAACCTAGTCCGAGCTACCCACATGTGAAGCTAACCATTGCAGCAAATCCCTTCTCCCAGCCTGCATCCTTGAATCAAATCCAAAAGCGCCAGCCTTGACAGCGTGGCCGGAAAGTGGCCGCACGGCCATCGCTGCAAAAAAGGTGTACAGCTCAAAAGGCGTAAGCGCGTGCGCAGGCCGGCACTGCGCCTGGCGGCCTGAAGCTGCAACTTCCCAAGTTCTGCGCAAAGCCAAGCTGGTGGGGTCCAACGGTTCCGCGCTTTGCTCAAGTCAAGGCACGACGACGTCCCCATGATGCCATCTAACACTCCTCCTGCAAGCCTGAATCACTAACACACTCATCCTGCAAGCCTGAACATGCGCGCCCAAGTGAAAAGGTTTAAGCGCGTGCGCAGGCCAGCAGCACTCCTTGCGCCAACCGCAGCAGCCTCAAGCTGCAACTTCCTACAAGCTTCTGCGCACAGCCGAGCTGGTGGGGTCCAACCGCTCCGTGCTACACTCAAGTCAGGGAACGATGCTCTGCCATGATGCCATCTAACACACTCATCCTGCAAGCCTGAACATGCGCGCCCAAGTGAAAAGGTTTAAGCGCGTGCGCAGGCCAGCAGCACTCCTTGCGCCAACCGCAGCAGCCTCAAGCTGCAACTTCCTACAAGCTTCTGCGCACAGCCGAGCTGGTGGGGTCCAACCGCTCCGTGCTACACTCAAGTCAGGGAACGATGCTCTGCCATGATGCCATCTAACACACTCATCCTGCAAGCCTGAACATGCGCGCCCAAGTGAAAAGGTTTAAGCGCTGCGCAGCCAGCAGCACTCTTGCGCCAACCGCAGCAGCCTCAAGCTGCAACTTCCTACAAGCTTCTGCTCAGCCGAGCTGGTGGGGTCCAACCGCTCCGTGCTACACTCAAGTCAGGGAACGATGCTCTGCCATGATGCCATCTAACACACTCATCCTGCAAGCCTGAACATGCGCGCCCAAGTGAAAAGGTTTAAGCGCGTGCGCAGGCCAGCAGCACTCCTTGCGCCAACCGCAGCAGCCTCAAGCTGCAACTTCCTACAAGCTTCTGCGCACAGCCGAGCTGGTGGGGTCCAACCGCTCCGTGCTACACTCAAGTCAGGGAACGATGCTCTGCCATGATGCCATCTAACACACTCATCCTGCAAGCCTGAACATGCGCGCCCAAGTGAAAAGGTTTAAGCGCGTGCGCAGGCCAGCAGCACTCCTTGCGCCAACCGCAGCAGCCTCAAGCTGCAACTTCCTACAAGCTTCTGCGCACAGCCGAGCTGGTGGGGTCCAACCGCTCCGTGCTACACTCAAGTCAGGGAACGATGCTCTGCCATGATGCCATCTAACACACTCATCCTGCAAGCCTGAACATGCGCGCCCAAGTGAAAAGGTTTAAGCGCGTGCGCAGGCCAGCAGCACTCCTTGCGCCAACCGCAGCAGCCTCAAGCTGCAACTTCCTACAAGCTTCTTCGCACAGCCGAGCTGGTGGGGTCCAACCGCTCCGTGCTACACTCAAGTCAGGGAACGATGCTCTGCCATGATGCCATCTAACACACTCATCCTGCAAGCCTGAACATGCGCGCCCAAGTGAAAAGGTTTAAGCGCGTGCGCAGGCCAGCAGCACTCCTTGCGCCAACCGCAGCAGCCTCAAGCTGCAACTTCCTACAAGCTTCTGCGCACAGCCGAGCTGGTGGGGTCCAACCGCTCCGTGCTACACTCAAGTCAGGGAACGATGCTCTGCCATGATGCCATCTAACACACTCATCCTGCAAGCCTGAACATGCGCGCCCAAGTGAAAAGGTTTAAGCGCGTGCGCAGGCCAGCAGCACTCCTTGCGCCAACCGCAGCAGCCTCAAGCTGCAACTTCCTACAAGCTTCTGCGCACAGCCGAGCTGGTGGGGTCCAACCGCTCCGTGCTACACTCAAGTCAGGGAACGATGCTCTGCCATGATGCCATCTAACACACTCATCCTGCAAGCCTGAACATGCGCGCCCAAGTGAAAAGGTTTAAGCGCGTGCGCAGGCCAGCAGCACTCCTTGCGCCAACCGCAGCAGCCTCAAGCTGCAACTTCCTACAAGCTTCTGCGCACAGCCGAGCTGGTGGGGTCCAACCGCTCCGTGCTACACTCAAGTCAGGGAACGATGCTCTGCCATGATGCCATCTAACACACTCATCCTGCAAGCCTGAACATGCGCGCCCAAGTGAAAAGGTTTAAGCGCGTGCGCAGGCCAGCAGCACTCCTTGCGCCAACCGCAGCAGCCTCAAGCTGCAACTTCCTACAAGCTTCTGCGCACAGCCGAGCTGGTGGGGTCCAACCGCTCCGTGCTACACTCAAGTCAGGGAACGATGCTCTGCCATGATGCCATCTAACACACTCATCCTGCAAGCCTGAACATGCGCGCCCAAGTGAAAAGGTTTAAGCGCGTGCGCAGGCCAGCAGCACTCCTTGCGCCAACCGCGAAGCGCAAGCCACAGCGTGCCTGGAAAGCGGCACGGCCGTTGCTGCACAGGTGTACAGCTCAAAAGGCGTAAGCGCATGCGCAGGCCAGTACTGTAGTTGCTAGCCGCCGCCTCAAGCTGCAACTTCCCAAGTTCTGAACGAGGCGAAGCTGGTGGGGTCCAACGGCTCCCTGCTTTGCTCAAGTCACACAACGCCCCCCGATGATGCCGTCTAACACTCCTCCTGCAAGCCTGAATCACTGAACATATGGTCCGTCAAAACACTACGACATTTTATGAAGCAAGACACTGGACCCTCGTGCGTCCCGAACATCTTTTATTTGAGACCCTCGAATGTTCACGGTCCCAAAATGCATGCCCCCGCTAACAAAGATTCGTTACGCCGCCTGCAGGCTTACTTATATGTACAGGACAAGCTGGGGTGGGCGCCAAAGCCGGCTCAAGGTTGCAAGGTTGCAAGATACTGTTGCCGCAGGGAACCCTTCCAGAATTTGGGCCCCTTCATGGGCGGCTCAACGCTGGTGTCCGGATTCATGGCGCCACGGCGACCAAGAAGGCCTCAGCCGCAGGCACAGGTTGTGACAATCCCTGCAATGGCCGAGGGCCAAACAGGGCACTCCTTTTGGTTTGGAAAGCTCCTGTTCTCGCATCTTTTGTACGCTTCTTGCCCTTTTCCAATCAAATTCAATTCGCAGTCCGGCGCTGGCCGCCAACCGCGTTCCCAAGGGTTCGAATGTCCACGCCCAAGCGAACCGGGTTTCTACCCGTCATGGCAAGTGGCAAGTCGGGGCTTTCACTAAAGGGCCTCTGTAAACCAGGCCTCTGTCCCTCGGATAGCTCTCATCCTCATCATTTTCGTCACGAACATTACGAAGCTTTCAGACAAGGACTCAGCTGCCAAATAAGTGATTCCGACACTTTGGATAGACTAGACCTTTTCATACTCCCAATCTAATAATTTCGAGTTTAACTTAAATATGTCAGAGCCAGTGAAAATACGCGGTTTTCTCTTAACATACCAACATACCGACATACCGATCGACTGTGGCCCATTCCAAGCAACCTCTAGCCAGCAACCTTGATGTGAAGCTAGCCGTTGCGGCAAATGCTAGGCAAAGGCTGCATCCTTGAATCAAATCCAAAAAGCGCCAGCTGTAAAAGCACAGTGGCTGGAAAGCTGCAGCACTGCCGCTGCTGCGAGAAAGGCGTACAGCTCAAAAGGTGCAAGCGCATGGGCAAGCCAGCAGCTGCCAAGGGAGCCCTTTCAGAATTTGGGCCGCTTCATGGGCAGCAATACTGTGTCTGCCAACCAGCAGCAGTCTCGAGCTGTAGCTTGCCACGAAGTGTTGGGCAAAGCCAAGCTGGTGGGGTCTGGCCAAGTATGCGGGACCTTTACTTTGGTGGAAAAAGCCATGTTTTAAATTGGCAAAATGTATCTTTTAAGCCCTGGTATGGAAAGCTCCTTTGGTCACAGATTCGGGCGCGAGACAAAAAGATGGGTGCTGCGTTTTGGCCGCAAGCAACCCCTTGCCAGCCACCTTGATGTGAAGCTAGGCACTGACAGAACCGCTGGACCAAGGGCGCGTCGCTTAATTGAGTTTCAATGCGTGCCAGCCGTGAAAGCAAGGGCTGGAAAGTTGCAGCACTGCCGATGCTGCAAAAAAGGTGCGGAGCTCAAGAGGGGTAGGCGCAGGCCTCAGCCTCAACGTGCAACTTCCTACACAGATGTGTGCGAAGCCAAGCCGGCGGGGTTCCGTGCTGCGCTCAAGTCACGGCACAACGACGCTCCCCATGCTGCCATCTAACACTCCTACTGCAAGCCTGAACATAGCCCATTCCAACTCATTTCTTCCGAGCTATCTTCAAATGCTAGTAGAATTCTGTGGTGGTTTGCCTTTTGTGTTTCCGGGTACTAGCACGGTGAATCAGTACCGGTAACTTGTTGACTCTTCTGCACCCGTTTTATGGATCAAGCACCCTTCACACAAAGGGCAAAACAACACAACATCAGCTTTCCAACACCAAGCGACCCCGGCGACCACACGTGAGCGCAGCTGAAAACTTCAGCCACATAGAACTGTTCCCTTACAAGTTGCCAGAACCCCCACCTTCGCAGCCGCTTGCGGCATCTCCGACAACGCTGAGCTGTCGATTCACTCATGGAAACGCCCCAGGCAGGCTGCCCTGAGGAACAAGAGCAGAAAGGCTGCCGCGGGTGAAAGTTTTGCAAAGGAAGCCGTGAACGGCACGCAGGCCATTGGGACAAGGGGATCAATGTGCGGAGTGTAGCTGTGAAACACTGCCCTCTGGCCAAAACAAAGTTGAGACAACAACGGCTGTGCTCAGCACGCGCGCACACCCTTTGGCAAACCCAAACGAGAAAAGAGGTTTCTCTAAACGAGTTGCGCGACATGGAGCCGACATTCCATTCAGTAGTTCAGGACATCATGGAATCGAGCTTCGACGCTTGCATCGAGCCCTGAAAGTGTAACGGCTGCAACTTCGCGGCGCTGCGCGCGCAGGACAAAGCAGCCTGCCAGCGCGCCTGCCACAAAGTTCTGGGAGCCAAGCTGGCTGGATCCGGCGGCTCCCTATGCTGAAGTCATGGCAAAACGCTGCTCATGCTGCCATCCAAGACTCCCCTTGCAAGTCACAGCCGACTTCAACCTCTTGCCAGCAGCCTTGATGTGAAGCTAACTGTTGCTGCAAATCCTAGCTCTGGCAAAGAGATCTGCAAGTGTGCAGTCTGGTAGCCTGGTAGATGGGCTACATGAGGGCTTGGGGTTTCATCCAGCATGATGAGTCTATTGCCATTCCTGTTATGTGGCTTTTGGCTGGATTCGAGAACAGAGTCAGTTTTGCGCCCATACACCTTCACAACCAAGGGATCACAAAGCACCCGTCACAAAAGGGGCAAAACAAGACATCAGCCTTCCAACCCCAAGCGACCCTTGCGGGTACAAGTGAATGCAGCTGAAAACTTCAGCCACATAGAACTGTTCCCTTACAAGTTGCCAGAACCCCCACCTTCGCAGCCGCTTGCGGCATCTCCGACAACGCTGAGCTGTCGATTCACTCATGGAAACGCCCCAGGCAGGCTGCCCTGAGGAACAAGAGCAGAAAGGCTGCCGCGGGTGAAAGTTTTGCAAAGGAAGCCGTGAACGGCACGCAGGCCATTGGGACAAGGGGATCAATGTGCGGAGTGTAGCTGTGAAACACTGCCCTCTGGCCAAAACAAAGTTGAGACAACAACGGCGGTGCTCAGCACGCGCGCACACCCTTTGGCAAACCCAAACGAGAAAAGAGGTTTCTCTAAACGAGTTGCGCGACATGGAGCCGACATTCCATTCAGAAGTTCAGGACATCATGGAATCGAGCTTCGACGCTTGCATCGAGCCCTGAAAGTGTAACGGCTGCAACTCCGCGGCGCTGCGCGCGCAGGACAAAGCAGCCTGCCAGCGCACCTGCCACAAAGTTCCGGGAGCCAAGCTGGCTGGATCCGGCGGCTCCCTATGCTGAAGTCATGGCAAAACGATGCTCATGCTGCCATCCAAGACTCCCCTTGCAAGTCACAGCCGACTTCAACCTCTTGCCAGCAGCCTTGATGTGAAGCTAACTGTTGCTGCAAATCCTAGCTCTGGCAAAGAGATCTGCAAGTGTGCAGTCTGGTAGCCTGGTAGATGGGCTACATGAGGGCTTGGGGTTTCATCCAGCATGATGAGTCTATTGCCATTCCTGTTATGTGGCTTTTGGCTGGATTCGAGAACAGAGTCAGTTTTGCGCCCATACACCTTCACAACCAAGGCATCACAAAGCACCCGTCACAAAAGGGGCAAAACAAGACATCAGCCTTCCAACCCCAAGCGACCCTTGCGGGTACAAGTGAATGCAGCTTAAAATTTCAGCTGCATAGAACTGTTCCCTCACAAGTCGCGAACCCCCACCTTCGCAGCCGCTTGTGGCATCTCCGCCAACGCCGAGCTGTCGATTCACTCACGGAAACGCCCCAGGCAGGGTGCCCTGAGGAACAAGCGCAGAAAGGCTGCCGCGGGTGAAAGTTCTTCAAAGAAAGCCGTGAACGGCACGCAGGCCATTGGGACAAGGGGATCACTGTGCGGAGTGTAGCTGTGCAACACCGCCCTCTGGCCAAAACAAAGTTGAGACAACAACGGCGGTGCTCAGCACGCGCGCACACCTTTTGGCAAACCCAAACGAGAAAAGAGGTTTCTCTAAACGAGTTGCGCGACATGGAGCCGACATTCCATTCAGTAGTTCAGGACATCATGGAATCGAGCTTCGACGCTTGCATCGAGCCCTGAAAGTGTAACGGCTGCAACTTCGCGGCGCTGCGCGCGCAGGACAAAGCAGCCTGCCAGCGCGCCTGCCACAAAGTTCTGGGAGCCAAGCTGGCTGGATCCGGCGGCTCCCTATGCTGAAGTCATGGCAAAACGATGCTCATGCTGCCATCCAAGACTCCCCTTGCAAGTCACAGCCGACTTCAACCTCTTGCCAGCAGCCTTGATGTGAAGCTAACTGCTGCTGCAAATCCTAGCTCTGGCAAAGAGATCTGCAAGTGTGCAGTCTGGTAGCCTGGTAGATGGGCTACATGAGGGCTTGGGCTACATGAGGGCCGCAGCAGCCTCCAGCTGGCAAAGCCAAGCTGGTGGGGTCCAACGGCTCCCTGCTTTGCTCAAGTCAAGGCACAACAGCGCACTCCTGCAAGCCTGAATCACTGAACACACCCGCTGTCAAAATATTAAGACATTGTATGAAGCAAGACACTGTACCCTCGTGCGTTCCGAACATCTTTTATTTGAGACCCTCGAATGTTCAGGTCTAGCATGCATGCCACCCCCGCTAAAACAGATTCATTACACCGCGTGCAGGTTTTACTTATACACAAGTTGGGGCGGGCGGCTCTGGCACCGGCTCAAGGTTGCAAGGTGGCAAGATGCCGCTGTCAAAGGGAGCCTTTTCAGAATTTGGGCCTCTTAGGGCTTAACGCTCGTCTCCGGATTTCATTGCGCGATGACCAAGAAAGCTCCGGCCGGCACAGGGTGTGACAATCACGGCCCTGCAGTGGCGGGACAAAAGGGCACTCCGTTTGGAAAGCTCCTGTCGCATCTTTTGTACACTTGCGTTTTTCCAATCAAATCAATTCGCAGTCCGGCGCCCGCCCACGTTGCTTTCTGGCTTCGAATGTTTCTAGAATCGGCTATGCCCACCGGGAGGGTAAGCGTAGGCCTGGTAACGAGACACATCGGGTGATGCGTGGGCGCCAAATGCCCAGAGCTTTCTCGGCCGAGGAAGCAACGGCCTCGGAGAAAACAGGCTTTTCTATGGCTCGCCGCTAACGCCTGCAAGAAAAACCCACGTAGGAAACAACAAAAAGTAAACGGCCGTAAAAACCCGTGCCTGCAAATAGCATCTCCGAGGGGTAAGTCAGGGCTTGCACTAAACGGCCTCAGTAAACCAGGCCTTTGGATTCCCTCGGATGGCTCTCCTCCCCTTCGGTTCCGTCACGAACATTACGAAGCTTTCAGACAAGGGATTCCGAGACTTTGAATAGACTAGACCTTTTCTTACGCCCAGTCAAAAAAAATGTTTAAGGAATATGTCAGAGCCTAGTCAAAATACGCGGTTTGTCTTAACAGACCACATACCGACATACCGATCGACTGTAGCCCATTCCAAGCAAACTCTTGCCAGCAGCCTTGATGTGAAGCTAGCCGTTGCGGCAAATGCTAGGCAAAGGCTGCATCCTTGAATCAAATCCAAAAAGCGCCAGCTGTAAAAGCACAGTGGCTGGAAAGCTGCAGCACTGCCGCTGCTGCGAGAAAGGCGTACAGCTCAAAAGGTGCAAGCGCATGGGCAAGCCAGCAGCGCTGCGCCTGCTAGCCGCAGCAGCCTCCAGCTGGCAAAGCCAAGCTGGTGGGGTCCAACGGCTCCATGCTGCCCTCAAGTCACGGCAAAACAACGCTTTCGATGATGCCATCGAACACTCCTCCTGCAAGCCTGAACATAGCCTGTTCCAATCAGCCTCCTCCGAGCTGCCTGCATGTGGAGCGAACCATTGCAGCGAACCCTAGAGAAAAGTTGCAGCACAGGCCTTGGTGCAGAAAAGGTGTACAGCTCAAAAGGTGCGAGCGCATGCGCAGGCCGGCTTCAAGCTGCAACTTCCCACAAAGTTCTGAACAAGGCCAAGCTGGTGGGATCCAACGGCTCCGTGCTGCACTCAAGTCACGGCAGAACGATGATTCAGATGATGCCATCTAACGCTCCTCCTGCAAGCCTGAACATAACCTAGTGCAATCAACCTAGTCCGAGCTACCCACATGTGAAGCTAGCCATTGCAGCAACTGCTTGACCAAGGCTGCATCCTTGAATCAAATCCAACAACCGCCAGCCGTGAAAGCACCGCTGGAAAGCTGCAGCACTGCCGCTGCTGCGAGAAAGGCGTACAGCTCGACAGGTGCAAGCCAATGCGGCCGGCAGCACTGCGCCTGTTAGCCGCAGCAGCCTCAAGCTGGCAAAGCCAAGCTGGTGGGGTCCAACGGCGCTTCCAATGATGCCATCTAACATTCCTGCAAGCCTGAACATAACCTAGTGCAATCAACCTAGTCCGAGCTACCCACATGTGAAGCTAACCATTGCAGCAAATCCCTTCTCCCAGCCTGCATCCTTGAATCAAATCCAAAAGCGCCAGCCTTGACAGCGTGGCCGGAAAGTGGCCGCACGGCCATCGCTGCAAAAAAGGTGTACAGCTCAAAAGGCGTAAGCGCGTGCGCAGGCCGGCACTGCGCCTGGCGGCCTGAAGCTGCAACTTCCCGCAAAGTTCTGGCCAAAGCCAAGCTGGTGGGGTCGAACGGCTCCCTGCTTTGCTCAAGTCAAGGCACAACGACGCCCCCCATGATGCCGTCTAACGCTCCTCCTGCAAACCTGAATATACGGTCCGTTAGAACATTAAGAATGATTGTGAAGTACGACACTGGACCCTCGTGCGTCTCGAAAATAACTTAATTGAGACCCTCGAACGTTCAGGCCTCCAAAATGCATGTCGTCCCCACTAGAACAGATTCTGCTCAAGTCAAGGCACCAAGGTCTCGCAGGATGCCGCTGCAAAAGGGAGCCTTTCCAGAATTTGGGCCCCGTCATGGGGCTGGGGCTGAACGCTCGTCTGCAAATTTCACGGCGTCATGCCGACCAAGAAGATTCAGCCGCAGGCACAGGTTATGACAATCGCAAACCTGCCGTGGCTGAGGGACAAAAGGGCACTCCTTTTTTGGTAATTGATTTTAGAGGGAACCCCCCTTCGAAAGAAAAGAGAAGGAGGCACACCACCCCAGGGAATAGTTATTCGAAGGCTCAATTCAATCTTCATGATGACATCTAACACCCCTCCTGCAAGCCTGCTCGCCTTGCTAAGGACACTCCCTGGCAGTGCCGCCAATTCAAGGGTGACACTGCCCCTGCACAAAAGGGGCACCCCGTCTTCGGTATCTTGTCAGAAGCCCGTTGGCTCTGGGCCCAGTGGGGCGGACACTACATGCATGGTGGCACTTCCGCACTACCTTCGGGAGCTGATGTGGTTTCTCATGTTCGGTTGGGTGATGTCCTCGGATGGAAGAAGCCGAATGTACAACATGGAAAAGCAAGGGTGTATCTGCCAGAAGCATTTTTGTCAGAGATCAGGGCATTAACCAACGTGAAGGGACAATGCGTGAACCTTTGGCGCAATTTGTGGCCGTCCCGCCGATGCGAGGGGGCATCTTGACGGTGAGTTTGTCTTGCGGTGTTGACAGGAAGATTTGCCCGGGGCGCAGCATTACAGTCTCAGCATGATCTGACAGCGGCAGAAAGTGGGATGGCAGTATTCGCTAGCACAGTCTGGACTTCAAGCCGATTGCACCAGCTTGTCACACCAGATTATCCAGTGAAGTGGGGTTCAATGCCCCGGGCATATGGCTATAGCTCAAACAGCGGGTATGGATCGTTCGGTAATCTGGACGTCTGCATCGGGGATCGTCTGCATTTTGGTCTGCATCGGTCTGGAGAACTTCTGGTTCCGGACTTCTGATCCACTGAAGCGGATGCAGCTAGAGTTTGCTGCCTTGGCAAGCGTTTTGAGCATGTGGTCCCACCAGTGGTCTTTGGTGCGAAGCCCGTTCCGATGGGCGATGATGTGGCTCACTCTGAGAAATCAGTACTAGGACAGGCCCATTGCCCCGCGCCAATTGCTCGCCCCTGATGGACTACAGCTTTAATTTTCCCGCAAGAGCCTCATGAATTTCCGCTCCATCAACCGCTTCCTTCATTCTTCGCGTCACTGGGCCGACACGGCGAAAGAAGCGCTTGCGGGGCACACATGGACCGGAAGCCAAAGGCTAGGCTACTTGCATCCGACATGCGGCGGGGAACCCAACCTCATCGGCTCGAGATCCAAGACCATCGAAAGGTCACAGGCGTTTTGGTCTCAATCCAATCTTCCAATTCAAGGACCTATTGATGCCATCTGACACCCCTCCTGCAAGCCTGCGCATACGTATCTCCCTGGCTAAAAACGTAGTGCCCCTTCTTGGAAGGGCTCAACTCCTCCTAAGAAGCATTGCAGAAGGTGAGAAGTGTCTGCCAAGGCTTCTGAGCCGATTCCACCTATGCGCTGACTTCATGTGTTTCACCCTGGCTGAAGCTTGCCACGAGGTTCTGGGCAAAGCCAAGCCGGTTGGGTCCAACGGCTCCATGCTTTGCTCACGTCAAAGCAGCATCACACGCCTCATGATGTCATGACACAGATAATGATAAGCTGAGCCCCCGCAGGCTGACAAGTGTCTCATTGCAAGATGCTGCCAACGGGAGCCTCTTCATTGGGAAGCTTGGCAACTCGGTCCAGGTTAGAGGTCCGCAAGGACCGCAAGCTTCGGAGACCGTTCTCGTGCATTTAGCGCGCTCACTCAGAGTGTGGGGCACAGATCCGATCTCAGCGCACTTCGACTTTTTCCGTGCTTGTGAATCCGACCCTGGCAGTTGGGCTTCAGTTCGCCAAAGAAAGGATAAAGAGGCACCGCCCCGTGAATAGTTCTTCGTAGAAGGCTCAACTCAATCTTCCCATTCAAGGACTTATTGCTCCTGATAGCCATCCCCCTTGCTCAAAATACTCCTAAGGCTCAAGCTCAACCCATTCTAAGGAGCATTCCAAAGCTGAGAAGTGTCTGTTTCACCCTGGCTGAAGCTTGCCACGAGATTCTAGGCAGAGCCAACCAACGGCCCCTCGCTTTGCTCACGTCAAAGCAGCATCACACGCCTCATGCTATTCGAACGCCGCCACAGAAAATAAGCCGAGACAAGTGTCTCATTGCAAGATGCTGCCAACGGGAGCCTTTTCATTGGGAACCTTGGCAACTCGGTCCGTGATAGGAATCTCTCTTTCGGGCGAACGGGCTTGAAAGCCTGAGCTGAGAGAGCCGCTGATCGCCAACATGCTTACTCACGAGTCTGTCATTGTATAAACCAGATGACTGGTTGGCAAATCCACATGTTTGCAGCCCAGGCGTCGTGCAAGCAATTCTTGGACGAAATGGTACGTGCCTAAGCCAAGGAAAGGTACTCGTTTGGCTTCACGTCTTCACTTGCCATGGTGGGACCCACACCCTCAGTGAAGGTGCGCGCCCGATGGTTATAATACGTCGGCTTGAGCCAAGTTGAAAGGTTGTGCATTGAAACAAATCAGACATGGCACGAACCGGTGTGCACATAAATGCATGAAAGGGGCCCCCGATGAGACCCCCACATTGCAAATCGCGAACAAGTAAACTACAATGGGTTTTTGGCTCGTTTATACACTTGTCTTGGGTTGCAACCCCCCGTTTGTGAGGATAAGGTCAAAGAACAGCAAGGAAGTCCGAGGTTTCGCGAAATTGCCCAATAGAAACATACAATTTCTCGCAGCAACTTACTTTCAATATTTGGACATCCACCGTACCACTCTGAGAAACCAGCTATTTTTACTGTTTGCTGAAAGGTGGTTCCTTGGCTTACCTACCATACCCGGACATGGTATCATTGGGTGGTGTGTGAGCGGTCTACTCGAAACCATGCAAATAACCGTTTGAGAGATCTACCCAAACGATACTTTGCCTACGCCCACATGAGCCACAAGCAATGTTCTGCAGGTGCCCCCAGCTAACACCGGAATTTTGGGTGGGTAAACCGGTAACCCCATTCTCTAATAGCAATTTGCTGGGGGCTCTAAATGGGATCTGACAAATGGCTTCTAGGATGCTAAACACATGATGGCACTCTTCGGAACCCTTTTTCAAATCAAGGGATCAACAAGCATCCTTCACCACCAAGGGATCACAAAGCACCCGTCACAAAAGGGGCAAAACAAGACATCAGCCTTTCAACCCCAAGCGCCCCTGGCGGCTACAAGTGAGTGCAGCTTAAAATTTCAGCTGCATAGAACTGTTCCCTCACAAGTTGCCAGAACCCCCACCTTCGCAGCCGCTTGCGGCATCGACAACGCCGAGCTGTCGATTCACTCACGGAAACGCCCCAGGCAGCCCTGAGGAACAAGAGCAGAAAGGCTGCCGTGGGTGAAAGTTTTGCAAAGGAAGCCGTGAACGGCACGCAGGCCATTGGGACAAGGGGATCAATGTGCGGAGTGTAGCTGTGCAACACCGCCCTCTGGCCTAAACAAAGTTGAGACAACAACGGCGGTGCTCAGCACGCGCGCACACCCTTTGGCAAACCCAAACGAGAAAAGAGGCTTCTCTAAACCAG
Organism: Effrenium voratum; assembly: GCA_963377175.1. NCBI lineage: Eukaryota > Dinophyceae > Suessiales > Symbiodiniaceae > Effrenium > Effrenium voratum. The sequence continues at coordinate 581,357 of CAUJNA010002068.1, read as the reverse complement.
TTACACGACATGGAGCCGAAATTCCATTCAGGATAAGTTCAGGACTGCATCATTGAATCGAGCTTCGACGCTTGCTAGCCCTGAAAGTGTAACGGCTGCAAATTTGCGGCGCTGCGCGCGCTGCAGGACAAGGCAGCCTGCCAGCGCTGCGCCTGCCACAAAGTTCTGGGCAAAGCCAAGCTGGCGTGGTCCAACGGCTCCGTGCTGCGCGCAAGTCACGGCACAACGACGCTCCCCATGCTGCCATCTAACACTCCTGCTGCAAGCATGAACATAGCCCAATCCAATCCATCTCTTCCGAGCTACCTTCAAACGCTAGCAATCTGCGGTCTGGCTTCTGTGTTTCCGGGTGGACTGTCAAATCAGCAATGGTAACTTGCTGTGCTCTTTATTGGGTTCTGACGCATGGGTTCTAGGATGCTGGGACACTCTTCACCCGCTTTACGGATCCAGCACCCTTCAAGGGCAAAACAGCACAACATCAGCTTTCCAACCCCAAGCGCCCCTGGCGGCTACAAGTGAGTGCAGCTTAAAACTTCAGCTGCATAGAGCTGTTCCCTCACAAGTTGCTAGAACCCCCACCTTCGCAGCCGCTTGCGGCATCTCCGACAACGCCGAGCTGTCGATTTACTCATGGAAACGCCCCTGGCCCTGAGAAACAAGAGCAGAAAGGCTGCCGTGGGTGAAAGTGTTGCAAAGAAAGCCGTGAACGGCACAACAGTTCTGCGGCATGCCAGGGGACCGGACCGGCGCTCGCATCCGCCGAGCTGGCGGGTTCCACACATCGCGACGTGTAGCTAAGGCTTGTGGAGCACAAAGGCGTCCAACTCGAAAGGTCTGAGCACACGCGCAGGCCAGCACTGCCAGCCGCAGTCTCAAGCAGCAAGTTGCCATACTCTGGGCGTTGTGTCTGACTCTGCGCTTTGCTCAAGCTAAGGAAACAAGACGCCCCCTCCGACGTCACCGCAGGCCGGAGCAAGCCAACTCTTGCCAGCTGCACGACCAGGACTGCATTATTGTATCGGACCAGCCCTGAAAGCGTAAGGCGCTGCGGCGCTGCAGGACAAGGCATTCAACTCGAAAGGCGCGAGCGTGTGCGTAGGTTCGCAGCTCTGCACCTGCCAGCCGCAGCAGCCTCAAGCTGCAACTTCCCACAAAGTGTTGGGCAAAGCCAAGCTGGACGGGTCCAACGGCGTACTGCGCTCAAGTCACGGACAACGAGGCTCCCTATGCTGCCAGCTAACACTCCTCTTGCAAGCCTGAACATTGCCAACTTCAATCAACCTCTTGCCAGCTACCTTGTTGCGAAGCTAGCCACTGAGGCTACGCGATGTCAATGCGTGCCCACCTCAAAAGGTACACGTGCAGACCAGCAGCACTCCCTCTGCCAACCGCAGCAGCCTCAAGCTGCAACTTCCCACAAAGTTCTGAACAAGGCCGAGCTGGTGGGATCCAACGGCTCCGTGCTGCACTCAAGTCACGGCAGAACGATGATTCAGATGATGCCATCTAACGCTCCTCCTGCAAGCGTGAACATAACCTAGTGCAATCAACCTAGTCCGAGCTACCCACATGTGAAGCTAACCAATGGCCTGCATCCTTGAATCAAATCCAAAAGCGCCAGCCTTGACAGCGTGGCCGGAAAGTGGCCGCACGGCCATCGCTGCAACAAAGGTGTACAGCTCAAAAGGCGTAAGCGCGTGCGCAGGCCGGCACTGCGCCTGGCGGCCTGAAGCTGCAACTTCCCAAGTTCTGCGCAAAGCCTAGCTGGTGGGGTCCAACGGTTCCGCGCATTGCTCAAGTCAAGGCACGACGACGTCCCCATGATGCCATCTAACACTCCTCCTGCAAGCCTGAACATGCGCGCCCAAGTGAAAAGGTTTAAGCGCGTGCGCAGGCCAGCAGCACTCCTTGCGCCAACCGCAGCAGCCTCAAGCTGCAACTTCCTACAAGCTTCTGCGCACAGCCGAGCTGGTGGGGTCCAACCGCTCCGTGCTACACTCAAGTCAGGGAACGATGCTCTGCCATGATGCCATCTAACACACTCATCCTGCAAGCCTGAACATAACCTTGTGCAATCAACCTGTTCGGAGCTACCATGTGATGCTAGTTGCACCAAACCTATGAAGCCTGCGAAGCACAAGCCTTGACAGCGTGGCTGGAAGGTGGCAGCACGGCCGTTGCTGCAAAAAAGGTGCACAGCTCAGAAGGTGTAAGCGCATGCGCAGGCCAGCAGTACTGTTGCTAGCCGCAGCCGCCTCAAGCTGCAACTTCCCACAAAGTTCTGAACGAGGCGAAGCTGGTGGGGTCCAACGGCTCCCTGCTTTGCTCAAGTCAAGGCACAACAGCGCACCCCCCATGATGCCGTCTAACACGCCTCCTGCAAGCCTGAATCACTGAACATATGGTCCGTCAAAACACTACGACATTTTATGAAGCAAGACACTGGACCCTCGTGCGTCCCGAACATCTTTTATTTGAGACCCTCGAATGTTCACGGTCCCAAAATGCATGCCCCCGCTAACAAAGATTCGTTACGCCGCCTGCAGGCTTACTTATATGTACAGGACAAGCTGGGGCGGGCGCCAAAGCCGGCTCAAGGTTGCAAGGTTGCAAGATACTGTTGCCGCAGGGAACCCTTCCAGAATTTGGGCCCCTTCATGGGCGGCTCAACGCTGGTGTCCGGATTCATGGCGCCACGGCGACCAAGAAGGCCTCAGCCGCAGGCACAGGTTGTGACAAATCCCTGCAATGGCCGAGGGCCAAACAGGGCACTCCTTTTGGTTTGGAAAGCTCCTGTTCTCGCATCTTTTGTACGCTTCTTGCCCTTTTCCAATCAAATTCAATTCGCAGTCCGGCGCTGGCCGCCAACCGCGTTCCCAAGGGTTCGAATGTCCACGCCCAAGCGAACCGGGTTTCTACCCGTCATGGCAAGTGGCAAGTCGGGGCTTTCACTAAAGGGCCTCTGTAAACCAGGCCTCTGTCCCTCGGATAGCTCTCATCCTCATCATTTTCGTCACGAACATTACGAAGCTTTCAGACAAGGACTCAGCTGCCAAATAAGTGATTCCGACACTTTGGATAGACTAGACCTTTTCATACTCCCAATCTAATAATTTCGAGTTTAACTTAAATATGTCAGAGCCAGTGAAAATACGCGGTTTTCTCTTAACATACCAACATACCGACATACCGATCGACTGTGGCCCATTCCAAGCAACCTCTAGCCAGCAACCTTGATGTGAAGCTAGCCGTTGCGGCAAATGCTAGGCAAAGGCTGCATCCTTGAATCAAATCCAAAAAGCGCCAGCTGTAAAAGCACAGTGGCTGGAAAGCTGCAGCACTGCCGCTGCTGCGAGAAAGGCGTACAGCTCAAAAGGTGCAAGCGCATGGGCAAGCCAGCAGCCTCCAGCTGGCAAAGCCAAGCTGGTGGGGTCCAACGGCTCCATGCTGCCCTCAAGTCACGGCAAAACAACGCTTTCGATGATGCCATCGAACACTCCTCCTGCAAGCCTGAACATAGCCTGTTCCAATCAGCCTCCTCTGAGGTGCCTGCATGTGGAGCGAACCATTGCAGCGAACCCTAGAGAAAAGTTGCAGCACAGGCCTTGGTGCAGAAAAGGTGTACAGCTCAAAAGGTGCGAGCGCATGCGCAGGCCGGCTTCAAGCTGCAACTTCCTACAAAGATCTGAGCAACGCCAAGCTGGTGGGGTCCAACCGCTCTGCGCTGCGCTCAAGTCACGGCACAACGACGCTCCCCATAATACCATCTAACGCTCCTCCTGCAAACCTGAATATATCCGTTAGAACATTAAGAATGTTTATGAACGTCACTGGACCCGCACGAGGGTCCCACGAAAATAACTTAAAGGCCCTCGAACTTTCAGCCCTCCAAGATGCATGCCGTCCCCACTAGAACAGATTCATTGCACAGCCCGCAGCTTCACTTATATGTACAGAGGGCGTTGGGGCGGGCGCAAGAAGTTGGTCAAAGTTGCAAAGCTGCAAGATGCTGCTGAAGGGAGCTTGTTCAGAACTTGCCACAGATGGGCAAAGCCAAGCTACGGCTGCGCACTTTGCTCAAGTCAAGGCAACAATGTCTCGCAGGATGCCGCTGCAAAAGGGAACCTTTCCAGAATTTGGGCCCCTTCATGGGGCTTAACGCTCGTCTCCAGATTTCACGGCGCCATGCCCAGCAAGAAGGTTTCAGCCGCTGGCGCAGGTTGTGACAATCACAGACCTGCAGTGGCTGAGGGAAAAAAGGACGCTCTTTGTTCGGTGTTTGATTTTAGAGGGACCCCCCCTTCGAAAGAAAAGAACACGATGCACACTACCCAAGGGAACAGTTCTTCGTAGAAGGCTCAATTTAATCTTCCCATTACAGGACCTATTGCTCATGATGCCAACACATCTCCCCTTGCTAGTTGCTAGGGACACTCCCTCGCAGCGCCGCCAATTTAAGGGTGACAATGCCCGTGCACAAAAGGCGCACCCCGTCTTCGGTATCTAATTCTCAGAAGCCCGTTGGCTCTGGACCGCCCAGTGGTGGGGCGGATACTATCTGCATGGTGGCACTCCAGAAGCACTACGTGTGGGAGCTGATGTGGTTTGCTATGTTCGGTTGGGTGATGCTCTCTTTCTCAGATGGAAGAAGCCGAATGTATAACATGGGAAAGCAAGGGTGCATCCGCCAGAAGCATTTTTGTCAGAGATCAGGGCATTCACCAACGTGAAGGGACGATGCGCGTTCCTTTGGCGCGATTTGTGGCCATCCCGATGATGCAAGGGAGCATCTTGACTGCGGTGCATTTGTCTTGCGGTGTGATTGACAGGAATATTTGCCTGGCATGTTGCAGAACTACAGTCTCAGCATGGTCACCTAACAGTGGCAGAAAGTGGAAAAGCAGTATGCGCGAGCGCTGGAGTCTGGACTTTGGAACGCCGGTTTCTGGACCAGGTTGTCAACAGGTTCTCCCGTGAAGGGTACAATGTTCCGGGCATATGGCTACAGCTCAAAAGCAGGTATGGATCGTTCCGCAGTGATCCGGACGTCTGGATCGGTCTGGATCACCTGCGCTTTGGTCTGGATCGGAGGTTTGGATCGCTTGACCCGAATCTTTGATCAGGACCTTGCCATATTGATTTCACTGAAGCAAGACGCAAGCAGAGTTTGCTGCCTTGGCAAGCGTTCTGGGCATGTGTTCCCACCAGTGGTCTTTGGTGCGAAGCCCGCTCCGATGGGCAATGATGTGGCTCACTCTGAGAGATCAGTATTAGGACGGGCCCATTGCCCCGCGCCCTTTGTTCACCCCTGATGGACTACAGCTTTAATTTTCCCGCAAGAGCAACATGAACTTCCGCCTGACCATCAACCCCTCCCATCATTCGCGTCACAGCCACGGCAACAGCGCTTGGGCACAAATGGGTGGCAGGCTATGGTACTTGCAGGCGCGTGCGCGCATGCGCGCAACCTCACGGACACGGCATCGGCCTGAGATCAAGCCAGCGAGGCCTCCGGGAAGGCGGCTTGTTCCGACGGCAGTTGGGCTTCAGTTCGCCAAAGAAAAGATAAAGAGGCACCGCCCCGGGAATCGTTCTTCGTAGTAGGCTCAATTCAATCTTCCAACTCAAGGACCTGTTCCTCTCCTGCTGCAAGCAGTGCCCCTTCTTGGAAGGGCTCAACTCCTCCTAAGAAGCATTGCAGAAGGTGAGAAGTGTCTGCCAAGGCTTCTGAGCCGATTCCACCTCTGCGCTGACTTCATGTGTTTCACCCTGGCTGAAGCTTGCCACGAGGTTCTGGGCAGAGCCAAGCCGGTTGGGTCCAACGGCTCCATGCTTTGCTCACGTCAAAGCAGCATCACACGCCTCATGATGTCATGACACAGATAATAAGCTGAGCCCCCGCAGGCTGACAAGTGTCTCATTGCAAACTGCTGCCAACGGGAGCCTCTTCATTGGGAAACTTGGCAACTCGGCAATCTTTGATAGGAATCTCTCTTTCGGGCGAAATGGCTTGAAAGCCTGAGCTGAGAGAGCCGCTGAGCGCCAACATACAAACCCCTGAGTCTGTCATTGTATAAACCAGATGACTGGTTGGCAAATCCACATATTTACAGCTCAGGCGTCGGGCAAGCACGTCTTGGACTAAACGGTACGTGCCTAAGGCAAAGAAAGGTACTCGTTTGGTTTCGCGTCTTCACTTGCCATGGTGGGACCCACACCCTCAGTGAAGGTATAGCGCGCCCGATGGTCAATACTGCTGCGTCAGCTTGAGCCAAGTTGAAAGGTTGTGCATTGAAACAAATCAGACACATGGCACGAACCGGCGTGCACATAAATACAGAAAAGCGGCCCTGATGATCCCCACATTGTAAATCGCGAACAAGGAAACTACACTGGGTTTTTGGTTCGTTTATATACTTGCCTTAGGTTGCAACCCCCGCTTGTGAGGTTGTTGTAGTTTACTTATGTACCCAGACCAAAGGAAGCAAGGTCAAAGAACGTTAAGGAAGTCCGAGGATTTCAATTAGGAAACGGCAAATTTCCCGCGTGATAAGCCAAGCCACTGCAGCAACTTACTTGCAATATTTAGGACATCCACCGTACCACTCTGGGAACCCAGCCAATTTTACTTTCAGCGGTTCCTTGGCTTACCTACCATACCCGGAAATGGTATCATTGGGTGGTGTGTAAGCGGTCTACTCGCGTCCACATTGAGCCACGAGCAATGCTCCCCCGCGACTAACACTGGAATTCCGGGTGGGTAACCCGGCAACCCCATTCCCTAATAGCAATTTGCCGGGTGGCTCTAAACGTGTTCTGACAAACGGAATCTAACATGCTACGCACATGATGGTGCCGACCCACATCAAGGGATCAACAAGCAGCCTTCACGGAAGGGGCAAAACAAAAAAACATCAGCTGTCCAACCCAAGCGACCCCACATGTCAGCGCAGCTGGAAACTTCAGCCGCGTGGAACCTTTCCCTCAAGTTGCTTGCTTGCGGCATCTCCGACATCGCAGAGCTGTCGATTCGCCCATGGACAGGATCCAAGACAAAGGCAACCGGCGCATCGCGGCATTGGCGCGGACCGGTTCAACTCATAGCCGCTGGCCGGAACACGGTTCCCGGCATGAGAGCCACGAAACTCGAAAGGGCGAAATCCGGAGACGGCGGCCGCGAAATCCAAACGCCGATTGCCAGGGTCCAGGTTAGAGGTCCGCAAGGACCGCAAGCTTCGGAGACCGTTCTCGTGCATTTAGCGCGCTCACTCAGAGTGTGGGGCACAGATCCGATCTCAGCGCACTTCGACTTTTTCCGTGCTTGTGAATCCGACCCTGGCAGTTGGGCTTCAGTTCGCCAAAGAAAGGATAAAGAGGCAGCGCCCCGTGAATAGTTCTTCGTAGAAGGCTCAACTCAATCTTCCCATTCAAGGACTTATTGCTCCTGATAGCCATCCCCCTGCTCAAAACACTCCTAAGGCTCAAGCTCAACCCATTCTAAGGAGCATTCCAGAAGGTGAGAAGTGTCTGCCAAGGCTTCTGAGCCGATTCCACCTCTGCGCTGACTTCATGTGTTTCACCCTGGCTGAAGCTTGCCACGAGGTTCTGGGCAGAGCCAAGCCGGTTGGGTCCAACGGCTCCTCACGAGCCGCCACAGGGAATATGCCGCAGGCTGACAAACTTGCCTGTTCGAAAGGTCAGGGGCAATCTGCTTAATCCTTGTTCCGGTTGGTGATCTTCTTAATCCGCAATCCGCGTGCAACTTATGGGTCAACACCTCGTGCTGGAGCATCGAGAATCCGTGAAACCCATAGTCTGCAAGCCGTATGATCTACTCCGTAAACCACACAATCCGCAATCTCCTAATCATTGGGGATTAGGTTTTGAGCAAGTTAGACAAGACTCTCCTCAAGTTTGCAAGATGCTGCTGCCAACGCGAGCCTTTTGAGGGAACTCGGTGTCCTGTGATAGGAATCTCTCTTTCGGGTGTCTGGGAAGACTGAGCTGAGAGACACGCTGAGCGCCGCGACAACATACTTACTTCTGAGTCTATCAATCGATAAACTAGGTGACTGGTTGGCAAATCCACATGTTTGCCGCACAAACGCCGGGAACGCATGTCTTAGACTGCTTGGTATGTGCCTACGGCAAGGCACGCGTTTGGTTTCACTTCTTGAGTTGCCATGCTGCGACCCACACCCTCTCCGAGTGAAGGTATCGCATGCCCGAATGGCATGGTCAATGCTGGTGCATCGACTTGAGCCAAGCTGAAAGAATGCGCTTTGAAACAGATCTCTGTGGGGTCGGCAGCTGTGCATGTTTGTGGACATGGTCTAAGATATCCCGCCTGTCAACAATGCCCAACGAATGCCTCTTTGCTACCCGCTTGCCTGATGAAACAATGGGCATGTCTTGATTGATGTGAAAGCTGCACAGCCATCCTCTTCAAATTAGGGATGGCTCCGTGTGAACGGGCTGATGTCGAGTCCACACACAGTATGTTGCGGCCCCCGAATACGCATTCCCCGCAATAGTGTGCTTCTACAGTGAAATGATTGTTCCTCTCAGCATCAGCCTCTGCTTCCATCTGCTTTCAAACGTAACTAGCTACTGCTGAATCGTTCTTATCCTGATGTGCATGTTGCTGGCTTGAGGCGCCCTACTCATCAACCACTTCAAGTTCCACACTCTCAATCTTGATTTAGACTCAACTGTGCAAAAGCCAGGTATGCACATAAACACAAAAAGGGCCCGAGAAACCGGTAGCCAAATGAAAAACCCGGGGCAAAAAACGGCTCTCTCTCTCTCTCTCTCTCTCTCTCCCAGCGCTGAATTGATGCTGAGCCACTGTTGCCCCTTCTCGCAGGCGCTGATTGCAGCGCTAAAGGAGACAGTGTCGGGCTCCATGCCTCACACTTTCGAGGTGTCCTCCCATGACACATAGTCACACACACACACACAGACACACACAAACACACGCACACAGACACCGTGGGTTTCCTGTTGGAACCGCCTTTGGGCTCGAAAAATCCACATGGGAACCCATCCAAGTAGAACCGTTGATTGAACAAGTCGGGGGGTATGTAACTCCTTTTAGTGGCTCACTTTGGTTGGTGGCAACAAGTGATTGAAAGTTACTTTGCTAGGTTGGTGGAAACAAGAGTTTGAAAGTTGAAGCTGTGGACGGGGAGGGAGCGCACTCCCCGGTCACGTTTGGGAGCGAATGACCGAAGTTGTCCGCCTGACAGCAGCTCCACGGCCCAGGTCCACACTGCGCACCTGGGTGGAGTAAGCTGGGTGGATTTCGGTTTGGGGGTTGACTGGCCCCATTTTCTCTTTGCCATCACAGTCATCCCCGTTCAGTTGCTTGGGTGAAAAGGACACCGCCGAAAAACCCCAAGCTTTCCGACTTTGATAACTCCCAGAAACTGAACCAAAATAGCGAGGGATCTGACCCCTGGTTGAGATCTGAATTCAAGAGCGAGGGCCCCCTGGCTTCGGCCAAAGCTGTCGATCGGAAAACTGGGGACTCTGGCGACATCGAAACTTGGCGAATCTTTGCCAGGGTTTGTCAACTTAGGGGAACATCACCCACCATGGTGGTTTTCCCTTTGGTGTCCCTGCAAAAACCCACGAAAAGGCACACCCTCAAAAACAAACGCGCCCACCTCAACCTTCATGCATGGCTTACCGCAGTTCCCCCCACCCGGTTTTGCCCGTTCTTTAAAAATCTGACTTTTCGGCTAGCGGGCCCTCTGGTGGTTGTGTGTGTGTGTGTTTTTTCTTGAGGGTGCCAGTTTCAGGTTGGTTTAAAGGGATACCAAAATCATCGAATCACCCTGCTTGGGTCTTTCTTGACCACCAGGCACTTCTCGCAGGCGGAGATGCACGCATTGTAGCTGACGGTGTCAGCCTGCGTGAGAGCACCACAAAGAACGATTGCTCTGGACACTCTTTAGCTAGCTTGTTGTGTGTATATGTGTTTCTATCTTCATTGCTAGTTCGCTCTCTTGCTTGCTGGTTTGCTTGTTTGCTGGTCCGTGTGTTTGCTTGTTGGTTTGCTTGTTTTGTGTGCTTTATTTGTTTGTTTGCTTGCTTGCTTGGTTGGTTGTTTGTTTGTTTGCTTGTTTTGATTTGTTTTGTTTTGTTTGTTGGTTAGCTTGTTTTATTTGCTTTGTTTGTTTGTTGTCTTGGTTGTTTGCTTGTTTGATTGTTTGTTTGTCTGTCTCTCTGTTTGTTTGTTTGTGTGTTTGTTTGTTTGTTTGTTTGTTTGTTTGTTTGTTTGTTTGTTTGTTTGTTTGTTTGTTTGTCTGTCTCTCTGTTTGTTTGTGTGTTTGTTTGTTTGTTTGTTTGTTTGCTTGCTTGCTTGCTTGCTTGCTTGTTTGTTTGTTTGTTTGTTTGTTTGTTTGTTTGTGCGTTTGTGCGTTTGTGCGTTTGTCTGCGTGCTTGCTTGATATGTTGATTGGTGGATGGGTGGATTGGAGAATTGGTGGATGGATTGGATTGATGGTTTGATGGTTTGATGGTTTGATGGTTTGATGGTTTGAAGGATGGATTGATGGATTGATGGATTGATGGATTGATGGATTGATGAAAGGGTGGATGGATGGATTGATGGATTGATGGATTGATGGATTGATGGATTGATGGATGGATGGATGGATTGATTGATTGATTGATTGATTGATTGATTGATTGATTGATTGACTGATTGACTGATTGACTGATTCACCGATTGATGGATTGATGGATTGATGGATTGATGCTGGATTGATGGATTGATGGATTGATGGATTGATGGATTGATGGATTGATGGATTGATGGATGGATGGATGGATGGATGGATGGATTGATTGATTGATGGATTGATTGATTGATTGCTTGAATGGCTCATTGATTCATTGATTCATTGTGTGTTTGTTGTTTTGTTTTTCTTTGTTGTTGCCTATGTTTGTATGTTGTGTTCGTGCTTATGTGTTTGATAGCTTGCTTGATTGAGTGGTTGTTCTTCTTTTTGTTTGCTTTTTGGTTGCGTTTTTGATTATTCACGTTCTTGTGCGCACGTTCGTTTACTTGCCTGCTTGCTTGAGTAACTATTTGATATTGTGTTCACCCTTGTTTGTGCTTGTTCGTCCATCCGTGTGTTGCTCGCTCACAGGTTCGTATTGTTTGTTTGTTTGTTTGTTTGATTGCTTGTTGGTTTGCTCGATTGATGTGTGTGTGTGTAGGTGTAAGTGTGTACGTGTGCGTGCGTGTCTGCGTGTGTGCGTGTCCGCGTGTGTCAGCAAAGAACTTTGCAGATTCGGAGCACGGCAAAAGTTTTGACACCGGCCTGAAGAGTGATGTCCGGTAGCTGCATGAGCAAGCCAAGAGCCATTTGCCACTGCCCAGACTTCTCCTAAGTCGATCAAACTTTTGAGCGCCAATCTGGAGAAACAACAACTGCGCAACACACTAATACGCGGTTGCCTTTTTTAAAAAGGCTGCAAACCAAGGCCCCCAAGGTTGCTAATTCATGGCTGAACTCTGGCTGCTCGCCGCCAATCTAAGGATGGACGGGGTGGGGGTCCCTCAATTCCATTGAAATTCTAGGCCTTTCCCCCACTCCCCCAATGTCTTGTTAAAGGTATTAAAGAGGGGCATCTGAAAAAAAACAACAAACAATCGTCCCCTTTCGGCTTGCTTTTGGGAAAATGGGAAATTGTCAAGCCGGCAAGTGTCAATATAGGGGGGATCCTAAATATGGCGGTTTGCCTTTTGGTGTCCCTCGAAATTGGGAAATAGAGGTTCTGGAAAACTCGAAAAACTACGAATCCCTTTGGGTAGTTGAAGATTACGAGCGTTTGGTTGCACCTAGTAAACTATATGTTTGCGAGTTGGGCTGTTTGAGTCGGTGGTAGATTTATAACCATATAGGCGACCTTGAATGGGGTTAAAGCGAATCTAAACCAGTGGAACCCATCTATTTCTAGGCAAACTAACCGATCGAAGGACACCCAAGGGTGAAAATCCCCTTTTAGTGTCCCTTTGGGCAGTCAACGTGCACGTTTCCCCTTGGGTAGTTTCCCTTTGGTTTCCCCTTTTGGTTTCCCTTTGGTTGCACCCAGTAAACCCTTGGGTGAAAAGAGCATCCACTTTGCCATGCCCAGGTGCGCAGGCGCTCATGGCAGCATTGCGGGCGATGAGGCTCTCCGCTGCCGCTGGTATCGCCAGGAGCTGCAAGGCCTGGCGCCACATGGCGGACTTCTCGCAAGCGCTGATCAAGGCGTTGATGGTGATACTGTCCGCCTGCATGGAGTTGCGGAAATCCATTTCGCGCCCAAGACCTTCCTGGAATTGGGTGATTCCCCTGTAATACCCACCAAGTGGATTCAAAGTGCTGCAGCAATTTGCCCATCCGCAGTATCAAACCAACAAACCAACCATACCTGCATGTGAATCCGACTATGTCGTGGATATAACTTGGAGCAGTGGGAGGACATTGGATGGAAACTCATGCACATGGAGGCAATGCCAACCCAAAGTGTCTGTCATGGATGCATGATATGATATGATTCAGCTAGTAGGATCTAGTGAGGCTTCAGCTTGACTTGACACTTGAGTCATAACTCCAGTGGCGTGGCGAGCATGTACCCCAAATCAAAGGAGTTACAAGGCGAAGCTGCTCTTAATGCTTCAGCGCCCCTAACCTCAGCTTCCCCCAATGATTTTGGAGTCTGGTCCAAATGAGTTCGCATAAGCTGTCCAGATCTTGAGTTCGGCTAGGTTGGCTCCCCTTGGCTTTCTTGGGTTTGGTATCCGCAAAGAGCCTTTCAACCAGACTCGTTCGCGAAAGCAAAGCAAAGTGCCTGGCGTGTATCCGGTTTAAGGTCTAGCGTTTTGCTTTGGGGCAGTGACTGTTGCTTCTCAAAACGGACTTTGGGAAGTTGCGGTTTGTCACAACTAATCTCAGCTCCGGGGCGTGCAATTTGCGAAGCTGGCAATCAAAAGGGCAAGACCTGCTCAATTGCCCAAAGGATTTGGAGGGGACAAAGATGATCTTGGCTTCCTTGGGGTGATGTTGAAAGTAACTGTTTAACTTTTGGGATCTTGGCTCAAACTGGACAGTGGCAAATCCGATCTGGTCGGTTCGCTTTCAAATGAGTCTGGCTTCCTAAACCCTTTGCTTTTCCGCCTGCCAAAAATGTCACTTTTAAGCAAAGGGTCACCAATGTGGAACACACACACACACCCACACACCCACACCACCGCGCCTCCACAGCACAACAGCACAACAGCACAACAGCACAACACAACGCAACACTCACTAACATGGAAGGTGCGCAACAGGCCTGTTTGAAGACCAGTTTTCCACTGATAACTTGTGTCAGCTTCCATGTTAGTGCGGAGGAGGGTGGCCCTTTCTTGTTTCTTAGATACCGAAGCATCATTCCAACCCCTGCTCCCTTGCTCCATTGATTGCATCCAGAACATAATTTGTATTATTCAAGAACAGCTGAATTTGGAGGGCCAACCACGTTGTCCTTTCTGTGATACCAAAGTGTGGGTTCCATCCCTACGTCTCAATTTAAATGGGATCCCCTGCAACTCACAGAAAATGGTCCTCAAACATCATATGGGACAAACGGACCTCACAGAAGGTCTTCGTATGGCCGTTGGCGTCATGTTGTATTGTGTCAAACTAGCGGGATTCCCCAAAATTGCGGTGTTCTTCTTGGTTTTCTTTGAACCAGCCTGAAAAGGGTACCCTTCAAAAACATGCGCCCGCGCGTGGGAATGTGTCAAGCCGGGTTTTCATCCTATCTGTGCAACCATTTCTCTGACTACCTCGCAGTTCTTCCCCTTGATGTCTCGGCGATGTCTTGTGGATGTGCTTTTCTCAATCCCCGTGGCTCACAGAAAACGGCGCTCCCCATATCATGGACCAGGACAACTATCGGGGGGGCTATCCACGGATAAGCCCAGGATAAGCCAAGTTGATAAGCCCCTATTTATAAGGCCTGAAAAAAGCAGGAGGGGTTAAAAGAGCCCCTAATAAGGCCTGGAAAAAGGGGGTGAATAAGGGCTAGCGCCCCCCAGTTCGCCCCTCCCCGGGGGTCCGTGCCAGTTTCCAGACACACTGACTTGTTTGTTTTTGGGGCCTTCTCCTGCTTTCCTCCTCTAAATCGCTGCACTACGCGCTATCGCAAAGGCAAAGGCAATCTTCCATTTGGTTAAGACCCCTGGAACAACTAAACTATTTCCAGTAGTGAACAATTCCTTTTAAAACCAACAAGGGTCAATAAAACATATTCTTAAGAAAAGGGAAGGAACCCGCCCCGCCCCCCCGACCCCGCCGCCTGCACACGGCCTTCGGGCATGCGGCTGGAGAGGCCCAGCGCCGTCTGCCACTGCGACGCCTTCTCGCAGGCGCTGATGCCCGCGTTGAAGGAGATTACGGTGACCTCCTGGCAAAAAGCTGACGCTATAAATCATCATAGTGTGCAGGTATCTACAGATATGCATGTACGTATGTACGTATGTACGTATGTATGTATGTACGTATGTATGTAGGATGTATGTATGTACGTATGTATGTATGTATGTATGTACGTATGTACGTATGTATGTATGTATGTATGTATGTGCGTATGTATGTATGTATGTATGTATGTATGTACGTACGTACGTATGTATGTATGTACGTATGTACATATGTATGTACGTATGTACGTATGTACGTATGTATGTATGTACGTATGTATGTAGGATGTATGTATGTATGTATGTATGTATGTATGTACGTATGTACGTATGTACGTATGTACGTATGTACGTATGAATGTGCGTATGTATGTACGTATGTATTTACGTATGTATGCATGTATGCATGTATGTCCGTATGTATGTATGTACGTATGTATGTACGTATGTATGTATATACGTATGTATGTATGTATGCATGCATTACGTGTACAATGTATGGGTACATGTGTGCATATGTGTATTCTTCTTGGATTAGGCCGCGGCCGTTTAAGGGAACCACGAGGACATGACCATGTTTGTTGGGGTGTCCCGTATGTTGAGACAAGCCATTGCGTGGGATTTTGGTCGTCGCCATCAACATCCTCATCATGGTTTTCTACATGCTCTCATGCATAGATGGGCCCATGAAACTTGGCCCACATCTGGTACACATAAACTGTTGTCATCTGACTCTGCTCCAACCTAAAGATACAACATATCTTCGGAGGAGATGCCGGGAAAGTCCCCATCCCAAGGTGTCTGCTCCAAGGCTGGTGCCAAGCCCTGGTGTTGGGAGCAATTATCAGAGCCTGCATGTGTGGAACATGGAAACACAGCCTCCAACGGGCTCCAACACGCGTATGTACATAGAGATAAATTCTGTGTGCATGCATATACATCGTGTAAATACGTATAGGTATATACAGTATGTGCAACATGATGCATATGCATTTGTGAGGATACACACAGATCTTATCCATGAGTATGAATGTTCATTGGTTGGATCCTTTAATGGTATCTTGCATGAGACCTTGCTCCCGATCCCCTTTGAAGTCGATGATGATGATGACGACAATATAGCCAGAATACCGCAAAGTCACAAAACAAAAAATCAACACATCAGCTCTCCAGTGCCTTCAATATTATGCACTCATGCGCAACCACCGTCTACTGCTTCCAGAGCCGACATAATTGGTGGGCTGTAGTACATACGGGGCGAAGAACTACCCACATTGAGCATGTCTCAGTTTGGTTCTAAGTACCCACAGCCCAATTCTCATTAGATGAACCATCCCTACTCTTAGGATGATTCGTTTGTAAAGGGACTCCGATTGAAGGGTGCTTTGAACAAACAATCATTATCCGGTTCTGTTTGGAGACATTTGGAGACTTTTCTCCCAAATGGGGAAATTGTTCGTGGCTGGGGGCAGGGTATGCCATCTTTGCCCATCTTTCGCACTGGCTTCTAGTGTCAGCACGACCGACTCCTAAAGAGCTGGCAGGTCTGGGTGGCACATAGGCTGACAAACAAAGCCATTCTCCGTCCCGTCTGTCCCATTTCCACCTTTTCCGGAGTCAAGCAAACCTCTTGGGCTCTTTTGCGTGGGGCCACGACTTGAGTGCAGCCGCGCATTTTTTGCTGAGGTAAAGGGCATGACTAAAGATGCCATCTTTCCCCCAACTGTTGCTGGGTGCTAAACAAAAACCCAACCCAGGCCCGAAAAGCCTAAAGCCTTGGCGACAGGATTCGCCTGTGCTCCGATTAGGAACGGGAACTGAGTCAGGGCTTCCCATTGAGTCGCCACACATCCGACAACATCCCAACACCTTTTAACCAGTCTCATCCAAGCCTAGCCAGTCCCAAGTTGCCTACTTCTCAAATCATTCCCCCCCCCCCCACGACTGTGAAAAGATGTACAAAAGGCGCTGCTCAAATAGACACAAAACACATGAGGCACGATTTCATAAATTACTGTGACCCTATATAAGGTGCAGGACACATAATTTTAACGCACATCTGCAACAACTAGCGGAGTCTGTACTGTTTAAAGCGTGACAGACTTCCCTGGTTGTTGCAGATGTGCGTTCGACCGAACCTCAAATGGCAAAGTGTCCTTTCAGTCTCACTTTTCCCGACAGAATAACGTGGTCTCCCCGTTTTGGTGGATTGAAAAATATAAACAAACCCCGTTGCGCCATTTTGGAGGGTCCCCTAACCTAACAAAAGGGCCATGGCCATGTTGGTTGAGGAAACTCCCTTTGAAACATTTTTGCCCTTCCAACAACTGCCATGCCGGACCTGCATGCTGGCGAGCAAGGCCAAGGCCGCTTGCCACTGCTCCGCCTTTCCACCTGAGCTCCGAGCGTCTGCCCCTCTCGCGGCGCCATGGCAAATGGCTCTGTCTTTAGGACCCGCAGCCCCCCGACAATGGCGCAACGAGGCCTTCAATTTGGTTTCACCAAAGAACACAAACCCAAAAGGGGTGGTCTCAAAGAGTCTGGGTGAATTGTACTTGACCAACCCAAAGAGAAACTGCAAGTAGAGATCCTTCATGGGAGAGGTTGCAAACTCTTGGTCAGATCGCATTATTGACCCAGAAAAGCGAGTCAGACCTGATCTTCTAAAAGACCAAAGGCACTCATGCTAGAGAAGTGGTGAGACTTCAAGCACCAGGCATGATGAACCTGTAAATGCCTCGCACGGAAGCTCAATCCTCTTGACACCACAACCATGTTGTCCCCATGTTTGCCAGAACTGCTTTTTCTCCAACAGCTAGTCTCAGCCCAAAGGTTTCGGGGAGGCTTGGCGGAGCTCTGGAGTCAGATCCGGAGTTCCGGTGGTCCTGGTGTAAGGTTCAAGCCCAGTTGGGCACTGGATCAAGGAATCATCTGGGTGAATTATGACACACCAAGCCAAAATAAGAAGTCCATATAGATGAAATCTTCGTGGGACCCTAAACCCCAACCTTCCCCCAACCATACACGTAAGTGGTCGCAAGCCAAATCCCGTTGCGAGGTCGCCATGGCCAAGAACCATGCTCATAATTTGACGAGGCCACAAGCGCTGATGGCAGCATTTGCTGCTGCCACATCCTGCACACCCCGCCGCCGCATGGTATCCAGCAGCAACAATGCTTGCCGCCATTGGCTGCTCCTACCGCAAAGCCAGCAGATTTGGAGGCTGGCAACGGGGTTGTCTCTGAATTGGGGAAGCCCCACAACGGGCAGGCTCGTTTTGGTTTCCCTTCAACCCCAAACGGGTACCCTAAGACACACAACACTTCTCAGAGGCGTCAACAAGCAGATGATGAAGGACCTGCGGCCTTGGTTCCTGCCAGGGTGAACTTCTTTGCCATCAACCCCTACCTTTCCGTTCAGCTGGACTGCGAGACATGGCTGCAGCTGGCTGACCTGACCCGACAAGGCCCAAGGCTGGAGCCGAGATCGTACCAAGCACATCGCTGAAAGCAGACTTGCAATCCTTCGGGAAGCCCACCCTCGCTCGCGATTGGGCGCTTCGCAATCAGCCCTAGCCGTTGCGGAGGTTTTTGACGACCGCGGGGGTACTTTGCGAATGGACCACTTGATTCTGCTTCAGATATTGGACCAGTTCTCTTTTTCGCGAACGCTCACTCGACCACCCAACCATTCTCATCGAGTTTGCAGTGCCTGATGCGCTCTACATGTTGGGTCCTGGAAGACCGACCAATCTTCATGTCTAGATCGGGCTCGTGGCAAGCCAAAACAAGCATGCGAAAGCAGCCATCAGTCTTGGGCCTAAATATTTGGGCGAAGACGAGTTTTGGCTTGCAGGAAAGCGAAGGTCAATACTACAGGACCATTCAAACCGAGAAAGTAAGCCAGGCGAGACACCCCCATGCTACTGGAGAGGCTCAGATGGCTTGTTTGTGTGGGACAACCAAGCACCATTGGGTCGCAGGTGATTGAACTGCGATACCCGGATTCAGTTGTTCTTTCCTCCTGTCTTGTAAAAGATTAGCATGCAGACGCATTTTGAAGAACCACATGCCATGGCAATGCGCGAGCTGTTGCAAGTAACTGGCCAAGCAAATCAGCTAAGGTCAGCTGTGGTTGTGCTGGATTGATAAAGCCAGGCATCTTGAGGCCCACCCTGCGAAACAACTCCTGTCGATTGCGAAGCTTGGAACTTTGCTTCTTTGCATCCAGCAAACAGAAACTCGAGTTTCTGTTGCCGGGTCCTTTTGTCTGGCCCTGTCAGTTGACGGGTCGGTGGATTTTGAGACCTTGGATGAGGATAAGCCGGGCATTTAGAGTTGGGCCATGTCAGGCCTGGCGCGGTTTGAAAGTTGGAGCCCTTTGGGGTTGAGCGAATCCGCGGAAGGGGCTGAGCAGTGGCTTCTTTGTGGGGAAAGGAGCTCCACCTGGAACCACTCAATAACGCATAATATTGTCGTATTCAGATCCAATTTTAGAGTGACCTTACCATTCTGTATTATATATATACATAGATACATTAATCGAGTTCCCAGCAGTGATTGTGCACATTAAGCTCTTGTTTCCCCCTTGACCCAATCTTCCGGCCGCCTGGCCGTGCACATCCCCCCTCCTCTGACACTCTCCCAGTTGCCCAGTTGCCCAGTTGCCCAATAACCTGACAAGAATAAAAAAAAACCTTTTGAAGTTTACACACAATTACCCATACCACAAATTGCACGTTAAGCTAGCGCGCAACACGCACCACACCCTCCCTAAGAGCCAAAACAACGGACGCAATTCTTTAGTGGGTCCCGAACCCACCCAAAGAGGGCAAAATCACTGGAATCCACCAAACACGGGGACGGGATGAGGGGGGACTGGGCACATGCACACCTGCAAATCGTTTGCTTGTTTGCGATCCGTTGCTTTGTGGTAAAGTAGATAATCCCTCCCATTCACAAACATGGAATCCGAGTGAGGGGATCCTGGAAGACAATTCTCCTCTACAACGGCCCCTCTGGTGGGTTTCATGTTAGTGGACAGAAGGGTAAATAGATAACCCCTGCTAAAGGCGATCTGTCTAACCGAAAACCAAGCACAATATGAAAAACAAAGAGGACACACGAGTTCCACTGAACCTGCCGATTCCTTTCGCTAAGCTCCTCTCGGCAGCGCAAATAGCTCCCACATCTAGTGCGGCGCCGCGCAGCTCTTGCGAATGTGCTTGAAGAAGGAGCGCCTAGCAATCCACAACGCTAAGAGGAATGTAGACCCCGTGGCACAAACATAGGCCACGTCCAAAAAGGTGCCAATATGGCTGTGGGTTAAAACCCTGTACCCCTGATGAACATCAAAATAGGTGGCAAATGGATGTTCATCCCCCCAAAATGGAGCCATAGGTTTTGCCCCATGGCCATATCTAGTGGACCCCATGAAAACACGTTACTAGTTCATGGAGGCATTGTATCTGCATAATATCTGGGCCCCTCTGGGCGAACTATTGCGATTCACCAACATGAAATGAGAAATTCCTCAGAAAGACATCTTCATTGCGGGTCTCAAACCCCTGACTGAGGTCGCTATGCCTAGATGCCGTGGCAACCTAGTGTTTGTGGTCCTAGCTGTATGTCTGGCCGCAAAAAGGGCAACACAGTTTCTGGGAGCATGCCAGCCTGCTGAAGGTGAAAGCAATCCTGGGACCGTACATGCGCCGCGCCGTTCATCATGCTGAACAATGGCCGACTGCATATTTGCGTTTGAGAAGCTTGTTTGCCCCAAGCCCGAAACATGCCTTGACGGAAGAGGGTCTCATATGGAGCTTGACCCTGCCATCTTTAAAAAGAGCTTCCCAACCCCTGGTATGCTGCTAACCAAGTGCAACACTATGTGCATAAGCGAAATCTCAACAACACATACCAAGAACAGTCAGTGGTCTTTCAGCCATGGCATGTCTGGCAGAACAAACGGCTGAGCACAGTAGGTTGCTGCAAGTGAGCACTGCGCGCTTGTCCTGCTAATACACCCTTTCCAAATATCGGTCAAACAAACACAACAGTCGTCTTCATTGTGGAAAACTGCTCATGGGCAAGTTGGGGTCGACATGGTTGTGTCTTTTTGGGGGACCCCTCAACATGGTGGCCTTCCTTTTGGTTTTTGCGCTAAAGACCAACAAAAAGGGGTACCAGCACCAAAAAAGACGACCCACATCCACCACAGCCAAAATGCTAATGCTTGAGGCCACGTTCCGTGGCTGCAGGCACTCCTTAGTCCACATCACAAACAAAAAAAAACATCTGGTACGCGCGCGACCTATTGACTGCACTAGGATCTCTTGCTTTGAATGAAGCAAGCTGTGTCTTCCCAGCGGATACAAACGCAGCAGCCACGTCCTTTGACAGGTTGCAAGGCTCTCAAGGAGTGAAGAAGGGTGCCGTGTCAGAGGTAAATCGTCCAGAGTGCGAAGTCGTAAGTCTGAGTATGGCATTTGGCCCTCGTGCCCTGCCTTCCGTTGCTCTCTCCTCCAACAACTACTTTAAGGGTTACGTTTCTTTTGCGTCCTTTTCTCTCCAGGATTTTTTGAGAAGTGCCAAAGGGCGTGGGACTGTGGGTGGAAAAAAACAAGACGGACATGGCGTCATCGCGGTTTTGTCTTTTGACCGGGCACTCAGAATTTGCTCCCAATGTGCTCACATTGCCATTTGTTTTGCTTTAGTCAAGCTTTACATCCAAGGGGGTTTGTACACTTTTGTGGTATACGCACACTCTTATCCCACTTCTTGTTTTCGCAATTGTTTGCCCTCCCAGCCAATACCACGGAATCTGACCGGGGCATCCTGAAGGATCACTTTCCTGTAAAAGCGGCTGGTGTGTTGGTGGGCGGGAGGGTATATAGTCAGCCACGGCCACATCCTTGTCTTTTTTGCGGATGGAGCTTGTTTCTGGAGAAGCCTGGGAACCTGTATGGGCGTTTTACAGAAAGTGGCTACTCTGCTCACGCCGGCAGAAGATAACCCGTTCTGTGATACCAAAGTGGGCCATTCTCGTGTAAAGGGGATCGGCATCACAGAAGTTTGCCCTGAAACCGCATTTTCCACAAGCGGCCTGACAGAAGGTCTCAGTGGAGCAGCCGTAGTGTTCCCACCCCCAGAAACCAACAAACATGGCCACCAAAGCCACACCAAGTTTTTCGCCAAGGTTTGGCCCGTGGACATCAACCACCTGAGTTTAATGTCTACCTCAGACCATGTCTCTCCCCTACAGATTAACTGCACAAAAAACTCCCATTTATGGAGGACACTCTTTTTAGGGGGCCCAAAATTTGGGGTTCGTTCCGCGAACTTGTCCAGACTTAACTGGGGGAAAGACCCACTTAAAAGAGAAAGCTCCTTTTAGGGAGTGGCCAATTTCCTAGTCCAGTTGGCAGCTGGCTGTTTTCAACTCCTGTTGGGAGGGTCTATGCATCATTTCATGAAGTCCCCAAACCATCTTTCCAAAACTGGGGGGAAGACCCAGCCATTCAAAAGAGGAAGCATAGATTAACTGCACTAAAAACACCCATGGAGGACATTCTTTTTAGGGGCCTCTTTTGGGGCTCCTTCTGATTTCTTCCAGAGTCGTCAGCTTCCCCCGGCCGCGCTTCGCTTCTGAGGCGCATCGCCGCCCCAAAGGCTACCACGTCAGGCTGCAGCTGCGACACATCGAGCTGCTGAAAGAGTCCCAGGCAAAAGAGCCAAGGGCCACCTGCGGAAAACGTCGCCCAGCGAGTTCCATGTATACACACACATATAGACATATATAATATATTTATACATATGTACAGGTGTATACCGAAATATCATACATTACACGAATGTATGTATGTATGTATGCATGCATGCATGCATGCATGTATGTATGCAGGTATGCAGGTATGTGTGTGTAGGTTAGGTACGTACCTACGTAGGTACGTAGGTACGTAGGTACGGATGCATGCATGCATGTATGCATGTATGTATATCCGCCGACCCCTTCTCCAAAGGGGAGGCGCACGGGAAGGGTGACAACAAGATCGTCATCACGGTTCAAATGGTTTCTTGGACACAGGAGGGCTACCTATTTCCAAGAAGGGGGAAACCCTGTTCCCCCTTTGATACTCAACTTGCAACACCTAGAGGCGCAGGTGTTTTTGCCGGAAATGCAAGAGCTGTGTACCTTGCGAAACATGTCCAACAGCTCAAGCAGACCAAAAGCCCGCGTTGTGCGGGCTCGCAACTTCCAATTGCCAGCCTTCTTCGCTCAATGCGATGAGTCTCTCCGTGTCTTCGGGAAACGCGCAAGCCACATTACTGTCAAACATAGTCACAAAAGAAGAGCCAGCAACTCATATTCTTTGTCTGTCGTGTGCGCTTGCAGTTGCTCTAGTAAACACCAGGTCTGGGCCCAGTCGCTTGCCAGCGATGCTTCCACAGCTTCGCGTGTCCCTAGGTGCGAGAGCAATAAGGCATGCCACAGTTGCGCTGGCGTGAGCAGTGTGCGGAAGACATCTCTCTCGGCTGCCGGGGCGCCTTCGCCGCCTCCAGCATACATGTGGAGCAACTCGAGATTCACCTGATAGCTGGAGGTCCCGTAGCCTCTACGCGCGCAGACGGCTGCTTACCATGTCCGACCTGCTCTTTACACTTGCAATCAGCGCGTCTCCAGAGCGGCTGTACCTCTAGTCTCTCTCGGAGGGCACAAACTAGCTGTGGCCGCGAATACGGCACTAGCTGTGGCCACGTCTCGAAGTGTGCCGGGATGACTCGTGTGTGACAAGCCACGTTTCGCGATCACTTGCAGGTGCGTGATGTCTGCCTGCGCATCGCGGAATGACCAAGTCCACGCTTGAACGTCAAGGGGTCAATTTCCCTGTATAGGTAAGGAAAGGGAGACAAAGTCACCGCGAAGTTATAGGTTAATGGGGAACCCCCAGAAACGGAAACAAAATAAGGACCTCGGGGTTGGACCTCTGATCCAGGGCGAAGCCGAAAACATAACGCTTCCTTCGCATGCGTTTTCAGATGGCCAAGGCGCGGGTCAAGACATACTCGTACAGAAGAATGTGTCTGGTCCGACCGGGTTTCCTCTCGACATGACAGTTTGCTTTCAAACTGAAACATCACAGCGCACATGAAAGCTCACGATGCTCTGCTTCTGATTGAAACACTTGCGCCTGCGCCAATTCACGGGGCTTGGGCCGACGCAGGGAATGTTGTAACAGAACTTGCAGAGCGTGCGAACGGTACTCTGAATTATACCCTCACAGTCAGCGGGAATTTTGCTTCTCAGTCAAACTTCTTGACCAGCTCAGCCCTTGGCGAGCAAAGGGTACGATTCGGGGTATGGGTCGGAGGTATGCTTTGTGGCATGGCTCAAGGGCGTGCACCGGTCAAACTTCGGGCACCATACCAGGCGCATTCTCCGTATCTTGGCTAAACTCCTCAAACGGGCACTGTGCGCCAGCAACTGCGCTGGCAAGACACAGCTCTTCTGCCATTATTGGCGAGACTGGCCGAGATCCGATGACTAGAAAGCAAAAGCTTGCAAAAGAAGTGTCCACTCTTGGCAACAAGTATTTCGGATCGAGCTGGTCACGCCACGTAGCCATATTACTCGCGAAACAAAAAGCTTAGATTCGCAAGTGGACCACGCGTGCCTGACTCAGGCCCTTGAAACTGCCAAAAATTGCATCACACACCCTATCTCCATGTCTGTAAGATCTCCGCAACGCGGCTTGCCTTCAAATCGTAAGGAGGAACTCTGATGAAAAACGCTAAGCGCGATAAACTGGAACATGCTTCAAAAACAAAAGTTGGATGCTGAGACTTATTTCCTAGAAAGCATGCATCCAGAACGCTGGCACACTGCTACAGACTTAGCCTTGGAGATCATCTTTGTCCTCAGCTTCGCAAGCACTCTGCACGGTCGATTGCCGTTGAGTTCTCTGCGCAACCCCGAAAGACATTGGCTGAATCCAAAGGCCCCTGCTGAAAAAAGCATGATCAGTACTGTCCATTGAATCAAGCCAGACATTGCCAAGAATGTTTTGACCGCCCCAGCAACTTATCACAGCACACACTTGCAGTAGATTGGGCATCCACCAGCACTCGCAGTAGCAGGCAAAAAGCTGTCCTAAATCATTGCAGCAATTTGGCCCGTAGTCCGGAAGCCCTTTCAAACTGAAACATCACAGTGCACATGAATACTCACGATACTCTGCTTCTAATTGAAATACTTGAGTCTGCGCCAATACACGGTGCTTGGAACGAAACTGGGGAGTAAAATTTCCGCTGACTGCGAGGGTATCATGCAGAGTGCCGTTCGTTGTAGCATTCCCTGCGCTGACAATCAGCCCTTGGCGAACAGAGGTTATGCTTCCAGGTATGGGTCGGAAGTATGCTTCATGGCCTGGGCACCATACTCGGCAAAGTGGTGTGTGTGCCTATGGTATTTGGATATCCTCGGAGCTCGCAACCGGCGCTGCGTTTTTGTGGCCCGACGCATCATATGTGACGGTCGTAGGAGCTTAACTGTACAGGTGTGAGCTGTATCCTGCCTGCGCAATGGCTGGCGCACAGCGCCCAGTGAGTTTGAAGGAGTCCAGACTCCAAGATACGGAGAATGTGCCTGATACAGTGAAGGATGGAAGTTTGACCGGTGCGAAGCATACCCTTGAGCCATGCCAAGAAGCATACCTCCGACCCATAACCCGAATCATATCCTCTGTTCGCCAAGGGCTGATCGTCAGCGCAGGGAATGCTGCAACAGAACTTGCAGAGCATGTGAACGGTACTCTGAATTATACCCTTGCAGTCAGCAGGAATTCGACTCCCAAGTCAAACTTCGAGCATCGTGAGCTTTCATGTGCACTGTGATGTTTCAGTTTGAAAGAGCTTCCGGACTGCGGGCCACCAAAACTGCCCGAACACGCTTTCCCCCCTGGCAGCGAGGTTTCGACACAGAGTGAACCGGAATCACCGGGTCGACACGGCGGCAGGGGCGCGGCCCTTACAAACCTTCGGTTAAGGGGAACCGAAGACCTCCGGGCTCGCCTGCCCGGCGCCCGGATTTCTGGGCTCACGCTTGACAGCCGGGCGCCGAGAGATGCGAAGTTTTCATCCCCGGACATTCTCCGTATCTTGGAGCCTGGGCTCCTTCAAACTCACTAGGCGCTGCGCGAACAATTGGGCAGGCCGGCCATAAAAAAAGGGATTAGCATAGCAGCGATGTCCGCATCCATGGCGGACATTGATGCGGATACTGCCGGTGATGCGGGGGACATTGACGCGGATAATGCCGGTGATGCGGGGGATGCTGGGGATGTTGTCCCCTAAGTCGGGCCAATTTGGCCGAACACGTGGAAAAAACACAGTGTTTTTGAAGGCTGCTGGCGCTGTCGAACAGCCATTGAGCCACGCTGCGCGTAACATCTCCCGGCGCCCGGCTGTCAGGCGTAAGCCCTTAAATCCGGCTGCGCCTCCTGGGGCAGCATGTCGCCGCTAGGCAATTAGCCTGCTAGCTTTAGCTATAGGGGCTGCACTGGTGCCGCCGACCCTCGCCACTTGACCCTCGCGCGCGCGGCCCCATGTCAGGTTGGGGCCTGGCTGGGGCCCAGAAAGCTGGCATCCCCGGCATCATCTGGGGTTGGGGTGGGCAACATGCATAACCTAGCCAGCCATATCATAGCACAGGATACGTTTCTCATACAAACAACATGACATGACATGGCATAACTTCAAAGAGGCGTAGCCGGCTAGAGGCCGCAGGGCCAGAAAAAATATATGTATATATATATATATGTACGTATGTCTGTCAATGTATGTGTGTCAATGCCTGTGCGTCAATGTATGTATGTCAAGGCATGCATTTCAATGCATGAATGTCAATGTACGTATATCAATGAATGCGTGTATGTAGGCAGGTAGGTAGGTATGTAGGAGTGTAGGTGTAGGTGTAGGTGTAGGTGTAGGTGTAGGTGTAGGTGTAGGTGTAGCTAGGTAGGTAGGTAGGTAGGTGTGGAGCTACGTAGGTACCTGTGTATGTAGGTATGTAGCTATGTAGGTATGTATGTATGTACGTGGGTACGTAGGTATGTAGGTATGTATGTACGTAGGCAGTAGGTACGTATGTATGTCTTGTTGTATGTATGTATGCATGCATGCATGTATGGGTCTGCCATTTTCGGGAATGGGGACCCGCTTCTTTGTTTCGTGGTTAAGGAACACTCTTCCATTTGGGGGGGGACGTCCTCTAAGAAAAATGCACAGCCATAATATATATATATATAGTATATACACATGTCTTATATACATGTAAACTACGTTCTGTACTTTTCAGTCGACGTCAAGGGATTGGTGCCTCAAAAGGGTTCATCTTCATCAACCCAAACAAGTTGGACCCTGAAACGAGGTTTCTCCTTTTCACTCTGACACAGGTAAAAACCAAAAGGTCACAAGGTCGGCTTTGGGCAAGAGAGTAGAGGAAACCCCAATGCAACAAACAACGACGCGGTGGTCATTGGTTTGATAAGTGCGAAGAGTTTCTGGGGCTCTGTCAAGGGAATGGTAAGGCAAACGTGCACTGGAATCCAGGAAGGCCGACACGCCAGTTTCGTTTCTGATCCCCAACCCGAAGCAAAAGAAGGTCCGGGGTGAGAAAGCCACCGAGGTCCGCCGACGAAACACAAATTCACACGCCAAACAACGCAAGATACCATGGTTTTCTGCGGGGGGGCCCGAACGAGTTCCAAAGTTGAGTCGACATTGAATAACCCGTTCGTGGAACTATTCTTTGACATCCTGTCTCTTTGCAATGACTTTGTAACTCTTGCTATGTCAGAAAACAAGGCTGCCTGTTGTTTGCAGCCGCAAACACGAAAAGTACAACATGATCAAACAACTAATTAAACAAAATTACGTTGAATCTAATTTGGTTCTTGTTTCATGGGAAGCCTCTGGACAATGAGCAACTGACCAGCTGACCAACCACGAAGAACATTTTGTGTCATAGGCAGAGAAACATGCAAAATGCGACCCTAATAACCCACAGCCACCCGCAACATCGCAAGTGCCTGGCTGGCAGCGATTTTGTTCGCTCGCCGTGGAACAATGGGTATTAGGTTCTACCGCTGCCATTCTAGTGGCCCGGAACAGTAGTGAAGCAAGTATCCAGTGTGGTGGGTGTTGAGGGAAAATCAACCATGAGTTTATGAACACTTGCCGCTCCTTGCGTGGGTTGAACAACAGGAACCCACCCACCCACCGCCCCTCCCACTCTGCACCGCCACGAAAAGAAAACACAACTCCCTATACCAGCTATAGACCAATAGCAGCTTCGTCAAGCTGACGTTTGGCCCCCTCCATCTGACGGTTGGCCCTTTTCCCGAGAGGTTACAATAAGGGTACCCTTTTGGCACACGGCGGGCGACGAGTTCGCCAGCTGACGGAGCATGCCGCCCAACCATCTGAACAGGCCTGGTGGGACGGGTGCCCACCAGTGACACATACCACAGCCATCGCTGTGGAGAAAAGATCTGGCACTCAACGCGGTGAGGATGAAACATAAACCAGAGCGCCACCAACAGGGGCTGACGGCATCAGGTCACAAGCGTAGTCAGCAAGCATCCACGGCATTGAGCCGGGACTGCATGGTTCGCTTCATTGGGGCTTGCCAGTAGGACAACACGATGCCCTTCAGCACAATGCCCAGGGCGCCAAGCATCTGCACAAACTTCACCATGCCATTGAGAACCCCACACTGCCAAGCGGATTCGGAAATCTTCTTGTACACGTACCCAAGTCAGGAAAGGCCAGCATCCAGGGCCGCACAGGCGCTAAGAAGGCAAAGCCAAAGCCAGCTCCCACCACCACTGCAACCACTGTACTGCTAGGCGAGGAAAGTAAACGAAAAGGCCCGAGGAAAGTCGGCATAAAATGCTGTTGCTGGGCACCGTCACGTTGAACAGCTACCGGTTGATTATCAACCCCACAAGTCCGGTAGATGAGGATGTAGCAACGCCCAAATAGTAGAGAAAAGCCGAAACACTGTACAACTGTAGGTCTCCAGAGAGGCAAAATCACCAAGGCTACAAGGAATGTAGAGCAGCAGCACCACAAAGTATAAATCACTGCCGGAAGTGGAACTCCCGGGGAGGGACCATGAGGTTTGCACCCGGCACCTGGGGCATCAAATCGCCACCATGCAGTGAGAGGAGGGGGCCGAAGAACAGGGCCCATCCCTAACGCAGGGATGGGCACATGCAGCGGAACCCCACCAAAGCAATCCACACACAAGGACCAAAGCGAAGCAGCCATCAACGAAAGAGACCAAGCCAGGGGAAAGGGCGACACCATCAAAAAGGGGGAACAGCACGCCAACAGCACAACGGGCATAGCAGGGAGGCCACGAGGGGGCCCCGCACACGAAAAGCGGGGCACTGTGGAGGAGACCACAGCTTGGTGGACGACCAACGCACCGCAGGTCCCCGGGGGCCCTACTCCCTGAGCTCCCCCCAAAAAAGAAACGGTACAAGGGCACCCAGCTGGGGGACCTAGTTCCCGGTCCTTCGCTGCATGAGCTGTAGGCCATGAGGTTCACCTCCAGGGCCTTCTGCGCCATCTCCGCCAGAGCCTCGGCGCCTTGCCGCCACACTCCGCTGAAGTGGGCGGCTGCGGCGGTGTAGATGACCTCCAAGTGCCAGACGCCCATTGTGGGCTCAGGGAAAGCGTGGAGAAGACCATAGATCTAGGAATACCTTCCATTTCCATTCTTTTCAGGGATCATTCTTTCTAGAAATCCTCCGGAAACCCGGAAAAAAACATGATTTTTGAAAGAACGATGGTGGAAAAGAATGGGGAATCAACCCCTAGCATAGAGGCCACAACAACAACAGAAGCAAGGTGAGGTGGTACGGTCGTGTTTCATGGGGCCGGCTGGAGATCAGTCACTGGTCGGAACCAAAACAAAACGGGGTGCTCAGGGTTCCTTGAAAGCAATTCTTTACAATGGTTTGTCAATTTTCTCGTCTTTTGGCCCCTGTTTGTTGACCATCTTGTGGTTGGGCGAAAAACCATGGGTGGGCATGGTGGGTCGACAAACAGGGTCCCAGTCTCCAATTGGCGTCCCTTCAAAACAGCACAGCCCGTCACAACACAACGCAACACACCAACAGGGTCACCAACATCGCACCACACAACCACACCACACCACACTGCAACCACAACCACAACCACAACTACCACTACAAATACACCTAATACTACATCACACCACAACGCAACACAACACAACACATGTCCTATTGCTTTCCCTAGGCTCAAAATTGGTCAAAGATCCACCTTTGAATACCACAACCACATGTTTGTTTTTGTCTTTTTTAAGGCCCCAATCTATTCTTCCGTTTGCTTCTCTGTTCCTTCCAAACAACTCCAGAAGAGGGCACTTGCCGCAGAAGCACACAAAACCAAAAGTTTCGTTTGTGGAAACCGCTTCTCAACTTCCCCCTGATGCTGATGTAGCTTAGTTTTGGTGGTCTGGAGTTTGGGTGGTTTCTCGATTACCCTCCAACAAGAGCCAGGGGTTCAAATCATCCAAACCACCAATAAGCTGCCAGCGACCTGCCTCCAATATCCTCGAATTCCCACAGCCCTGCCCCAAACACCCTGCGCAAACCTATCCAACCTTCCCTCCACAACTCAAACACTGGTTTCCTTACATGTCTCAAGTTGGATGCCCAGAAGCCACAAGCACACACATGGCCAAATCTTCTGTGGAGTAGGGTCATAGTCCCTTACAAGGAGCTCCTTTCATAGTTGTCTGCCCAGGTCTGAATTCCCCACTCAAGGGTTGACAAACATCCCTACTGACCTCAGCCTCAAGAAAAACAAACGGCGCTTGGACGGAAAATACCCTCCCAACTGACGAGGAAAACGGTCTGTGTTAGTCGGTGGGAGGGCGCATGTCGACTCGCGCGCCTGGTTGGCCCGCAGCAACCTGCCCGCCCCATTTGGGGTGTCTTTTTTGGGGGTACCCGGGTGGATCAAGGTGGTTGACGACACCCTATATCTTTTTTAGTTTTGGGAAGGCGCATTTCAATTTTCGGGCGCTATGATCCCTTGATGGTGGGGCGACAAGACAAACTCCTCAGTTGGACCACAACAATTTCCAAATGAAATGGAGAGCATCATACCACTCGCATTCTCGCTATAACAGCCAAGCTCTCCAGTTCGACGTCGGTGGCATTGTCTAGGTAATCCCCCCAACCGGAAGTCAAGCAATTATCTCCCCAATCTCCCCTCCTTGTCTAAAAAGGCCGCAAGCATGGGGCTTGTTCGGGGCTCCCCATTGTCCCCCCCCACAAAAAAACATCACCCCAAAAGGGGCAATTCAAATAACTTGGCAACCGGAATGCAAAGGTGATCAAAACATCGTCCAACCCAACAGCTTGGCCCGCCCAAACTTCTCTAAAACCACCCGATAAATCCGCCCAAACGCCCTCTGCTTCCTTTTCTCAAGCTCATTCCAGAGAAAAGCGGTGTGGTCAATAAGGGCAAATAAACCGGGAACCGTCTGGGAAAATATGCTAAAACCTGGGCAAATAACAACAGGGACAATCACCAACATGATTGCCTAGTTGACTTGTCAACTCTAAACCACCCTTTAAAGCTTCGGACAAATTGTAAAAAACAAACAAACAAAACACCACTCAAAGCAAAGGGACATGTTGTAAACCCTGAGCCAAATATGACAACCATCCACAGTAGTTCCAGTATTGGTAGATTCCCCCCCCCAAAAGAAAAAGAAAAAGAAGCTTGAGCATAGGTGTTCTTTTAGGGGAAATAGATGGGTTTCGCTGGTGGATAATTAAACCACCAGGTACACCAAGGAAACCCATCTATTTTTCTACAACCAAAAATTGGACGCCTGGCCATGGGTCAAAATCCCAAGCCCGTACCCCCAGTGAACATCCGATTCAATCCAACCACTAAAATGGGATACCATTGGTTTTGACAACCACAGCCACCTATGAGCTTGAGCACCTGTGTCTCTCCGCCTGGCGCGTGTCTCGCGGAGCAGCTGCACGGCTCTGGGCCATCCGGAAGCGTCCGCCAGGGCGGTGCCCAGCGACACGGCGCTGGGCTGGAGGCCCCGCTGCCGGACCTGCCGAGGGAGGGGGGGGGGGGAGCGTGGGGCGGGTTGAGGGGGGGGGGGGGGTCTCAGGGGATCCGGGTGGGTTCCATTTCAGGGTTCCATGTCATGTTATCTTGCCCGAAATCTGGGGGTTTCATTTGGGGGGGTCCTGAGCCTTTTTTTCCTTTGCTCCTTTGGGCTAATTTGGGACGGGTGAGCACCCCATTCAAACGCGTTTAAACCAATTTCACCTTTGTTCAACGTCCTTTTCGCTTTCGGACAGGGCGGGTCTGGCTCTTTAAACAACTATTGCCCCGCCCTCGGTGCCCCTAGAAGATGGGCTTGTTTTGAGAAGAAGCCCAAGGGAAACCACCCCTTGCGGAAAGGTTCTATTTGTAGGCAAACAGCAAGCCGGAGGAGTGAAACAGGCTCGGGTTTTGGACCATCACCACTGCAAGTTTTAATGTTAGTATCTCCTCTCTTCTGACGGACTGCAATCATTCCGTACAATTTCCTAGTAAGTTCGTGTTGTTACCGAGTCTGTCAAACAGGAATCACTAGCAGTTCTGCAGAATGGTTCAATGTATCAACCTATAACTTGCCATACGCACATGCGTGCCCCCCCCTGGTTCACCCCGATCTGCCTCCAGGAATAGCGCCCGTGTCCAGGGCGCCTGCTTCGCCGCGCTGTTGAAGGCCACCAAATTCGCCTGGCACCTGCAATAGCAGCTCGCAGCTCCCCCAGTTGTGATGGGCATGGCCAGAAGGTGTACACAAACAAATTCGAGTTTCTGAGGTTGTTTTATAGTTATGTGTTTGTCTATGCATGAGATAGTCGGAGTTTCTGAGTCGGTTTCATAAGTCCTTCCGTGAAACATTGCGAGATTCTGAGTCGGTTTCTGTCCGTCTGTTGAAATATTGGAGACCCCAAATCAATTCGATGTCGCCATCTGTGAATCGATCAGGTTGTCCGGGGCTTCACTGCCGGCAGAACTCGGAGCTTTGCGACCAATGTAGGATGGCTGCGCGATTGATCGGAGGCAATCCCCTTGGCGCTGAGCAAAAACTCAGGGATGTCTTGCTTGCTGGTGCTCAGCTGGGAATGTGGGAATGACACCAAGAAAAACCATCCAACTAATTGTTTCCTTTGTTCGGGAATCCCAAAACCGGTCATCGCACCAAACCAACCCTGGTGGAAACCAAGGGAAGCCATTGTTTGTTGGCATTTACAGGGGCATCAAATCAGACATTCCAGGGATTCCGAAAGGTGCCTATGTTGGTATTTACAGGGTGATCAGAAATTCCAGGGTTTCTTCTTCTTCTTCGTCTTCTTCGGCTTTCAGAGAGTTCTAAGCTCCGGGAGTTCTAAGCCCCGGGCCGTGCCTGCTGGCGGTTGCTGGAAACAAATCCAGGGTCTCAAACTAATATAAGGGAGCCCAACCAAAGAACGAAAAGACCAACAAGCAAAAGGAGGACGGGACAGCACTGCACCTCACTGGCAGCACACTGCCCGCTCTAGCCACTACTTGCCTCGGCATGCAACATCTCACTTACAGCCGCCTCCACAAATGCCTCTGCACAAGTCGAAACATCAGGGTTTCTTAGGTGGCTGTGGGTCAAAACCCTGTACCCCTGGCGACTCGGGCCGATCAGCGACTCGGACCCATCAGCGACTCGGGCCTCGAGCGCAGCACTGCCAGCAGCTGAGCTGCGCGGGGCCACTCGCAGGCGCCGATGCAGCTGCTGTAGGACACCACGTTCCCGGAGAGCCCCGTCTCCTGCAGGGAAACTCCAGGCGCCCCAAAAAAAAGGAAACACGGGACGAGAGAACTGGGTGTGTCTTGAATTGGCGACCCCCCCCCAAAAAAAAAAACCGGTGGGTTTCCTTTTGGTGTCCCCTTAAACCAACCCCAAAAAAGGGTACCCTCAAAAAAGACGTGCCCAAATCATGTTTGGCTGGATTGAAAGGGAGCATGTTTGGCTGGATTGAAAGGGAGCATGGAGCTGTTCATGGGGACGGAAAGCAGCGGCAATTGAGCTGCGGGTGGGCTGCTTTCCTTCTGAACCTACGCAAGCGCCACATCTCGAGCCTGCGGTGGGCTACCTTTCTGGCTCTGTGTAGACACCTTTCGTAAATTCCACGGAGGGCGCAAAAGCCGCTTGCCGAAATGCCTTAAAGGGGGCCATGGCAACAGTGAGAGTTCTACCGGTTTTACCCTGAGTGGTTGGTTTAACAAATTTGGGGCCAACTTCCTTGGGATATTATTTGTGCTAGGACGGTCACACACCGCTTTTGAGGGCGTTGCAACCCCATCCCCCCTCCCCCCCCCAACCCCCTTTTCAGTGGGGGAAGTGGGACTCTACGCATCCTGGGTTCCAATCAGAAAACAGGCAGTTCCCCTTCAAGAGTTGCACCCATGAAAAGACAACTCGCTTCAATTAAGGCTTCCCAGAAACAGTTCGAACACTTGGATGTGACGCAATTAAATCCAACAAAGCAAACACTACAAGGAGCCCGAAACAAGGGAGTCACGCAATCAACTGTCAGCTGAAAGGGCTGGCAAGGTGCAGGAGCCTGCATCCTGGAACGCCATATTTCTTCTGGCTGGGCTGTTCATGGAGGGTTGGCCAATCCGATTTTCCATAAAAGGATTGAGGATTAGCTTTGAACACCCCAGGCTACAGCAATCTCCTGCTCTTGTACCTCTGTTTTGGGTTCCATGTTGATTTGCAGGGGAGCACACAAGCTCCCCAATCTGGAGTCAAGCAATTGGCCTGATCTGGCTTTCCGTTCAACGTCCACCAGCCAAATTTGGGAAGGTGCTCATCAATATTTCTACCCACAATACAAAACATGTTGTTTTCTTTTGGGCTTTTCCATTCGACATACCTAGCCCTACTCAAAAAAAATAGCATGCGAAACAGTTTTGCCTGTGGAATCCCAAATCACATTGGCCTTGAGATAAGGAACTGTGGGACTTGACTCAAGTGCAACCAACCAACCAACTGACCGACCTACCGACCGACCCATACCAACCAACCAACCAACCAACCAACCAACCAACCAACCAACCAACCAACCAACCAACCAACCAACCAACCAACCAACCAACCAACCAACCAACCAACCAACCAACCAACCAACCAACCAACCAACCAACCAACCCATCAACCCATCAACCCATCAACCCATCAACCACAACAGTCCATGGTAACGGACTTCAAGTGTTCCCCAAAGGAACAACAGCCTTCCAAAGTCCTCCTGTTAGCCTTCATGAGAGGCAGTGTGCTTTTGGGTGTGGTTTGTGTGTTACCTTTTTTTTGCTTAAAGGGACACCAAAAAAGACACCACCATGTTTTAAATGCACAGCCATGTGCCCTTGAAAACCATCCAAGCACGTTAATTATCACCCCCAAAAGAAAGACGACCCACTCATCTTAGGTGCTGTAGATCCCCCAGCAAAAAGTTTAACTTTTTGCTGGTTAAAAGGACATATGAGGTGAATCCCAAAAGTTAAAGTCTAAAGATTCGTTACTCAATAGCAGTAGAGTTATAAGGGTACCCTTTTTTCTGCAGTCTATTTTAGTGGGGGAACCCGCCTCCCAAAAAGGGTAAAAGGGCACTATTGGGGGGACCTAGCCAAAAGAAAGACGAACCACTCATCTTAGGTGCTGTAGGTCCCCCAGCAAAAAGTTTAACTTTTTAAAAGGAAACATGAGGGGCATCCAAAAAGTTAAAGTCTAACGATCCGACCCAATAGCACTCATTTGGCTGTGGGTCAAAAATAGGTACCCAAAACGGAACCATGGTAAATGGAAATATGGACTAAAACCTGCGGTCCCCTGGTGGTTTAATTTTGACCCACACCCATTTGCTTCTCTTCCCGTCACCTCCAGCTGCGCCAGCAGCTGCAGCGCGAGACCCCAGCGCCCGCGGCACGCGCTGAGCGCGGCCGTGCGGCACACCACGTTCCCCGCGAAGCGAAAAGCGCCCCGGTCGCGGCGAGAAGCGGCGGCCGCCGCCTTCGGAGAAACGCGAAACGGAGAAGAATGGAACATTTGGCCATACACTAATGGGATCCCATTTTGGGGTAGGTGAATTCACGCCCTGAATTCACGCCCCATTTTAGAATTTTAGAACCTATTTGAGTGGGGATTGGGATGTTCACTAGGGGTGACCCATAGCCATTTCTTCAACCCTTGGTACTGTGGATGGACGAAATCCTGCACCACTTTGAAACATGGGAAACGATTGGTTTGTTGGTATTTGCAGGGGAATCATCATTCCAGGGCTTCTTGGGTGGTGCAGGATTTCGTCCATCCACAGTATGGTTGCAAAACAAATCACCGTGATTTTTTGGAAGCCCACTTGAGCCAGGCCTAACCGTGTCATGATTTGCTGTGTCGTATCGTTTTGCTCACGCCACTAGCTTGTGCCACCTTACGCGCCTGGAGTTTTTCCTTACGCGACACACGTGAAGGTGTTGCTTGCGCCACCAGAAACAAAAAAGCAAGGAGGAAAAACACTTGCCAAGAACAGCTCACTTAAGTGGATGGCATCTCAACAATACAAACTTTTAGATGTCACTAACATGGTCTTTCCAAAAAGTATAAAGTCCCTAAACCCAGAAAGTGAGGTGTGTTGCTTTAGTGTGCCCTTTTTAGCTTGGTGAGAAAGGGGCAACGTAAAACCACTCATTTCGGGGGCAACCCTATTTTGACACACAGCCATTTGGGTCTTTTGAGGGTCCCTGCATTTTCAGCCAAAAGGCAACACAATCAACAACTGCTGGTTTTCAGCCAAGCACCCTTTTTAGGCTTTTTCACGTAATTTCAGGGAGTGAACCTAAGGGGTATCCGTTTTCGTCTCACCTCGGGGTTTCACAAGCAGGAAATGAATGATTGAATGGGTGTTTCTCAAGCTTGGGGACCCAGGAAATTAGGCGGATTCTTTTTGCTTCCCATCCAACAGGTTCCCTATTTTGAGACACACCCAAATGGTTGCCGCCTGCTGATCTCGCGGCTTCTGTTGCTGACTCGTGCTCATGTTGCTTTCGGTCTGAAAGAGATTGGCGAATGATGCCAGCAAAAGATGTCGACGCGTGGTTTTGCCCGTGTCCTTACTTCAACTCACTCACAGTGCATAGCATCACATGCACAATCTTGAGCGGCTCGAATCGGCAGTCCCACGCACGTTCCACAAGAATAACACTCTCTAGTTTCTTGTACACAAAGGGATCGGGTGAAACACACAGCGCCGATGAAATGGAAACGGTTTGAGGTGACCTTCTTTAAAGGCTGCACGACAAAGGGCTCCTCATCTTGACACTCTCATCGGAAAAAGCCGAAGCTTTGTCTCCCACCCACGAAAACATGTGAAAGCGGATATGCAGGATATTGTTTAAGAAACAGACTCGTTGTTCTATCAAAAATGAAGATCCTGGCGACCTGATTTTCCTGGTCCTCTGAATGGGCGAGGCGATGGAGACCTCTTGGGACAATCGACTCCCCGTGGCGTGAAAGGCGAAAAAGGGAACCACATCCAGACCCAAAGAAAAGGGCTCCAGACCCAAAGAAAAGGGCTCCCTCAAAGAGGGAAGACGTGGGTTTTTCCTATGAAACAAAAAACACGCAGACAGATTGGTTCCTCGCAAACTTGGTTTGCCTTGTTTTCCTACCAACAGGGTTCCCTCAAAAAGCAAAATGGTACATTTTTCCTTTTGGTTGCCCTACAACACTAGGGAAAGGGTTCTCTTAAAAAGACCACAAAACAAAACAGAACACACCCACATGGCACCGCATCACCGACACGCCCCAAACAGCGCACCTCCAAAGCGCGGCGCCACTGAGTGGCGGAGCCGAAAGCGCTGAGCAGGACCGTCTGGGTGATGGCATTGCTTTGCAGCCTCCGGGTTTGTGGCTTTTTGGAGTGGGTACCCCGCCTTTTTTTCGGTCCTCAAAGGAAAACCAACGCACTAGTTTGAAGGGGCCCTGGGTACCCCGCTTCTTTTTGTGGTGTTCAAAGGCAAACCGACAGGAACACAATTTTTTGGGGGGTCCGCCCAGAAAGAAGACGCGCCCTATCGACTGAGATCCCGTCCTTTTGCACGCAACCGGCTTGCACACTGCAAAAAACCCGTCACAGCCCCGTGGAATATTCACAACACATCTCCTTGAATCCAACTCCACCCCCGCGAAGATCCCAAGCTTATGCTTGGCTTGGCGAAGCCGACTCGCTGTTCGTCCCAAGCCGGTGGCTGTTGTTTAGTTGTCCGTGGCGATCAGCCCAGATGGCCCAATGCACTATGCGTGGAGTCCAACAAACAAATTTGTTGCCCATCCATTGCCTGCGACATGAGGATGTGTCTCTTTTTGGTGCACCCGCTTTGGCTTTCCAAAGGGAAACAACCGTTGTGGGAGGGGGGGGGGCGCTCATTTTGAGACAAGCCCATGTGCGCTGAGATGTGCAACGCCAAGCAATGAAGGCTGGCAAGATCACCTCGGGATTTCCACCAAGTTTTGAGCCCCAAGTACACATGGTCGGTTGCATATTGTTCCCTTGTCCCAGAGGGCATGCCTATTCCAGGGAAGACAGCAAACAACATCGCATGCCCAACACTTGCATGCCCACATATCCCGCAAAATCGGCCTCCCCCTTGCCTGTGGCAGAGCTCGGTAAAACACTGCACAGCTTTCTGCCAGTCACGGTCCCTTGCACAGGTGCTGATGGCAGCATTGTGAGAGGCGACATCCATGCGCAGGGCACAGCCACAAGTGAGGTAAGCTTCATTGGCGCATATCAACAGTCTATGCAATATAATGTGATGGGCTCCCTTGCAAATCCACATGAGCCACAAGCAAGAACTTGCAAGTCTCTCGCGCGCTTTGAGATCTTGACGTCACCGTGCTCTGCCTTGCTTGCACTGACTGTGAGATGCTGATTCTTGTTGATCCGAACAGCTACGCAGAGCAAGCAAAGCTCCACCATTGGCAATTCAGCCATACAGTTCACTTGCCCAGTGCTTGAAATTGAAAGGGACCCCAAGCCAAAAGGACAGGGTGGGGCCGATTCCACTGCCTGGCACGCGATAGTTCGGTTCTCGCTCTTTTTAGCTTTGTCCTCCACCTCCAAAGGACCCGAAAAGGACACCCCTGTCAAACAGAAAGGGAAACCCGGGAATGGATCATTCCACTGCATGGTCGTGGAAGAAACCTCTCTGTGAAAGACATTTAAACCTATCCCGACTACCTTGTCACTAGCAAGAATTCCCCCCGCACCAAGTGGCCCTAGAAACGGAAACGAATCCCATAGCGTCTTTTTGGGCTCCGGGATTCCCCCGCGCTTCTTTGTCCATGAGACCCATGGGACCCATGGGGCTGGACCGGATGCTTTGGACCGTCCGCGCCGCCGCGAGGCCGGCGGACTGCAGCAGTTGCATGCACGCCGCAGCCCAGGCCGCGTTCGCGGCGTTGGCGGCGAAGGCTTCCTCCTCAAGTGTGACACCACTCTGCAGGGGCAGAAATAAATTTTCGCAGGGGGTTGTGAGAATATTCAACACATATCTGATTTTCTGAGTCATGACCATGGCCAAGTGTTTGCAGTTACTAGTTAGCCCCCCCCCATATTGCCCAAGGAAGCACACCGGAAGCTGCCCAAATCGATTTGTGTTGCTAATGTGGGGGTTGTTTTTCTGAGGGTACCACCTTTCGGTTGGTTTCAAAGGGAAACCAACAGGAACACAACAAGTCTTGGGGGGAACTACGGGCAATGGATTGACAAACATAGGGGAACTCCAACAGTTGTTTTTGGTGGCTTTGAATTTGCAACACCAAACCAATGGGAATTCGAGATGTATTTCTTTAAAATATCCAGCCAAACATAACCCCTTTTGGCGTGTCTGTTCGTTCTTGAAGCGGGACCGGCTCAAAGGGAACTTGTGATTCATCCAATTGGTGGTTTCCACTTCTGGGGCTTCCCAGACGTTGTTCAGACACTCGACAAATACGACATTGGCACCATGTTTTTTTCGGGGTTGGCACCCCTTCCCGGGTCCATGAATTTCACCATGAAAGTCAAGTCTCCCCTAAATGGTAGGCGCTAAAGAGAACCAGCCCATCATGTTCTCACCTCTGCGATCCAACCGTCAAACTGACCCCACCTTCGTGAAGCCAAGGGAAACATGGAGCCAACGAATCGCAGGAACTCGAATCCCAGGTGGCTTCCCATGGCCTCGGTCCAACATCAAACCGTTTGTTTGGCCATACGGATGACCCCCAAAAACATGCAAGCGGACAAATGAAACCAGGGCTGCTGAAAGCTGGTGCGAAATGGATTTCGCAACCCTCCACAGTACGGTGGATGCCCCCCCACCCCCCCCCCCCCGAGAGAAAAAAACACCGCCAACCGCAAAGGCTTGATTCGTTGCCCCAACGAAAATACCAACAAACCTTCTGGTTTGAGCCATGGTTTCATTTCGTTTTGCCTGGTTTCTGATTCGTTTCTGTACTTCTGGTTTCCATGGTTTCTTAGGTGATGCCCTTTTCGATTTGGCCGTTCTCCACCGTTCTCCTGTGACCACTCCCGCGCGCTCGCGCTCGCGAGCGACTCGCGGCTTGCCTGGGCGGCCTCCACCGCCAAGGCGTGGCCCACGGCATTGCCGGCGCCGCAGCGCAGCGCCGCCGCTGCGGCGCCCGCGCCGCGGCAGGCGGCCATGACCTCCGCGCGTGCGGCTCTCGCGTCGGGACGCCCCGGGGAGGAATTTTGCCCCTGGGCCCTTTGAAGGATGGGTACATGTAGTACATGTGTGTGTGTGTGTAAAAAACATGACGGCCTGAGAATTTCGCCTGAAATCAGCACTTCAAAGACTTGGAAATCCTGGAGTGCGAGCACAGGGTCCAGCGTCAGTCCAATTGGGGAAATGAGTGTGCGAAACGTCCAAAACAACCTAAGAACATTCTGTGAAACATGGACCCTAAGTGTTGGACCCCAAAACAGGGCAGTCGCTTTCTCGGGTGTCCGCAAATTAGAAGCCTCAAGCCACCACTAACACTGTAGCAGTGGAGTGGCGTGGGTTTGAACTTCAATTGATCCCGTGGACATCATTTACAAGCGGGTTTATGTAACCACTCAAACAGGCGACTGCCAGTGGGTGGCAGGGCCCAAGTTTAAGTTTCGTGAGCTGTTGTGTCACCCCTTTTCCAGGGTTCCCTTTTGCAGGGTTACCCTTTTCCAGGGTCGAGGGTTCCCTACATTGTACTCTTTCTCCAACAATCACGGAAGTGGACGTGTGTGTGGCCTTTTCAAGAGGATGGTAGTCTGCTAAAATGAGCCTGTTCAACTCCATCACTTCTGGAAAGAGGGTTAATCCCGTCTTTCATAGCGAGGGAACGCCTTTGCGGTCGGATTTAAAGGGAAACCACCAGGACCCCCCCACCATTTTGAGGTCCGATGTCGAGACGCCAACAGGAAATCCGCCGTCTTGGTGATCCGAGTTTGAGACCTCAACACTCTGAAGGCCGACACCCGACCGCACCTCGTTTCGGCTGGTGAGGTCCGGCAGCAGTCCCTGCAACAAGCAGCGCGACAGCAGGGCCGCCGCCTGTGAAGCCGCGAAGGGCAAGGGCGTTTTTTGTTTTTGTTTTTAACCAGGTCCGCCCAAAAAACGAGACCAACACAAGGGAGCCCGTTTTTGGGTTGCATTAAGGGGCAGGGAACCCTTGTTTCTTGGAGTTGCTTTCAGGGGCAGGGAACCATTTTTTGTTGGGGTTGTTTAAGTCATGGCAGCCGTTTGGGGATAATTGGTTTCAGGGGCTTGGCCGAACAGGCAAAAACCAAAAGCGGCTTGGTCACGCCGCAGCCAAAAAGCCAAGTAGCCCAGTTCTGAAGGAAACTGACACTTGAGTTGTCCCTGTCAACTCCGAACGGACAAGTTGAACATGTGCCTGTGTCCAGCGCAGCTGGTGACTGCAGGCAGTAATGCCCTCGCTGAACGTGACCAAATTCGTCAGGTCCTCAGAAGCCCGGCGTCCATTGAAACAAAGGGGCAGCCTTTGTTGGTTAATTCTACACGGAAATGCTGCCAAAGCAAAAACCTCCATTTGCTTAAGTCCTCTGAAAACAGAAGCATATTTCGAGTAGTGATAAATTCCAGTTTAAACCAACAGGATTC
Source organism: Effrenium voratum (assembly GCA_963377175.1). Classification (NCBI taxonomy): domain Eukaryota; class Dinophyceae; order Suessiales; family Symbiodiniaceae; genus Effrenium; species Effrenium voratum. The sequence continues at coordinate 539,579 of CAUJNA010002068.1, read as the reverse complement.
CATCAGGGGCAACAAAACAAAATAGAAACAAGTAAGGAGCAAATGGAAAACAAAGGCAAAGACCAGGTGCCACTAAGCTGGGGGTCACTCCGCAAGCTCAGCAGCAGTGCTCGCCAGGCGCCGCTTTGCCGCCCCTTCGCACGTGCGCAGGCGCCCGCTGCGGCGTTGTGCATGATGAGGTTGGGCCGCGTGGCCGAAAACGCGCTCTGCTTCCTGGGCTCGAACGTGGGCAAAATCCAAATCCATACGAGAAACCACTAGGCTTTGTTGTGGGTTTTGAAGGGAAGCCAAAAGGAAAACCGCAAGTTTTGGGAGGGTTGAACCAGATTTCTAGATGAACTCCTCATTTTGAAGGGAAACACACACACACAAACAGATTGTCAATAGATCCGTTGACCGACAAAAAAACACACAAAAACGCTGAGCTTTCGCCCAGGCTTCAGCAGCTGCAGGCTGCGGCTCCAGTGGCTGCACCCCAAGTTGGCGCCGAAGGACGCCTCGCTGGGCGCCAGCCGCGCCAAGGCAAAGGGCCACGACGCCTTGGCCACGATGCCGGTGGCAGCGTTCTGCGCCACCAGGCTGTCCAGGGCTCGGCGCGTGGCCTGGGGGTTCATCGACGCACGCGGCGTCGTCGTGTTATGACTGGGCATGTTTTGTGGCGGAAAAGGAAAAAACAACATATGTGCTTTAGTGGCTAGGGGGCACACCACTGAACCTCTGTTTGGAATGGTCAAACAGGGGTGGACATAGGGAAATACCGCAGGGGGCTTTCCTCAGCCGCTCAGCCCATCTTAAGATGGTTTCCGCTACCAGGGTCTCCACCCAAACAAGACAACTTTAAAAATATTCCCCAAAAGGGCCCTCATTTAGGTAGGTGTTCCCGGTCTATGCCTGCCATAGGCCTTTTAACCTTGGTGGACATGATAATTTATGGAACCGCCAGCCATTTCCGTGGCATGCCAACCTTGAACATGTTCATTCTCCCCTGCAAATCTACAATTTCACGGTCGAGAGGAGCCATGGCGCGATTGAAAATCGTCCAGTGTCTCGGGTTGCCTCACATGTCCAGTTCAAACTCATACCGGAAACACGAAGGAGCTGAGAGGTCAGAAGACTCATTACTTTTCCTCTTGGGCAAGCCCTTTTGCCAACCTCCATTTGCTACAGCAAAGCCCCCTGCAGAACAACTTAACATATCTCCAGTAGTGATAGAGTTCCTACATAAAACCAACCTGGGAAAATAAACATAAAACATGTTCAGCATAAAACCAACCTGGGAAACTGAAAATAACACATATTCAGCAACTGGGAGTGAACGGGGTACCCTAAACAGACAAACCCAGGTGGCAGGCCTCCAGCAGCAGCAAGAGCGCCCAGCGCCACGCGCTTTCGGAGGAGTCCGCGGCCGCGATGGCGGTGCTGCAGCTGGCGACGGTGAGGCGCAGAGTGGAGGCCGCCGTGGCACGCAGCAGAGACAACGCCTACGAAGTGGCTGGGGCGCTGGGGACCAAGCGCGCCATCAACTCGAATGTTGGGCCTGGTTTAATGTGCCCCCCCCATCCCCCTGAACAGTCAAACCAGTGCTCAACATCAAGTTGTTCGAATTTGGCTATTGAAAACATCTTGTTTGCCCCCTCCACGCATGAACAATTCCTGGATCGCTGATCACTGCCCTACAACACACCACTCAAATAGAAACATGGACCCCGCAACAGAAACAAAGGGTGGTCAAAGTTCAACAACTTTGTTTTTATCCACATGATTGTCCGGTTTTCCTACGTTGGCTTCCCTCGACTAAACCAGCCGAGAGGACCCCTACAAATCATGAGCTTCCTGTTGGCTTTCCTTCAAGACCAAAACGGCGTACCTGGCGCCAGGGTGATGCGAAGGCGGCCGCATTGTAGCTGACCACATCTGCCTGCAAGCCAGAAGCCTTGAAGTGGGTGAGGAGACCGCGCGCGTACGGCCAGTGGCGTGCGTCCGATGTGATCAGCGTGTTGCAGGTGATGAGGTTGCTCCGCAGCGCACGGGATGACAGCTCTGCCAGAAACACCAATGCTGCTGGCCAACTTGACAAGTTCATCAACGTGTTGTAGGACACCACATCTTGCTGCAAGGCGCTTGGACCAAGCCTGGCAACAACTTGCAGTGCCGTAGGCCAGTCTGAAGTCGGCAAGCAACTGGCCAAGGCGTGGTATGCCACCAGAGCAGATCTTCGGTCAATGGTGGACAGCAAATGCAGGGCCTGCTGCCACTGTTGAAGCTGGCAGCAGGCAATAACCACCTCCACACACCTTTGCTGACAGTCCAAAGGCAGTAGACTCCGGCGTCTTTGCCCATTGAGAGGACTGAGGTGTACTCCCAGTTGCCAAAAAAAAACGGTGCCCTTTGGGGGTTGACCATAATTACTCTTCGTAGGGAACTCAAACACTTACCTTCACCAAAACAAGCAACAAACAAAAAGCAACACACACACACACACAAACACAGACCCAACCATCCAACCACATCACCTCCCTTTACGCGGCCTCCGAAGCCTTTCTCTACCAATCGGGGGGGCTGTCGGCCTGACTCCACTTTATACCCCCATTGTTCTTATTCATGGGGTTTCAATTGCATAAAATGTCATAATCACATCAGAAAGTTAATGTTCAAGTAGTATACGATCTAAATTACTCCCCATTCATCCCAGCCGTGGACTTTTGGAGCTGGTTTCTTTGCCCCCTTGCCCCGTTTTCGTGCAGGCCGGGCCACACTTCCGGTCGCAGCGCTTGCTTTTCCATCAGGAGCAACGCCTCACAGGGGTCCTTTCCTCAAGCCTTGCAGGCAGGGGAAGCCCTTGCAATGACCGTGAAACTGCAATCTTTGATCCAAACCAACCGCCATGCTTGATGCTTCCAATGCACAAAAGAGGTCTAGAGGCGCATAGGCCACCAAGTTGAAATCGAAATCGGGGGCCAACTGCCTCGCGCCACTGCGCGTGCTCCACACAGCTCCGTGCAGCCGCGTCCTGCTCACCGAGGAAGAGGAGCAACCGCCAGCCGCTCGCGGCTGAGCGAAGTGGAAGCACGGGGGCCAGGCCTGTGGCTGTTCCATGGCTCCGCTTGAAGCATAGACTCAAAACTCGTTCAGGGAATCCAGGCTCCATCATCTGGACAAATTATGTGGTGTTCGGTGGCCACATGCATCTACAGGGGTCTGTGAAATGGCAATTGCAGCCCTTGAAAAGCCCCTTCGATGTCCCCTTGCAATGGCTCCAAGCAGCCTGGTGAACAACTTGCGGCCTCAAGTGCTTCAGACATCTTTCGAACCCTTGGCATGGTTGCGGAAAACTGTGTTCTGTGCAGCCCCCGAGCAGAACCAGAAAAACACAAAACTTGCAAGTGAAGATGTTTCTCGTCCGGGCGAAACATGAACGCGGAGCTGCTGAGAGTTTGCTGAGAACCCCCCTGGAACAAATGCGAAAATATGTCCAGTAGTGATAGATTCTGTTTGAAACCAACAAGTAAAAAATGACAATTATTCTTATTCAAATGGAAGACAAAGTGACTGCGTATCTTTAGTGAATGTATTGACTATCTCTTACTCGAGCCTGATTTTCTTCTGCTTTAGCTGCATTACCCTCTTTGTCTAAAGACTCGTGTTCCTTCAACGTTTGGCTTGACGCTGTGAGAATGCAGGCTGCTTGCGAACTGAGACTGCAGGTTCCCAGTTTCCCTGCTCAAATGCAGTCGCCTCCCTCGCTTGCCTTGCTGACGCCCTGCGGCAAAGAGTTGCAGGGCCGTAGTCCAGGGGCTTTGACATTGGTATGGTACCGCGTCAAGCTGCAAGTGGCTCTCCTGGCTAAAACCGTTGCGGCCACACTTGGCTCTCTTCTGGCATGGGCTTTTCGCATAATAGTCCAGACTGGGGGAAACCTCTGAAGAGTCAAAAGGGATCTTTGAGAAAGATGTCAAAACTATCCGGATCCCCAGGCAGAGATGCGGGGAACCCAGATTCGTCAACATGCGGCGAACTGTTCTGCATCCAATCCTTCATTTCATGGCCCAAGTCCAATATGGTTTTTAGCGCCAGGGATGCGGAGAATTGAATGGGGGGAGGAACCAAACGTGTCAAACGTAGGGCCACCTTCAAATGTGCTTGGTTTCATGATCAAGGTCTGATATTCGATGCATGTGGGGGAACTACTGATAATACATGATAATATACCTGATATATTCACCAACTTCAAATTAAGCAAGAACAAATCCTTTCTCAGAAAGGCCCACAGGCCCCCCTGTCAAAAGCTGAGGTTGTTCTGACTTGCTCAATGCGCCCCAAAGAACCCCCAAACTTGGACCAAAGGGTGATGTGCAACCCACCCAGGAAGGGAGACATGAGAACCAAGCCCGAACTGGCCAGGGAAGCCGTCATGTTCCAAAGAGGTTGAAGTTGGCAAGGGAAACCTCCTGATTGCTGTCTCGCACGCGATCCACACGGTCAGCCCCACAGACCATTCCTGCCGGAAACTTCAAATGGACGAAGCCCTGCAGGCGCCACGTCATATCGAAGGAGAACCGACTTCAAGAACCTAGAATCAACAACTCTTTGCCTAGGTCCTCCAGTAGAGAGCTTAGAATGAGGGTACCCTTTTTGCTGTCGTCTATCTTAGTAGGGGGGATTTCTTTTTCAAAAAAAATTGTAAAGGGGCACTACTGTGGGACCTAGTTGCTCTTCTGCTCTTCTGCTCGTCATCGGCTCTCTTCCCGAATACGGTGACCAAAGCCCCGAGCTCCCAACCACTCCTCCAGGCGCCTGAGCAGCAGAAGAGACCGACCCCAGTCAGAGCCCATGGCGGCGCTGAACAAGAACCTACCCGACAGCGACCCACGCACCGAATCCACCGCGAGACGAGGGACGAGGGAAGAAACGTGCACGGCCCCAAAGCCACACGTTTTGGACCCATGAGCAATGGTCTACTCTTTTAGTGATGGTTTGGAGGTTCGAAGCGACATATGGTTGCGCGAGGTACTTCAAGAACGATTTAAGCCACGAAGGTAAAGAATGCCGGAAACCATTTAGCCTCCCAGTACTATGTTTCTTTGTTGTTTTCAAAGATCACCACGAGAAAACAAGCAAGCGCACAAGCAAGCGAGCAAGCGAGAAACAAAACACACACACACAAGCACGCAAACAATCCAAATAGCAAGCCGAGCAAACAACACGCCACCCAAACTGAAAGCAGCCCTTCCAACCCAACAGCGACGCCGGGATTTTCTGGTCCTGTTGGGCTGCAGCAGGTCTAGGGATTGGAGGATCTGCTGCCACCGGCCGCCTGGCGTGAAGACACACCCGTTGACTGCGTTCCTTTTTTTTGGGGGAGGCATTTGAGTCTACGGACCCTTTTTGCTGCAGTGTATTTTAGTAGGGGACCCCTCCCCCAAAAAAGGGGTGAGAAAGGGCACTGGGGGACCTAGAAGTGGAAGCTCAAAGTTCCCGATGCAACGCTGACTGTATCCCCTGGGTCTTGGTGGCACTAAGGTGGAGGCCCAATAGTTCTCTTCTGCCATTGGTGCTGGGGCTCCACGGTTCTGACAGGGAGACGGACGTGTTCGGTAAGGCCAAATGGAACCCCGACATGTTGTTTGGAGGTTGTCCATGACCTTTTTCAACTTGATTGAAGAGGTGCTGCTCTTGAAATCGCCGCGACAAAAAACACCAATGGGCCTCCTTTTTTCCCCATGTCCACTGGAGGTCTCTGGGTTTGGGAGCCAGATTCCGTATCTGTGCCCCCGCACAAAAACTTGCTGGCGCTCAGTAGGGAATCCCAGGTTTGGGCATGAATCTAGAGATCCCGCGAACGGAAACCACTCATTCCCTGAGAACCAGCAGAAAACAACCCCCCAAGCCGCCAAACCAGCCCCCAAAACATATATCTATGACTTGTCTATAACATATCACGGAACTCATTTCCAAAACCAGCAACAAGCAATCCCTGACAACCACTCATTCCCTAAGAACCAGCAAGAAAAAACAGCCCCCCCAAAACCACCAAACCACCCCCCCAAACCAAACCAACCCCCGCCCCCCAAACCACCCCCCAAACCCCAAAAACACACAAAACAACAAACAAACAAACAAACAAAACGAGAACACCACCAGCAAAAACCTCCCCGCCTTGCAGCGCCCGCGCGTCCAGGCGCAGGTGGCGCTTCTCCGCCTCCTCGAGCAGCGCGGCGCCCAGGGCCCAGGCCCCGCCGCTGGAGCTGAAGCTCACGATGCTGGGGCCTCATGGGCCATGGGCCACGGGCCATGGGCGTGGGGTGGGGTGGCATGGGACTTGGAGGGTGCCGATTTTTGGGGGGTGATTTTGGGGTAGCCCCATTTTTTGGGGGGGTGGCATGGGTGGCTACCCATTTTTGAGGCCCCAAGAATGTGGCTCGGCTGGTGTTTGTCCGCCTGTGCTCACATTTGCATCAGCAGCCTAAGACATTCCCCCACCTACAAAGGGGTAGCCTCCCACCCAATTAGCATGGAACCGATCGGCGTTCGGGGGTTTCTGGTTTGGACCATTTTTCGAAGGGGCAGCTTCCATTTCCACTTCCAGGGATCCTTCCAAAACCACTGGTAGAAGACTACCCAACACCGCTGGGAAACCCTGGGATCCTTCTTTCTGGAAAACCACCAAAAACCCTGGGAAAATAGCTGGTTCTTGAAAAGAACGATGCTTGAAAAGAATGGGGAAGCAACCCCTAGAGGTGTCTGTCTTTAAAGGGACCCACCAGCCGCCCCCCACAAAAAAACGAAGAAGACGTGGTTTTCCTTTTGGCGTCCCTTTGAAAAACCCAAACTGGCGACTTTCCTTGGGACCCCCGCGAAAACAAAGCGGTTTTCCCTTTGGCGTCCCTTTAAAACCACGAAAGAGGAATATGCGGCAAAAGGGGAGGCAATTCCAACCTGCATTGTTGAAATTCACCAAGCATTCAGAAATCCGTTTTGAAATCAGCAAGATAGACCAAACGAGCTATAACTCGCACAAAGCGATCCTAAACAAGAAAGATTCCAAACCGCACATAATTCCATGAACAACCACAAATCAACCTCAATTCCAGAATTCAGAAGCAAGGGTAATCCCACATTGCCGACTCCTGAGCCTGCAGGTTAGAGCTTGTTCTGACTCATACGCATGAGAAGAATGCCCATCTGAACCAAGAGATGCTGAACTTTAGCCACTCCAAATTCGACGCCACGCGGTTTTCTAGGGCATCCAAGGTTTCCCTCCGCGCCGAAACCTGTGCACTGGCAAAAAGTGGAGGCGACGCCTGAAACAAAGCTAAGCAGCTATTCAAGATGTGCGGATTTTGCATCCTACTCCACAGTCACCGCACGAGCAGTCTTGTTGAAGTTGGTACCCTGTTGGGGGGTTGCTTTGAACAACAACTGCATTCTGGCTCTATTAGTATCCGTTTCAAATTCAACATTAAAATTATCAATTCCAAAATAACATTGAAAAATGATTATACAGTCCCTATTTGTTTTCAAAATATTATATTTGTCCTCGAACATATGCTCGAAATTGTCTCTCCTTGACATTGGGGCGGCGTATGTCGAAACTACGGACACTTTTCTGAACCCGGAACCCTTTTTAAGTGCCACGCAATCCCACGAGCGTCCCAAACCCCCGCATGGTTTTCCCCGTCCCATTGAACGTCCGGGCACTTAAGCGGCGGAGTTGTGTCGTTGCCAGCAGCTGCAGGGAGATGACCCACTTGCCCGCGGCACGGAGCACGCTGAGTCCCGCGTTGTCGCTGACAATGTCAATGTCCCCGAGGAACTCCAATCGCCGCCTCGCTCTGAATCACTGAATGAGTGTGCCCTTTCTCCAGGGGGAACCCGGAAATCCTCGGCTTTTCTGTCGTCTCGCTTTTAAACATCCTTTTTTGGGGGACTCTGTTGGACACGCCCAAAGAAGAGAACCTCCAAAAGAAGCTGGGGCTTGCTCCTCAAAGAGGTTTGGATGGGTTAAGAGTGCATCATTAGCAAGTCATAGTTTGGTAATCGAGGGGTCTTCCTGGTTTACCCAAACAACTTCGCGGAAAATAATCCGAAGGGCATCTTGCCGGAGCTATTCATAGCAAGGCATGCCCCTCGCAAGCATCATTCGCCCAGCTTTCGATCACGGCTCGCTTTCCCCATGTTTTTTTTGCGTTTTCTCCATTTGCAGCAGAGTGCCTGAACAGCTGAGCGGTGTTCTGAGTTGCCGCAATGTCCTCTTGACATTCTGATAGGTTCCGCACCACCTTCCGTGTGGCTTGCGCGCCCCCAAGGGCACCTTCCGCGAGCCTCTGCTTCAAAATGCTTCCGCGGTTCCGTTGGCTTTCGCGGGTCCGCGAGGGTGTCTCTGCATGCGCTAGCAATGGCTCTACAGCACCAACCGCTGGGAGGTGCCGCCAGAGCCTTGCAGTTCTGCAATTGGGGCATCTCCCTCTTGAGGGTACCTACCCTTTGGCTGTGAACCGGGCGCTCCTGTTTAGTTCTTGGAAGTTAGACTTCCCAGTCCTTCCGAGCTTCTGCAGAGGAAACCGCCTTGAAACCGTTTCCGCGCGTGGGCTCTGGGCTGTTTTTGTCGAGTATCGTGGTCTGCTGGATCGCCACATGGCCGTGATGAAATGGAACGCTGGCCAGCTCAGTGCGACGGAAAGCAACCCCGCCAGATCGACACACCCGGAGCCTGACTACCAGGGCATGTTGCCAATGATCACCGCGGCATGCTGTGATGGCCTTGTTGTAGGAGCTTTGGACCTCGTGCCAAAAATAGGGGACACCCCCCCAAGAAACAAACAGAGAAAGACGCGTTGCTCTTTGGCTTCCCTTTGAACACAACATGACTAAGCAAATAGTTGCCCCGAGAAACACAGACCAGCCTTGGGGGGCCCAGAAATGCCGCTTGGCCGTTAGTAAACAAAGCTGAAGGGCTGCAGGCCGTTAATTACTCAGCAGGCATAAGACCAGTGGAACCAAGGCTATAAACGTGCCTGGGTGTTTGGCTCATCCCACCCTAAATGTGTCGCGCAACATGGCCAGCCTCTGACCGCTGGGCGCATTGGCTCGTGAGCGCGGCGAGGCCCGTCTGCCACTCGGAACGCATCCATGGCTCGGATGGCGCCGACCCACGCTGCGAGCCCTCGATCCATGTCTCCTGAATTTCCATTCTGAATGGCTACCTGATAGTTGAAAGCTTACCCTGGCAGAGAACCAGTGGCAAAATTCAAAGCTGTTTGGTTTGGAATGGAAGCCTTGGAGCAGTTTCGGTTTCCCCGCCGTCGCTGAGTGGAGCTTCCATTTCCCACATTCTGCAGGTGCAATGAATCAACACCTACTGTCCAAAATATCTGGAAGAGCCGTTCCTGGCTCTGTTTCCAGCTTGTTTCCATTGCTCCGAAGTGTTCTTGGCTCCTTTTGGCGCAGAACCCCCTGCTCCGTCCGTGTCCACCGCGCCGCTTTTTCTTTTGGCGAGCGCCCGGGTGCCCAGGCGCTGCAGCTGCACGAGGCGCAGCAGGCAGGCGCCACGAAGGTTCCCGCGACAACAGGCAGCCACCGCCAACGCGCAGGCGATGGCGTTCGGCTCCGCCAGCTCTTCCTGGGTGCACGATGCGTGCGCGCAGGATGAAAGCGCATGTTGCTTTTGTTGATGGAAAAGTGGTTTGCGAGTTCTTGTGCTTTGCTGTGTGCATGCGTGATTTCAATCAGTTTGTGCTTGCTGAGGTGATTGTATTTGCGCGCACGTGTGCCGTTTGTACACCTTGCATGCGTGCGTGTGAGTGTTCGTACATGTGTGTGTGTGTGTGTTGTGCGCGTGTGTTTGCCCGCGTGTGAGATTTTGCGTGCGGTCGTTTATGTATGTATCAAAACTAATACACAATCTAAATGTGTGTGGGTGTTTGTGCACGTGTTTGTACGGTTTGCTCCGCGTGTTTCTGTGTATGTCGAGTGCATGTGCATGCGCATGCGCATGCGCATGCGAGCGCGCGCGCGCGCGCGTTTGTGTGTGTGTGTGTGTGTGTTCACGTGTTCCGGTATTTGTGTGATCGTGCGTTCATGTTTTGGTGTTTTGTGTATGCGTTTGCCGCTTTGCTGTGCGTTGTTTTTTTGATGCTGCGCCGCTTTGCCCTTTCCCGGACTCCAAACTTCTCCGAATCCAACCAAAACGGGGCCCGGGCCATGAGGGACAAAGCCAGCTGCCATCGGTGGCCGCAGGCCTTCATCGCGCTGCTGTAGGTGACCACGTCGCCTGCGCGAGTTTCGCGTTTGACGTGGAGAAAAAAAGGGACCCTGGCCAATGTCATGAGGCAGTTTGTGGCCGCCTAAGTTTATTCAGACCATAGCGCTGTTGCAGCCAGACGCAACGAAGATGTGGAAAGCCATGATAGATGCATGTTGGACCAGAGATGGGGCCACGCTTCGTGAATGAGGTCACCAGGCATTCGCTGGAGCCCTGCAGGTTGCCACAGAACGGCCTGGAGGTGCGCTAGCATACATCAGGAGCAAGTGCCAGGCTTACCGAATCACACGCGTGCTGCTGCCTTGGAGTCTCAACAAAGACCATGGGCTGGTTACCATTCCTTTGGGGCCATGTGGGACGCTCCTGAGACGGTGCTGCACGCGGCCACCCCAACACCGAAGATCCAAATGCTTCTGAGTTCACGGTGCATCGCCAACCGAAGAGGGGGTGGTGCATCGCCATGGTTTTGCTGAGTCAGGGCTTTGAGCCTCGTCCGGACTGGATGAGCACTGCCCTGGTAAGGTGCATAAAGCACATCCCGATCCAAGCAAGCCTCAGCAGATTGGTGGGAAACACTCATCTTCCCACTCCAGAGAACGTCAAAGATCTAACCTGATATCAGCTTCGCGGATTCCAATCTACCCCCCAAAAACAACCTTGGGGTTCCAATTCCCAAGTCAACAGTCCCAACCACTGCAAGTACCAAAACAATAGCTGGCTGCAGCTCCAAAACATAGCACCAAAAAAAATGCCCCTTGGTAAATGGAACCAAAGACTACATCACCGTAAGGTGTTTTAGGTGGTGCAGGATTTCGTTTCTCCACAGTATCACCTGCTGTATTTGTACGCCGCCAGCCCCCAGCCAGCCCAAGCCTGCCTCGAAGCTCCTTCCCCCGGAGCTCCGACAAGAGCGCCACGGCCTCCTGGAGCGGCTTCACGCCGACTTTTCGGCCCAACGTGGGGGGGAGGGGCAGCGGGGCGGTAGTCTTCATCCACATCCTCGAACTTTTCGGGCCCCTTGGAGCGATTGACTGGCGCTCATTTCGAGCTTGAGCCAAGGCGACGGGAGTGACACAGTGACCCTCTCCTGCCATCTGCCACACTTCTCAGCTGCGCTGATGGCAGAATTGTAGGTGATGATATCCATCCGCAGTACCACTTCCTGTGGGAAAAAGCGCCGGCGCCAATGTGCTCTTAACAACGATCTAGGTGGAGTGTCCTTTGTTCTCCACTAAACCCATGCAACAAAAGGCTCCCTACTACAGGAATCACTCATGTCCTGGCAATAAAAGGGGGGACCTGAAGAAGCACAAATAATACCGGGAAGCGAGTCAAATGCTTCTGTCTCAAAATCGGATACCCTCTTTTGGATATGAACGAGCAAAACACAGCCGGCACTATGTTGTGGGCGCAATTCCTTCACGTTACATCAAGTCAACCCTTGGAAGTGAGCTCTTGAAACGAATGCAGGGATTCATTCCTCAATCTTTGCAAACCTCCCTATTCATCTGTGAGGTTTACGCTGGGGTCAATGATTTTATATGTTCTTATCACTTTGCAACGTGGCCCAAGGTGAGCGCCCCCTGCCTTTTAGCCACTGGTTGGAACATTTGTCGAAGACCGTTGCCCAAATCAAGACATGAAGCGGCCAGAGGCCAACGGTGTTTCCATGAGGTCTTCCCGAAAACCGCCAAGTCGTCGGCTTCCTGTCGGTTCTTTGAAACTGTCGCCCAATGTCCGCTCGTTTTGAATCAAGACCCCCGAACCAAACCCAGCGGAACTGGTTCCAGTTCAATGCACCAACAAGCACACCAGCTTTCATGATCCCCGCGGAAGCTCCCAGCGACCAGGTGTCGTGTCTCGTTCCGGCTCGACGCTAAGGAGTTTTCATGCGGAGCCGAGCCAGTGGCTTGGAGGTGAGGTGGATAGGAACCTCAACAAGCCCCAAGCAAGAAGGCGTTCTGAACCAATCCGAAGCACTTACCTGATAGATGGCGCTGCTATAAATGTGTAGCAAGCTTCAACCTACGGGTGTTTCTCAAAACTAAGATGGCTCTTGCCCTTTTACCATGAAACACCAACCAAACGGAAACCATGTCTAAAGATTGTCGTGAAGAGCCCAAACCTCAACCACATCCCCCAAAAGACTTCCGCCGCCCTGCTTTTGGTGGTCCCCATCAAGCGATCTCGCGCGCGCGCAAGCGCGCGAGCAGTCCTGCATCTCTGCCATCAGCGCCAAGGCCAATTCCCAGTTGCCGCCCTCTTCACAGGCGCTCACAGCAGAGTTGTAGGTCAGCCTCACTGAAATTGAGCTTGCGAAAAGAAAATGGGGCAAAAACCGATCCCAGTTTGCTTGGCAACGAAGGTTTTCGTGTTCAAACACACCCACCTCATGGCTGGCCCCGCAGCCAGCAAATCTGATGCGTGAAGGATTGCGGGGTCAGCATACTCCTCACTTGCGTGTTCGACAAGCTGATCAAACAGGTCGTGCTCTTCTTCAACGCTATGGCGCTATGGCTTCTGCCCACCCGTGAGAGAAATGGGAACTAGAACATCTTTTGGACTGATCAACGGTTTCCTGCCCGTTCCAGGCTTAACGACCTGAACTTCTGACGGCCTGCATGTCCGTCATCTTTATGCAGTGACAAGCCAAGGAGCCGCTTCAGAATGATGTACCTGAAAACAAAGCAACAAGTCCCCCAGGAGGCTCCCTGCAGATGTTCGTGGCAGTAGAATGGGGCTGGGGCCCCGGGCAAATTCCCTTGCAATGTCTCACGCAGCTGCGAGTGCATCAAAAGCGCCTGCTCCCAGCTATCGCTCCTCACGCACCTCAGTCGTAATCTTGGGCCACGTTGATCTTGAACTTGTGGCAGCTAAACTGCACGTCAATTCACCGCCCACAAGAACAACAAAAGGCCAACCTGTTCTGGATCGGTCGCTTAAAAAGATCCAACACGGGCATGTGTGTGTGTGGACATGCATGCGCATGTGCATGTGCATGTGTGTGTGTAAGTGAAAGCATGTGTGTGTGTGCTTCTCTTTGGAGGAACCCTTTTCAGGTTGGTTGAGTCAGGGGCACCAACAAGAAAACCACTACCCGCCGGGACCTAAACGTGGCGCCAGCAATCCAATGCATTGGTACGTCATGTCCTCGCTTTTCTGCAGATCAAAACGAAGCACTGGACCAAAAAGAAGCACACGTACAAAATAACCTTAACAAAGACTTGGAGATAAAACCTTTAGTCTGTCTCTTGAATCACAGGAAGTGACACCGGCAAGCTGGACGCATCAAAACCTGCAATCCAGCTTTCAATCATTCACAACTGTCTTGATTACAACTCCAAGTTCCCAACGCCGCCTCGCATTGCCAAGCTTAACACAAATGGGCTTGCGGCATGAGAGCATGGATCTGGGAAATTGCATGGCTCAAATCCAAAGTCCATGTGTCATCCAGTGTCTGCTCTGGATGCACCGATCCACAGAGGCAAAGGGGCAATCATTGGTGTCAACGAAGTGGTATCAAGAGCTTCTAAGACTGCTGTTTGAAGCCTGGCTTGGTGAACCAAGCTCTCGACCACGAGGGGTTTCCGTTTGCACAAGGCAATGCCTTCACTGCCCTCAGGTTTTATTGGCGTTACTCAGGGTAGCTCTGAAGTTTCGCTGGCCTTGGAGTTTGCTCGGAATCAGTCTGAGAGTTGGACATGTTCCCTTTTGGTTTTTGTTGAAAGGCAAACCAAAAGGAACACAGCCATGTTGGGGGGGTACCAACTCAAAAAAGGGACAGGCCCGGTTCGCTGGTGCGCTCACGGGCTGTGGGCAGACGGGCTGGCGGTCGACTGGCGACTGGTGGGGCACTGGCCCGCGGAAAACCATCAATCGGGAACAAACAAGGAAGCAACCGGAGTTTCCATTTTCGGGGGGTTTCCGATTTCAAGACAAATGGGGGCCATGGGTTTCGGCCGCGGCGCGTCCCGAGCGCTGCCCCCAGCGCCGCCAGCGGCAGCCGCTGCCGCGCCCCCAGCGCCAGCGCCCGGGCCCAGGGCACCGCCGAGGCGAAAGCGCCCAGCGAGGCGTCGGAGGCGCGGAGGTTACGCCGCGGCAGCGACTGCCTGGGGCGACGCTTTCGCGGCGCTTGGGCCGGGAAACGTCGCTTCGGGCGGAGGAAAAGAGAACAACGTCTGAGATGTAAGGTCTGTTTTCAAAATGTTTCCCTGGCAAAAGTGAAGAACTTGTGGGTGAAGTGGAAACTTGTACTAAACCTGAAAAACCAAAAAGTTGATAGATTCCACTGGTATATGTGTCTCTGCTTTTATTGATGCTTCCTCTTAGCTTCCCTTTAAACCACCCAAGGCTACACCCTTAAAAAATGACACGCCCAAACGATGAAACGTAAGTCCATCAAGGCGCAACCAGTGCACAGCCTCTCTCCAACGTGCATGTTGCCCACACGCGGAGATGGTGGCGTTGTAAACAATGAGGTCAGGCTGCAGCGACTCCTTGTGATCGATTCTTGGCCGGCGCCCTCGTACTCTGTATACATATATGTAAATAATATTGCATGCATTCAAAACTCACATCTTTGTGAAGTGAGCGTCAGTTTTGCGCAAAACAACAAACGCATGTGCAACTCTTACCTTGGCTTCACAAAGAACGTATCGCGGCTCGTACGGAAATCCCTCCACGACTGTTCAAGTGCGAAGCATAACTTGGCGGCGCCCTTAAAGTCCCCCCGAAGAAGTAGAACTCATGGACATAGAGCCATAACGGTGCAACACGCGAGGCTGGTTTGAACATGAGTATTCTAGTGCTATTAGGAGTATTTCTGTGCACATCGGCTGCTACAACTGGAGGGATTGAAGTCCCCCCCCTAAAAAACGAAGAAGTTGACCGGGCTCCCTCGAGTTCCATGCTTTGTTTCTCACCAAACGGACGCTCATGTTGAAATGGCCTTTCCCACACCGTGGTTTTGCGAAGACACCCAAATACCAAATTCTGGCTTTGAGCGCCATCTTCAATGAACAACCGCAAAGAATGCCCATGCGCTTAGGGG
Source organism: Effrenium voratum (assembly GCA_963377175.1). NCBI lineage: Eukaryota > Dinophyceae > Suessiales > Symbiodiniaceae > Effrenium > Effrenium voratum. Next base: position 524,268 of record CAUJNA010002068.1, on the reverse strand, counting down.
TGTTCCTACAGGGGAAAGCTAACAAGACTGTGAACGGACAAAATCCAGCACCACCTAAGAAAGCCTGGTTTCTGATGATTTCCTTGAAAATACCAACAAACGTTAGAGTTTGCCATGGTTTCAAAGTGATGCGAAATGGATTCCGCAACCATCCACAGGGCTACTTTCCACGCCAAGGATTTTCCTGGAGGTGTCCCAGCAGTTGTTGCGCCACGGCCCAGGAAGCGCCGGCGACGGCGTTGCTGTGGCCCACCAGGTCCTGACGTCACGGTTGACATGTGCCTCGGTCCGTGTCAGAGTCGTTTCGGGAACTTGGGAAGCCTGCAAACCCCCTCCAATGCAAGGGAATTTGGGAGAGGCAATCCTGCAAAGCCCTTCGAACGCGGTCTATCCCTGACAAGAAACTCTGGACATGACAGGTTCTACGGTTGCCAGAAGTGGCACCAGTCTGGGGCAGCACTAATATGACAAGTGTGTCAGCACTAGCCACCCTGCATGCCCATCCTCCGCGAGGAGAAGAGCGTCAGTCCACCGCGCTGCAGCGCAAATATTGCGCGTGGTGCGGTTTCCCAAGCCTGGCGCTGCGGACAACTCACAAAGCCAGGGAACGATTCTCCCCTGTCAATATGCTCGGTTGAACGCCGACTGCTGCCTCCCCAAACATGTACCATTTTGGGTGTACTTTCTATTTCCAATGGTCCCAAACTCTAGGGCCAACGCATTCATATTGCAGATGTATGTATATATATATATATACATATACATATATAACTCATATTGCAGATGTATGTGTATATATATACATACAATTCATATTGCAGATGTATGTATATATATATAATTATTTTTGCAGATGTATGTATATATGTATAATTCATATTGCTGATGTATGTATATATACATATACATGTATATATCATATATGTACATATATATATATACACTTCATATTGCCGATGTATGTATATATATACATATATATATATAATTCATATTGCAGATGTATGAATACGTGTATATATATATATATTATATGTATAACAGTGGCTTAATATTGTGGCAAATGATTGCTTGGGCCACGCCCCGAGCGCCTGGGACATTCTGTGCAGGACAACCAATACAGAACATTCTGTGCACGGGCAGCTGTTGATGTACATGGCATAAACACCGTTCCTCTTCCAATAGCTATCAACACCTGAGGGGAACAAATTACGTTGACAGTTGTGAGTAAAACAACGCACACCGCTGCCATGGGGCGTGCCTAATAGCTCCATCCCCTGCCAGGATACGCATAGTTCCATAAATAATAGCCAGGCGCCTAAAAGCAACCCACGGTCAATTACCCAACTGTATCATAGGGGACACCTTTTCCTGCCTGAACGTTTGGCAACGAAAAGCGTCTCTGGCTAATAAAGACATTTGGATTTCCTATGTTCATGGTTGTCTTGGATTTCCCATGTGCATGGTTTAATTAATCAACATGCTGGACTTGTTTGGTCCTTTGGTCCTTTTTGTTGCCTTTTCTTGAGGGACACCAAGAATACAAGCCATCATTTCAAATCCTGTTTGATTGGTGTTTGAGGGAAACCAAAAGGACACCTATCATGTTAGAAGCCCTTTTTTGGTTCACGTTTCAAGGGACAACCCCAAATGAAAGCAGCTACTAGGTCCTCCAGTAGGAGGCTAGAATAAGGGTACCCTTTTCTTCTGTACTCTATTTTTCTAGGGGAACCCTCCCCCAAAAAGGGGTGAGAAAGGGCACCACTGGGGGTCCTAGGCGATTTTCGGGAGGATTCTGCGAACCTCGGCTCGGCCTGCCGCAGCCAGGGCTTGAAGGTAGTGCCGCGCCCTGCGCCACTGGACCTTCGGCAGCGAGGCGTTGAAGGCGGCGCTGTCCAGGCGCCTCAAGGCTTGGTGGGATAGGCGGGGAATCCATCCATCTGGTGGCGAATGGAATGACCCTTGTACAAACCATCCAACTGGTGATTTCCTGGCTGGTGTGAAGGATGCGGCCCTGAGAAATGGACAATGACCAAGTCAAAAAGAACCATCCAACTGGTGGTTCCACTTCTTTGCTCCTGCGAGAGATGCAGGGGACCTGAGAAATGGCACATGGCCATCTAGGAAAAACCTACCATGCAACTGGTGGTTTCCTTTTTGAGGGAATCCCCTTCCGGTTCGTTCCCGAATGAGCCGTACCGAGCACCAGCAAAGTTTTCCCAAGCCAGATGAAAAAAGACGACTGGGAAGCGTAAGGCTCGAACCACATCTCTGACGGCACCCTGAGCAATGCGACGGTAAACCTCTCTCCCAAACAAAGTGGTAGCTTGTCCAAACACCGGGGTGAACTAGAATAACTCGCAACCCATGGATGAGGCCATGCGCGGTGGCAGTGGTTGGCTTGCAGACCAGGGGATACGTTTACCGAAAGTGGGCCAAAGACCCGCCAATCGGACAGGGCCCCGAGTCAGGGCACAAGGGAGAAAAACCAAACGCTTTCTTCGCTGCCATGCTTGAGTTGCCAAGTGGCCATCCAAAACAAGTGACTTTCTTTGCTGGTTCAATGAAGGAAATGCTGCCCCCCAAAACCAAACGGAACAAAAGAGTCTTCAAGCGTGCCAGTGGCCAACTAGGAATGTTCGCCACTGTTGGCTGGAATAGCAAGAAAATAAATGTTCACGCCCACCGGAAACTTGTGAAATGGGGCGTTGTAAACCACCCGGCGCCAGATGGCTGTGGGTCAAAACCAATGGGAGGGATCCAATCCGATGCCGAACCGAGTCCAGTGCCCAAACGACTTTCCTTCAGGGAATCAAGATAGTTTCAGAAGAAGTCCCTCCCCTTTGGAGCAGGACCCCATTGCCAGATCAATTCACTTTGCGGTCCGGAGGGCAGCGTGCCGCGGCTCACTTCCCCGAGCAGCTCTGCGCAGCGGCGCCAGTCGGTCACCGAGCTGCAGGCGATGACCTCAGACACGAGGAAACTGAGCGGTGGGGTGACAATAGTCGGTTTGGAGTGGTGGTTTGGTGGTTTGGTGGTTTGGTGGTTTGGTGGTTTGGTGGTTTGGTGGTTTGGTGGATTGGTGGATTGGTGGATTGGTGGATTTGTGGTTTGGTGGTTTGGTGGTTTGCCATTTACCCACCAACAAACGGTTACCTGAAATACATGGCAGGCAGTGTAAACAAAACAGGGCCTTGGGGCCGCAGAGGGGAGCAAAACATGAAACGAACCATAGAAGATGCTCTGCCTTTCGCTTTAACAACTGCCAATGGCCCTAGGGCAGTGATGGAGATGTTGCTATTTGCTAATTTGCCTAATGGAACCTGTCGCGATATTTTGCCAGCAGTTATCTGTGTGAACTGCAGTCACTCTCAAGGGACTATCCTTGTTCATCTTCAACGCCCAAATCTGGAGCAACTGCATTTGGGTGTCCAAAGCAAACAGCCGCGCCAAGCAATAACACAATCAAGGCAGGCCAACAAATCGGTTGAAACCATGGCCAGGGTGTTCAAATCCGGTGATCCTCCTTGTAATCGCGCATTGAGTATTCACCTCCACTTTCCTTTGGCTGGGCTCTTCAAATCAAAGAGTTGGTTCTATGACTTATTGGGAAGCCACACATGGGCCCAGATACTGGAAGGGAAGGAACAAGACTTGCCTAACAGCCCAGCCTGAGGGAGTGTCCTACAAGGACCACGAACCTTGGCTTCCTTCACAGAATGGGACGCCCAGCTTCCCATGAATTCTTAGCGCGCAGAGCCCTGAAACCTGGGAACGCCATCGAACACGACGAAAGGAAGCAAATTAGGCTGCGCCTTCTTTCGACGGTACCCGCTTTGCTCACTTCCTGAGTGGATGGGCCCAAAAAACCTCCAAACTTCTTGCTTACCACTGAACTGGTCCAGTCCCAAAAAGCTTAAAGTGCATGAACTCAGGTTTTTGAGTGCAGAAAATCCTGCATTGGCAAACGCCCTATGGGCACCCACAGGGGCCCCCGGCGCTGCTCTCGAAGCCGCTTTGCCGCATCTCCGTCAGCAGCCCCAGCTGTCGGCCCCAGCCGCCGGAAGCGCCCGAACCGCCGGACGAAGCGGACGCGCCGGAAAGCGCGTGGGCGGTGGCGCCCGAAACCACCGCGTTGCCTGGCGAAGAAACGTCGGCTGAGGGTTTAATGATTTGACTGGGGGGTGTCCCCTTTTAGTGGGGATTCATCACTTTTGGAGGGAACACCCCCTAATAATTGGACGGGTTTGTTAATCCTGGGTCAACATTACCCGTGGAGTTCCTGGAGAGCTTCTTGATGGAGCCCTCAAACTTTACCTTTTTGGGGGTTGCACTCGTTGGATGTGCCAAGGGCCCCTCAAAGCGAGGGGAGTGTTTTCGTCTTGAAGCTGAAAGGATGTCAAGATGCGAAACCCCCGCGCTTGCACATGAGACTTGGTGAAGGAAACTTCGGGATTTGTGTTGGGGCTTGTCTTCGGCAAGGTGTCGCGGGGCGGCCACAAGATTGGTAAATTGTGAGTGCCTGCTTGGCTTTCGAGTGCAGCCAAGACATTGCGGCCAGGGCCCCTGCTGGTTGGGTGATGAGTCGCTGAGGGGTCCACAAGTAGCCCGTTCCAAACCAACTCGTTCCCCTCAAGTACACCTGAGTGAAAGTAGATGCCACACTTCCCCCATGTTTGTTTAGTTCCCCCTGGTCGCACATAGGTCACTTCGGAAAGTTGGGCACTCTCTGTGGAGAGTACAACGAACCCTGGTCTGCCATCCCCCCAGAGGCACTGACTCAAACAATCAAAGACAAAGGCAGCAAGCACAAGGATACCGGTCGGGCCATGAGGACTTTGAACATCATCGTTCTGTCAAAATCAATCCATTTGAAGGTCTCTTGTTTTGACACATGGCCACTGTTTCAATTGGAACGCCTGTGGTGGACATCACCAAAATGGAAATTCTGTCCACCAACAGTTTCTTTTTCATGGTGTTCCCCATTCAAAGTCATATTCATATACCCAAACAACGATGCTTCCGCGATGAGACGTGACCCGGGCCTTGCAATGTCTTCACCGAAAGTTCGTCGAGCAGGGCCAATGCCAGTTGCCAGTCGGCGCTCTGCTTTTGAGCCTCGGAACAGGGTAGGGCTTGATCCGCCTTTCTGTCTCCGCCACTGTTCTTTTCCAACACCAGCCCTTTCTCCTTGTTTTAGCCCTCTCCTTTGTTTTTTGGGGGGGCACCAGCCCTTTCTGCGTTTTTTGGGGTGTTCTGGAAAGAAGAATCCGTGGAAAGACTGGGGCCACGAAGCTTGGTCTCGAGCACAGCGCTCGGCTTCCCCTCCCCCGAACCGACCTACTGGCGACCACGGAGGTTGACCCCGCGAGTTGTTCGAGGGACAAAGACAAAGCCGGCTGCGACCTTCATTGGACTCTCCTGACTGGTGAAACCTTGAGAACTGCAACTCTGAAGCCTTCCATCATCTTCCAATCTAAGGAATTGCCACACCAGGACACTCCTTTTGGAACTCTTGCAACATTTGCTGTTCGCAGTCATAGGTTCCATTTAGGGAAATATACAACACATTCTTAAGCAAATGGAAGCTGCCTAGTAGTCGTCTGTATGGCTTTCCCTCTCTCCGTCCACACAAAGGCTCGGCCCGCACCAATGACCCATGCAATCTTCTTAACCTCAGGTCGGACAAAGGGGTGCACAACTGCTGTACAGCCACGAGCAACCCCACCTTTTCTTTAAGGTACAAACCATAGCCATGAACACTTTGAGTATGACTATTAGTATATATGTATATTATACCTATTCATATGTGCTTTATATGTCCATATTCATACGTATTATAATCCACGTTTTACGGGTACTCCCAATACTCCCCTGCCAGATATTGAGGGTAGCCGCTGAGATGGCCTTGCCGTAGGCCACGACGGGGTGGCAGCGCTGATCCCGGCAGTGCGTGAGCTGCTCCAAGGACGAGCACCACATGGCACCGCATGAAGGGCGCTCGTAGGCAAATGGCTGCGGCTCAAAAAACCAGTACCACGCCTGTTTAATTTTGAGCCCGCACCCAAATTGAAAGCAACAGGACCCCATCGCGTATGCTATTTGATTCAACACACCACTCGGCTGGCAGTTGAGGCCCCAGGGTCCTCTTGAGACCAAAGTGGCGAGTTGGTGATTTGCATCGGCGGCTTGGGGATTTTCACCGCTGCTTTGGTTAACATCGTCCTAGCCGACAATCCAAATTACCCCTCTGGTCAGCGGAGGATCTGATGTTGGACGGTCACTTGGGCTAGGGACCATGTGCTTCATCTCGAGTTGCCTGAAATAATATCTGGAAAATGCAAACTGGAAGAACTTGGTGTGGTTTCCAATTTTCGAAACGGGGAACTAAAGTGGTTGGCAACCAAAGGATGAATGAGAAGCCGAGGGTACCGTGGCCGTCTTCCCCAACCACTGAACAACAAACATGGTTGGCTGTCTTTTGGGGCTCCGCTTAAACATCGTCCAGTGGTTCCGAGATGGTGGGTTGGTTGCCAGGTGCTTTGATGTGTCTGGTAATGGATGGCTTCGCCAGTGTTGGGTTGTTGGCTGCCAGTTGGTTTTGGACGAAAGTCAGTTGGTTTGGTGAACCTTGGGTGTTTACTTGCCGTGCAATTCAACTCATGTCTGAATAGCCCTCGAGCAAGGCACGTCCGAGCGCTCATACCTGGGTGGCCACTGAACAACATGAGCAACCATCAGGCGGTACAAAGCAAACGCTGGTACACTATGCCGCCTATGCAACTCAGGGAATAGAGCCATGGGTGTTCCTGAGGCGCAACACGGCAACACCTGCTAGCGCAAGATACTTTACTGTCACAAGCATTACTTTTCCCAGCGTTCTAATCATGATATAATATATGTCTTCAATCTCGGCAATGCAGCCCTAACGTCATTTCATGGAAATGCAATGGGGCATGCGCGGCAACCTTGCATGACAAGACGTCATGAATATATTGCACCACATTTGAACGCGCAATCCGGATCGAGTGCCTTCTGCCCTTTAGCAACATGGCAAATCCCTGGCCTTTGAAAATCCCCGATCTCCTTGCCCCAATCTCCAGCCGTGAATAACATGGCGGCATTGCCGTCAGCTGAAGGAAAAGCAGAACGCGGGACATTGCCTGCGTGGCGACTAAACACACATGCACGTGCTGGATTGATTCCGGGAGTATTGCAGAGGATCAAGGAAAAGCCAGACACTTGCCCTCGTGGTTGGCCTGCTTGCAGCATGTCGAACATCAAGCGCAAGGTCCATACAATCCGCTCCATAAGGCTGACCTGGGGCCCTTCTGAAATGCAAGCCATCGGACAAAGAGAAGAACGGCAAGCACGACGTAAGGAACCCCTGCTTTTGGAGGCCTCAACTCGGAAACTCCTGGCATGTCTGCTGCATTGGCCTCAATGCCACGTTGGCAACCACGTCTCAGGGTGAATAGTTCAAAGGAAACTTCGCCATGAGTCAGAAAGCCCTGGAAAGTGAGGTCACCACAATTGGGTCTGCCTTTTGTTGAGCTACCGTTTTTGGGGTTGGTTTAAATGAAAACCCATAGGACACCTCAATTAGGTCCAACCTAAAACAAAGACACACCCAAATGTCTGCCCGCATGGTCAAAACTTTTCGGACCCTCCTTGGGGGGGGTGTCCAAACTCCTGGGACTCTGTTTTGGACTACCTCTCAAAAACAGCACAAATTGACACGCACATTTTTCTTTTTATCCTATTTTTGTAAAAAGCTTTGGCCCGTTCAACACATGTCAAAATAGGGGCAGGTGGCTTCCCTTTGAATCGCCGTAGGGCCAACTGCAGAAAGGGCAGCCTCCAAAAAAGATCGAAGCTCACGGTATCTTCAAATGGCTATGGTTCAAAACCCTGTTATCCCACTACCCATCCCAGAAATGAACAGACTTGTCTTTATTGGGATGGGTAGTTTGCCCAAAAAGGTACCATAGGTGTTGAACCATTGCCAAATGTGTATGCCTTTTTTGCGGGACCCCAACATACCTGGTTTCCGTTTGGTTTCCCTTTAAAGCCACAAAACAACAGGCACCCTCGAAAAACACACACACACACACCAAGATGCGTTTCAACCGCGAACGTGAAGGGCCCGATCCTGCCTAGGCGCTCAGTTGAAAAGGGCAAAAGCTGGCTCGAGATCTTCGGCTGCGCACAACGCGCTGCGCTCGCAGAATGGGAGTGCTATTTGGAGCAAGTAAGCCTCTGTGATACCCCCAGCCCAGCCCAAGCAACTGAGGGAGTATGTGTCGAATCAACACACTGCTGGTTCCTTTAAGGGCAATTGGCGGGATTTTGCCGAAGCAACAACACATGACCCGAAACAAAAAAAACACGCGGAGAATTAGGGCTGGAAAGAACAGGTAAATATCAACCGTTCAAACTACTCGTCAAACATCCTGTCCTTCAAAGTGGGTTAGGCGTCAAGCTAACGGTAGCTCCATCCCCTCCCAACGCCGAAGCAAAGAGCCCAAGGCTGCCGAGGTCTCGGCCGAAGGCCGAACTCTGCGCGGGGCTCGGCTGACTTGGCTCTGGGTCCCGTCGGGGCGAGGAGCGGCTCCGACGCTTGGAGGGGCTCCGACGCTTGGAGGGGCTCCTGACGTGAGGACTGGGTGTTTGCTTTCGGGTAGATGTCCCTCTTGCAAGTAGACCAACCACGAATGTTTGGAATTACAGGCTTTCAAACTTGTACTTGCAATATGACAGGCATGCACCGCACCCACCAAAGAGAACTGGCCCATTTTAAAGGAACATGGATTAAACTAGGACCCTCCCCAGTCAAGTTCCATGGCAACGTGGACAGGGGGCCTTCTTGGAATTGAACACATCGTTCCTTGGACGTTTGGACTTTTGGACTTTTGAGGGGCAACCCCTCCCAAGCGATAACTAACAACTAGAAAGTACAACAAACACCGAGAAACACGGAAAAAAAACAACAACAAAAAAACAAGAAGGCAACAACAACAACCACAACAACAAACGGCAACACCCTGGCCTTCGCTTGGAGCGGCTGCGTCGCTTCGAGCGGCTCCGTCGCTTGGAGCGGCTGCGGCGCTTCGAGCGGCTTCGCCTGGCGAAAGGGGTCGGCCAGCTGCCAAGCCCGCGCTATGTGAACCACGGGAACACCCAAACCCACACAAACCACCAATTAGTTTTGACAGCTGATCTTTGGTCGTTCAAGTTGAACTCATGGAACACATTGTATAATTATATATATATATATATATACATATAACTTAGTATACTAATGTTGACCCCATAGTAATCAACCCCAGCTGTCTATTAATCGGGGTGTTCCCCTCCTAATAGAAAAGTGATGATTCCCCACTGCACTCCGGGACACCTCGAATTTAACAAAAAAACTGCGGTTGATAAATACGGGGTCAACATTAAACTAATCCCGGATGCTCAGAACAGCCAAGGAATCCTTCCACTTCTCCTGCAACCTTGTCGAGGGTGTTGTCCCAAAAGCCTCTGGCCCCGGGCCTAATACTGCTGGTTGGTTGGGTTCCGCGAAACAAACCGTCGCCGAAACAACCTCAAAGGAACCAGGCAGGTTGGTTGCTGACTCCACTTTTGCACTGCGAACCACCTCAAGCTTCAAAGAGGTTCCGACTCGGAGTCCAGATTTAGCACAGTCGGCTCCTGCGCGTCTGCTTGCGGCTGTCACCACGGGACCTGAGCAAGGCGCACGAGCGACTTGTAGAAATATGCACTGCACATGTCTTTTCGCGCAAAAACCATCACCCTGTTCGCTAAACCACGATATGCCCTGGTCCAACTGTGCCAGTGTTTCGAAAAAGTGGGCTCGCCAAGGATGAAGTTTGTTTGGGATGAGTTATGGAATTCGTGCTGGTGGCCATGACTTTCTCCACGTTGTTCAGCTTTGCTCCGACCCAAGGGCAGAAAGGCGACTGGAAACACACAGAAGGCGACTGGAAACACACAAGGGACCAATCTGCTGTGCTTGGCTCCCGCATCAGATGACCTCGACTCCGTCGTGCGCCGTTGGGCTTCCAGGGCGCTGGCCGGGAACGTTTCGGGCTGAGCCTCAGCTGAGGACGAGAAAGGATCCAAGATTTGCATCTCAAAACGAGGACCTACGTGACTTTGGGGACATTCTTCAGATGTTGGGAGCCCCTCGGTGTCTGGACATGCTGAAAAAGCTTCACCCTGGGAAGTTGTCCATGTTTAGAATCTTACTATACATACAGGTTATAATATATATATATATATATATCTACGGAACTATGGCTGGTAAATAATATGGAAGGCCTAAGTCATGACTACTCATCTTAAGCATGTTCGAATCGACTCTGCCCGATGCCCAGCTCAGGCGTGTTTGTCTTGAGTTGGCTCACGGTGACATTGGTGGACCGAAACCCTTCCGGCGAGCTGGTTCTCAGGGAATGAGCGGATGCCCCCCTCCCCTGAGCCCAACCCTTCTTGTTTCCGTTAAGGGAATCATCAGGTTCCGCTTCATTCCCCAACCTGCTGATTCGCCGAGAACCAGCAAGTTGCGCCCCCTCTCTCGCTCCCGTCTTTGCGCGCGGCTGGGTGAACGCCTTTCCCTTGCCCTTACCTCAGGCGAAGCACCGGTGCTTGCGCTAGCCGCACAGGTTGGGCAATGCCATCTCAGGCGAAAACGTCCTGATTGAGGGAAGTTACATTGGCGGGCCGTGCCATCTCAGGCAAACAAATATGCTTGAAGAACCCTTTTAATGGAGGCTTGGCTTACCCAACCAAAACATCCAACCGTCTTTTTAACCAACTGGCGATCTGAGGCTCATCCAAGGCAACGGTGCCCATGCCTCGTCGTCCTCCGGAGCGGGACCTCGAGCAAGAACGCCTGGCCAGATCTGTGTGGCACAGCAGCAAACAAAAGAAAACTTGGTTGACGTTGGAAGGGGAGCAACAAAAAATATTTTTTAGCAGTTGAGTGGGGATTTCCCACTAAACCACAATAAGCAAAAATGCAAAATGTTTCCCAACAGCAACCATGAAAACTCACTATGCTATGTATTATAGCAGCAAAAGGGCATGCTTAACGCCACACAAAGGGGGACTAAAGGAAACCCCACCTCTTGAATTCGCCGGGCACTTGCTTAGATGTTCAGAGGTTCAGTGCGATGACGGCACTCCCTTAGCATTCAGAAAAGAGTTCCATGAAAAGTGTTCCATGTGCCCCTGTTCCCAAGCAACGGACAAACTCTGGCCGTTGACAGAATAACTGGAGGTTCCATTCCAAAATTATGGGACCCCCCCCCAAAAAAAAGGACGATGCTTTTCACAGCCAACGGGGAAATCTCTCATTGTGCAGGGTGCCCTACCGAAAGAAACAAAAACAAAAACACCACTATTGAAACACGAGCTTGTCTGCCAGCCTCTGGCCACGTCTGCGACTGTCGCCGCGTGACCTGTCGGCAAAAGAAAAGGAGGACACAGTTCGAGCAGCAAAGTAGTTCTTCATTCGCTTGCAATGGTATGGTTTTGTCCCTCCGCTTTATTGTGGTTCTACTGGTCGTGACCTATGCAGTTCCAGAAATAATCAACACCATCATGAACGGCGAGGCAACTGCAGTGGCACTATTGAACAGCTAAATGCATCAAAGGACTCTCAGCTAAACGCTGCGGGGCAGACAGCAAGTGGCCTGGAGAATCAAACTCATTTTGGACAGGTCTGCAGAATCGCAACGAGACACTTAGAGGCTTCCAATCAGCGTGTGCAGTTGGATCAGGGTTCGCCTTCTCGGACAAAGGGACGAACGCAGACTCAAAGGTGCGTGCTGCTGTCCAAATGGTCCAGAACAGCTTGATAGCCCAACTGCGTCTTCCGAGCCAACTGCGACATCCCAGTGCGCTGTGGCTCTGCCGAGAATGGCGACGCACGGTGCCCGGCCTAGAACGTGACCTCAGGTGCGTTCTCCAAAGATCGGGAAGCCCATGGTTGGACTTTTTCGTAAAAACAATCCAAGGTGTTCCCAGTTTTACAGGAAACGCCCATGAGACGATGCTCCAAATGCAGAAAGCATTCTTTTCTGCAGAACTTCCCTCGGACATGTCGACTAGCTCTCAATTGGATGTGGGTCAACTTGACATCTGACCACCTACACATGTCTCGCTTCTCTGGTGAAACTCCTGGGAAACGTCAACAACTGGGTTCTGTAGCACCCGCTATCCACATGCACATGCCGCGCTTCCTCAGGCTCTGGCTCCTTAGACTTGCCCTTGCCCTTGTCCTTGCCTGAGACTCGAAGCGCCGAAGCGCGCATTCCGGGTGCTCGGATGAATCGGATGAATTACTCACAAACGAAAGGTCCCCCAAATCCTTTGGCATCGGCACTGGACCAACGTGAGCGAACTAGTTTCCATTTGTGAACAACGTGCTTTTCATTAGTGTTGTGCTTGATGCTTTTACACTGCGACGCAAACGGACCCTGCCTCCTCCCTTGGGAACGAAAATGCCATCCTGGCCAAATCGCTCAGGCCAAACTCAAATAGTTTGTTGATTTTGACTCTCATGGTCACGTGTGTGGGGTGTCGTTTGAGTTTCTTGTGAATTATTTGGGGAGCTGCGTGTCATCGACATCAAGGAAACGGGACATGACTGCCACAGTCAGGCGGGTTGTACTCTTAAGGTCGTGCGCCTCCAAACTTTCGGACGTTTGGGACTTAGTCCTACTTAAGTCCCGTTTTGGAGGCTGAGGGGTTTTAAGGGTACGACTCTACCCTGAACTTGCCCATGGCCAAGCTTCCCAACATGGGAAACATATGGCAATCAATTCATGGCTGGGATGGCCCCCCAAGCTTCCACTTCACCAGGCCGCAAGTTTTGTGCACGAGGCAAAGCCCAAGGACCCGAGTCACAGATCGGTTCAACGCGCGCAAGCCGCCGTGAGACCAAAGACCTTTTTCCCCAGGCGCACCTCCAAAAAACATATCGGGGACCCTGGTCAACCAAAACAATACACGCGAGCGCCAAAAAAAACCGGGGGGATCGGGCGAACTTGGAAATGTTAGTCTCCGATGAAACTTCGCGCCTCCATCTCTCTAAGCTTCACAGAAAGCAGGCCCGGAGGATTCCGCGCCTTGGGTATGCGTCAAAGAAAGGACCGCCAATTGCGGCTTTCCCGCAGCTTTCCCTTTAAGGCAACAAAAAACTTCAGGTTGAACAACGTGTTTGTTTTGCTCTGCTTGGGCTCCAGCGATGGTTTCCTCTCTCTCTCTCTCTCTCTCTTAAAACTAGGGAGTTCAACCCGCCAAAAAGGCTCAAGCAAACCGCGTTCTTAGTTTTTAGCTTCAAAACGACCACCTCGCCATTCTCGGCTCACTGCCTGAGCCCGAAAATTGGGACCTCGTTCTGTCCAAGTGATGCTCGTGAGTTCGCTTCCTGGCGTTGTCACGAGAACTCTTCCTTTCCGAGCACGCTTCAGTGGCTACGTTGCGCCAGAGTACGATGCCGGTGGCGAGTGCGAGCGCATAGTACGACTATTGACGCGAGTAGGAACGTGAGCAGAGAATGGTGATTCCACTTCACAAATGTTGACCTGGTCAAGGGTTTCGATCAAACAAACAAACTGAGCGCCATTTTTGAGGGAACCCTGCTCAGGGTGTTCTAACGGCAAGCAACATGGACAAACGCTTTTGTGTGTGGAGTCCCCTCTTCGGAACATAGCCAACTAGACCTGCCTCAGGTAACCACCAGTCTATCAAAAGATTGGGTCGAACCCACGTTTTTTCAAACGGCGAGCACCTGCGGCCAATTCCCGCAGCAGGCGGCAACCCTTGCAAGAAAACGAGAGGGCCAAAACTTTGCACAGCCACAAGCAGTGATCAGTCGCCACTACGGGTCTTCAAACAAGCAGTGACTGTTGGGGGCCTGTGGCCGAAAGCAAAACGTGCAGTTGAGGGCTCGGCCGTGCCCAGCGTCTCGCCCAGGCTTCGCATGTCCTGGTGCGAAATGCGTCTCGTCACAAGACCCAACGCATCTGGGCCATACCTCGCAGAGAAGGGATTTACAACCTGTTCATGGGCGCCCTCTGGAGCCCTCTGCAAGACATAAATGCAAGACCCAAATTTGGACTCACGCCTTTTGAAACAACAATCTCTTCTTCTCAGCAGACTGTAACAGTATGAGCTAATACGGCTTCAAGCACTATCACCGCGCGCGGTTGGAAACAGGGCGGGCACGGACCGAAGGTGTAATGGAACAGTTAGACAGGGAAGGGTAGGATGGTGATCAAGAGAGAAGATTACTATCTCCTGCTTTCCTTATCTCCTTTCCTTGACGGGTATTAGTGAAGAGAACAGATGGTAGAAATATTAGCAATCAATTGGAGAGAGGAAAGTGAAGGAAATCATATTGTATCCTTCATTCTCCACCATCATTCACCTATATCCTGTTTACACCTCAGGATCCATCTCTAGACAAATATCTGGAATATTTTTAATTGCAGCTCATAAAGATAGGTCCAGCCGGTTAATCCTTACATCTCTAATTATATTTTCATCTTGGAAGTCTATGATGAAGATAATTACACTGATGCTTTCACGAAAAAAGCTGATACTTCATGGATGTGTCCCGAACAAACATCCTCCAAACCTGAATTTGTCTGCGAAACGGTGCTGGCTCAGCTCCGTCCTGAGCCCTGAAGACGGAAAGCGTTTCTTAAAGCAATTAAAAGTTGTTGGTGTGAAGTTGGCGCGTTTCTTCGCAGCCCACCCGCATTTGAAGCAACCCGGCCGCGGGCCTCTTTGAAGGTGTCCTCCCGCGACCTCAGGAAAACGATCCGATCCGATCCAAACGAAACGAAGCCAAACGCATCCCAAAAGGAATTCCTTTTCGGGATCCCCGAGGTTGAAAGAAATCTTGCTTCTCTGAATTGAGGAAATTTGAGGTCTGAGGAAATGATCCAAACCCGGCGAGTGCAATCCACACCAATCCAAGCCATGCAAGCAAACATGCCAACTAATCGTGTAAAGCACGGTTGCATGTTCCGAGCTGTGTAGATAAACAAAAACAAACAAACACCTTGACAGTGGTTTGCAACACCCGCAACACGCGCCCGCTGTATAATAGCCAACTCGGGCTTCATTAGGACCTCTCATCCATCATCCTATGCACTCCCGCTGGAAGATCGCAGTTCCCTGCGCGAAACAACCTGGAACTGTGCCACAGGACATGTCTTACGAATCACCCATTTGGAGATGTTGGAACATAGCGGTCAAGGCAAATGTCGCAAAAATTGGCTGCTTGGTTGGCCCAAATCCTACTTCAGAAACCAGCCTGAATATATCATTCTTTGAGTGGGCTGCTTTTGAGCTTGTCTTCGAGGAAAAAGCCGAGGAAACGGAAGTACACATATGGACAAAAAACGCATGCTCCATGGCTGCTAGTGTCAGTGCGGTGGGCGTGCGCGTGTGCATGATCGCATGTGTGTGTGTGTGTGTGTGCGATGTTGTTTGTGTTTGTGTTTGTGCTGGTCCTTGTGCTCGGGTTGTCTTGGCGTTTGTGTGTGTGTGTTGTGCTTCTTTTTGTGGCTGTTTGTGTCTGTGTCTGTGTGTGTGGATAAGGCAGGGGTCGCTCTTATTGAAAGCGAGCATTGTCGGGTGTCACAGGAACAAGTCACAGGAAAAGGAAGGCGCACAAAGCTTGGAGCATGAGCGCTCGCAAGAGGTCTAATCTTTCCTTCCCCAGATTCAGTTGCAAGAATTGGAGTGTGCTAAATTCGCGTCAATAAAGGGGAACCCCTTAAACTGTTGGTTCTGTTTGGCTTCCCTTTGAACAAAAAGAACAAGTGCGTCCTAAAACAAGCAACCTAATTTAGCTCTGGCCGCCGGAACTGTCAAAAGTTTGAAAATCTCAATACCTTTGTCACACGGCATCCAGCAGCCAAATGCTCAAAGTTGTCCAAAACGCCTATACGTATACAAAGGTCAACGACCCTCCCTACGCAAGCAACGGGCCTTTTCACCATAGCAAATGGCCCACAGCTTACAAAAAAAATACACAGGCTTCATTGAAATCTTTAGGTGACCCCCAGCCCACCCCCGTTAGGGAGACCTTTCCAAAGCAATCCATCGCCCACCCAAAAATCCGAAGTCAAGATGCTCCATGCGCTCGATCAGCCGCCTTTGGAGCCGATCATCGATGGAGAACCTGACCGCAGGGTTCGTTGGACATGCCTCGATTTGGACCCCAAACGGATTTTGCTCTTCCTTTGGGGGAAGTAAAGACTTTGTTAAGACCCTCCAAAAAGCCCCCGCCTTTTAAATAATGCTTTGCCTTTTGAGATCCCTCAAAATGGTTTCCGTGTTTGTACCAGTGTTTCCCTTCCAACTGGAACTCCACAAAACACACGCCCACATCCCTGCGACATATCGGGTGCACTTGTATTCTAGGTCAATCCTGACGAAGTTTTTGAAGGAAACCAAGGGACTCCCGACAAGTGTAGGTACTTTCGGTGAAGAGAATCAAGTTGCACCTGGAACCCCTCTCGAGGTTGAAAGGGGGTCCATTTTCCAAAAGTAAATCCCGCGTGGGATTCCAGGGATGGACTGACTGCGAACAACCAATCAGGCGGCTTGCCGCTGGAATGTCTCGCAGGATTACATAAATTTGGCTCTGGAGCTGATCAAATGGACGACCTGCACAACTCGTGCTCATTCTTGGTTTATGCCGGAGACTCTTGCCAGTCGCCGAGCTTTGCCTATTGAGAGTTGACGGTGGCTCGAGTTCGATGGGTCCCGGCCTCTTTCAAAAGAAACACAAACCACAGGGTCCCAAAAGGAATCCCTTTAGACAGCAGGCCTAGATCCCAATGAGGGTTCATCGTTTGTAGCCGCGTATCCTTGCATGCTTTGCGTTTTTGGTATGTAAATTAGGTGCATCCGCGTGTCGATCGTTTTCTAGCGAATTGGATGCGTGCTTCCTTGAATCGAAGGTTTGTTGACCCACTTGTTTGCAAAGGGGCTAAATTGGCACGCCATTTGAGGCGATTCTGTGCTTTCGTCATTGTGTTGGTTGACTCTCGCAATTGTTCAACTCGCTCCCCATAGGCCGGGTGCAATATGAAGGCGGATGCAATAAGTGCGATTCGTACTTAGAGCACACGTGGCCTACCTGTTGCTTATCGTTTTTCCTCGCATCCTCCTGTGCCTTGGGTTATGTTTCACATGTCCATAAGATTCCCTTCCTGACTGATTACTTCCTTTCAGGGAACAACATGACCGTCGCATGGACTAGGGACTACAACACATAGGAGACCAGGCCCTGGGCTTCCAGGGGCGTACATGCTATATTAACGCGGGAACCTTCCCTCCAACATGCCGGTGTCACGTCACTGCTAGCTTCCTGGAAGCATGGACCAAACACGGATGTCTGATTTACAGAAATATGCATTTCAAGCAAGGATTCATAGCGCAGGAGTGGCCTAACTTGCCAACGCTGCTCTGAAAAGGTTGACACTACCTACTTGCTCGTTTGTTTGCGTGCGTGGTTCGACTGCTTTTGTTCCCTAGCATACTAAGTCAATTACAATCTCTCATACTCACTCACCAACTCACCGAAGGATCGACTCACTGAATCACTAACTGACTAACTGACTCAATCCCGAAGTGACTTCATGATTGGCCTAGCCATTCCACCTTGCTTGCTTACTTTCTCACCGCGGCAAATATGGCCCTTGACGTCGGAGGCCGAATTCGCTTTGGACCGTGTCTCATCTGGAAGTCAAAGGTCAACCTTTCTGGACCCATCGCTTATTGTTCGAAAGCTTTGGATTTGGAGCAAACTTTTCAAGACATGCTCCCCGTACATTGGGTCGCCCCGCTTGTCGCAGAGGTCCTGGATGTCGTCCATCATCCATCCCGCAAGGGAATTCCGGCTTCCGCCTCCGTCCTTTCCTCCGTCCTTTCCTCCGTCCTTTCCTGCCCGGCGAATTTGAGACCCCGAAAACGTTGGCTGTCCGATTTTGTTTCTGTTGCTAGGTCCTCCAGTAGAGAGGTTGGAATAAGGGTACCTTTTTTCTGTAATCCATTCTAGTAGCGGGGGACCTAGGTTGGTTTGCCTTTGAACTAAGGTGAAACGGAGCACCCTCAAAAGAGACACACACACACACATACCCAGTTGGATGACAGTGAGGTTCTAGATGCTCTTGCGTGCTACGACAAACAGAAAACCATGGCAAACATGTGGTTCAAACATGCGTTAGAATTCAGCGTAAAACGACGGCCAAACGTGAAAGAAACCAACAATTTATTGGCGAGGTCGCGCACCTCCTTGCGAGGCCCCTATGGTTGGGTCAGCCGATTGTCATGTGGTGCAAGCTTGAACCACTTTGTAGAAGGCTCCAGTTGAATCAGAGTCCGTCACTGCTGTGGGGAACACACCTCATTCATCCGCAAGCTTTGTGCATGCGGGATCATTGGCAGTCGAAGCGGCGTCCGCCCGTCCGCGCCTTTCCCCCCCTTTCTCCCTGAGTCGAAGCTTTCGCCATCCAGGCCCTTCCCTGCGGGCAGCTTCTCGCCAGATCGCGAGTGAATGGCTGTACTGAGCACAGGACCCATGGCACACCTGTGACTCATCTTTCGGAAAAGCCACGCGTCACGCATGTTTTGCGGCATTGATCATATTGGGTGCCGGGATTGGATCATGAAAGTCGATTGTCTGCTGCAGACCCGTGTCAGACTTGAAACGTCCACTTTGGAAAACTTCAACACCGATTCAGAGCTTCAAACTATGGCAGCTGTGGGAGGATCATGGCCTTAGCCACTTCATAGTCACGGCGGCACTATGCAGCAATGGCTCTCCTTGCTCAAAAACGGGGTACCAATTCCAAAAACGACAAGCCACCCATAGACACCCACCAAAACATCCGCGCTCTAAACGCGCGCCTCTGAAGCCGCCCTTGAAGCCTTTCCTCAGGCCGTCCGAAGCCACAGGCTTCCAAAGCTGCTGACCCCGAAGAGACTTACTGATCTTATTGAAGGTCCCTTACAGGGTTTCTGAAGCGACCCCTCTGCGAAAAAACGTAAACCTTTTGTGGGTCCAATGCAAAAAACGGTCGACTGTTTCCCAAAAAGCTGAAGTCCAAAGATCCAACCAAATAGCCACACAGTTTTCTCATTGGGACCCTGCCCCCTGATTCACGGGTGTTAATCAGGATATGGACATGGCTACTTAACCAAGAGGGTTCTCTAACACCCCGAGGTTGATGACAATCCCTACCAACCCGGAAGGGGTCAAACAAATCATAGCACATCTATCTTTGAACATCACAACAAAGGAAATGACATCCACCTGCTTTAAGCGAGGTGATGTTGCAATTGCGATCACAGGACAAAAGCTACAGTGACCCTGCAAAACTCCCAAAGCAAATGTTTCCAACTTACTTTCACGCGGAAATTAGCCCCCCAAAAGCCATAAGTGGGGGTCATGCCAGCAGCTCCTCACTTGTAAGCAAAGGACCTGAACTCGGAAAACTTATTGACACCTTGACTGGAAATGGATACCCAAAATGGTTGAAAGCCAAAGGTCTATAAGGGGTTTTGCTCTTGCGTGGGTTGCTTCAAAGGGCAACCTCCTTTGATTCTTTTGGGGGTGCTTTTGAAGGGAACGCCCAAATGCAGCGATTTACCAGAGAAGGTAACCAAGGGAGTCACCCTGCAAGCAACTGGATGGAACATGTAAGGACCTACTCTGGATGGGACTGGAAAAACCAGTCATCCGGTCTTGAGAAGTATGCCCTCGTGGGGCGTGCTGCCACAACCTACCCCCCCCCCCCCCCCGAATATTGATGTAAGGTGGGTTTTCAGGTCCCGGTTTGTTCTTTTCCTTCTGGCTGTGACAAGTAGGGCTGGTTGCAAGGACGTCTTTCACAGGCTTCCAGCAGGACATCCCTTTGGCCATAGTCCCCAGGTTTCAGCCCCGAAGCCATCATAGGAAACATATGGCTCAGAAGGCCGCAGAAGGGCTCGGGTGACTGTTCCAATGGGAGTGTCTCTTTGAGGGCTGCTCCCCGTGACATGGCTTTGAAGGGAAAAATGTAAGGGACAGCATCCTTTTTGCAGGTTGTCCGAGTCAGAGACAAACCCCTGTTAGAACCAGGGCAAAACTCTGGGGGTTTCAGTCCTTGCCCTTTGGGGAAACTGAACACAGCTTGACCTTTGGAACCTTGATCAAGAAACGACAGGAGTCACTGGATCTCCCCTTCGAAAGTCATTTTACTGTTTTTTTTTCCATTGAAACGATCCCCACTTGAGAACCCCAGAGGAAACGGAGGAAACCCTGCCCAAACCAACACCTTTTGAGTAGGGTACGGCTTGCCGGCAGCGGTGATCGACCAAACGGTCGAACGACTCCCTCGCTTCCGCTCGCTGTGCATGCGCTCGCCTCGCGCGGTCGGAATCAACGGTCGAGGCGCCCGAAGCCTTTCTCGAAGCCCTTCTCCGGCTTCGGCTCCGGTCTGGCCTGGGCGGGCCGAAGGCTGCCGGGGGGGCTCCTCTAAACTGGGGGTCTTTGTGGAGGACTCGGACCCCACCAACAAACGAGTCCGAGGGTCTTGTTGGTTTCCCTTTGAAACCAAGAAATCAGGGGGGGAGGGGTCCTCAAAACAAGGTACCCATTTTGGGGTGGCGTTAAAGGGACACCGAGAGGAAAGCCGGAATCCGGTTTGGGGATCCCTAAAGCAAGACAGACCCAAATGATGGTTGAAAGGGACCCCCAAAAGTAACTTGCAGAAGGGAACCAAGTGGCATGAGGGGCATGCTACCCACGAAGCTGTTTGGTATCATGTCAACCCTTGACATGACAGGAGTTCCCATGAACCAGATTTTTAGGTGGCTGTTCAGCCTCAAAAACCTTTTCCGGCCTATGCTTTGCAGTCTGCACCTAGAAAGAGAGAGAGAGAGAGACACACACCCTACGCTTGTTGTTTTAACTGGTCCCAAAAAATGGTGAAAACAAAACAGCAACCTTCTTTTCGTGTCCCAAGCCCGTTTCAAGGCAGCCCACTTCAATGTGTCTACTACAGAGTGAAGCGGCCAACAACACATGTGCATGGAATATCAATTGAAACGACACGTCCAAGGCGGGACAACAGCATTAGCATTTTAAGCAAAACATGGCACAAGTTAACGAGCCTCCAGGAAGCAACATACCAATCCAGCTTGAGCAAGCTAACAATCAGAAACCGACAGGCACAAGGAAGAACCTGCGAGTATCCAACCAGTCCCTTGCCAATCCAACGCGGCCAATCAGCGTACCTGCCCTCAAAGGCAAAACCTGCAGTCAAGATTCGCCAAAGGAATGCAAGTAATGCCTAGCCCAGTAGACTCCAGCGGTGGGTTGACTTTACTGTTGGTTCAAGAGCTCCCCGTGACCGGGCGCACGTTATTTTTCTTACTTTGCAAGGAACCAACGCGACCAGTTTTTTCAGGACTCCCGAGAGGTGAAACTTTGAAACCGGCCTGGGGAGCTGCCTGTGCTTGGCCCGGACCCATCATCGACATCATCTCCTCACAAAAAATGGCATTTGAGGGGTGGGTTCCAACTTTGGACTCCCTTCAAACCAATTCCAAAAAACTCAACTCAACACAAAACACCCGATGTACCATGGTGGACTCAACATGAATCCTCAATTCCCCGATGGTACCATCAAAACTCAACTCAACACACCCATTTGGTTTCAGGGCCACAGAACAAACATCGCATTGACGGAAAAAGTCTCAAGTTGCTCGGTCGGCAACAATATAGATGGGCCTGGTATATGATTAAACCACCAGGTACTCTGGCCCTATGTGCCTTCCATCGATAGGCTTCCTTAGATATCTCCTTCAGGTCCCCCTCTTTTTTTCCTAGTAGACGGGCAAGTCGGGCAACTCGGACCACCCCCCCAAAAGCACCCCGTCCCCCCCTTTGTTTCTAATGGCAAACATGAACCCAAAGGGAAACTCAATCAAGCTGGCGACCCGCAGGCGATTACAACCACCTTTTGAGGGCAAGTAGAGGTGTCCGAAACTGGGCGCCCCATTTTGGCGCCAGTGCGTTTCGAGTGACAGCCTCACTTGGTTGTAAACCAAAGACAAAGCTACAGAACCATCACTCGTCCAGGGGTGCCATTTTGGAGGCCAGTCCAATCTTGAGGCTCGGTTCTATCTCCATCCCACTGCACTTTGTTGTCTTTCTTTCGGCCGACATGTTCCAAAGGCAGCTCGTCAAACATAGGAGTCCTTATGTTTGGTGGCTTTGTCTTTCACTGAACCTGAAAAGTGGGCGAGGAACGTGTCCCCGCAGCCAGGGACTTTGTGGTCGAAGCTGACGAAAATGAAACTGCCGGCTCCTTCATGCCGGGCTGCTGCATCATGGACTTAATCATCTGGTCCAGCTGGCCAGGCATCCTGAGCCAGAAGTGACATGTGGCCATGGGTCAAAACCACGTAGCCCAGTGAACAAGTGGGAGGCTAGCCACATCCCCTGGCTTGCAATTTTTTGTGTGGGAGGCTTTCCTGGAGCAAAAATACGCAATTCAAAAATGTCTTTATGAACCCCCTATGGACCTACCTCCCAACTGCCGCTGTTGCTGGATCCTTCTGCCGTGACACGAATTTAGCGCCACCCTTGAAAGGTTGAGCCCCATGTCAAACTTTTGAGATTCCCCAGCTGAAGATGCTAAATACCCCACTTTCCGTCTACCTTCTGGGCGCAAACCTGTTCAAATCCTTCTCCAACAGCCTTAGGAGAACAATTGCGGGCAGTGCAACGCCATTGACGATTGATACAGTTGCAAGCAAATATTAAGTCGTACATCTAAGTTTGCGAACCTCTCCGCACCACACAGCTTGCACACAAACGAGGAAGATTTGCCCTCTCTGTTGGGTTGCCTAGGACAAACGAGGACCCTGATGAAAAGCAGATGTGGTTGGATCCGGCGAGAAATCCAAAACTGACTGGTTTCTTTTGGTTTCCCTGTGAACCCCTCCCCCCGAAACGAGTATCCTCCTGAAACAGCAACAAGGCAACAAGCAGCAACCTGCGCCATCATTTCTGAAAGCATCCATCTTGGCTTCCAGGCATTGCACCTGAGTGCGCCGCAAAGCATGGGAGTTGACTCTTTAATGAGGAGCACTGTGTAAGATGAATTTCAAATACGTAAAACAACTGACCAACACTGGTCTTCCAAACTCTATTCTCCATATCAAGTTGGCATGTCAATAAACCAAGCATCATTTCCAATTCCTAGAAGTTTCCATCCGGTCTGTCAAGGAACCGTCGCGCCTTATGGCAACAGGGAGCAATCAAACATCTTGAAGCGAGCATTCTCTGCTCATGTCTTTGTCATAAGTTTGGAAATGGTTGTCACCGATCTCCCATGTCAAAATCACGCGGCGATGAAAACGTGTATGAATCCCCCTTTGGCATTCGGTTTTGGTGACCCAAACGCACAATGTATATATAGATATATGCACCCCCCCCCCTTGGACCCTGGTTTTAGTGCCTGTTGGGGATGATAATGCAAATATGATTTCGGGTAAACTCCAAGTAATCTTTAACAAGAGACACTAGATAGGAGTTTATTCTCCAAAAAACATAGTGTTAAATATAATCCAATACGAATACAAACCAATTAGCTTTTTGATAAGAATTAAATCGAAACTAATTCTCAAATACAGTTCGAAGTAAGTATGGCTAGATATTTAAGGGAGTTCTAAAAGGAAACTCGAAATACAATGTGTTATTTACATTCTGGCCCTTTTGTGGCATAAGAAACGTCTGAAATTAAACTCGTTAGCCGGTGTTTCAAAATGGACATTTCAATCGAAGAGAGGCTCAAATTCTAAAACTACCTCGAAACATTCTATCTCAAAAGGCAGAGGTAGTAGATGAGCAGAAGTGGACAGGTAGTTCGGAAGGGGAGGGTTGTGACGGTGTGTGAACATATGCACATACATAACGACATATAGAACCCCTCATGATCCTGCGCATGTTCATAACATGCGGTAAAATGCAGTGTTATCAGCATTGCACCTACCTTTACCTCCTGGCAAAGGGTCAACATGAGCATACCATACATGAAGCAAGCCGCTCACCAAAAGGACTTGAACTTCTTTTTTTTCAATATAGAACTTGAAAGCGCTTCCACTGGACCGCTAAGCACTTGAACATATTTTACCACTGGATGGAAGATTCAAGATTGAAGATTACACAGAAATCTTTCCTGAGAATCGTCAACCCTGGCCAAACCCAAACAACACTCAAGTTCTTCTAACACTTGACGGTGCTTTGCCACTTTAAAGATTGCACAGACAACAACTTTCCTGAGAATCCATCCTGGCCAGCCCCAACAGACTCCAAGTTGTTCTAAAACCTCCAAAGTATTCTACAACCGGATTGAATATTCAAGATTGAAATCCTTCACAGAAAGCTTCTCCGAGAATCTTGTCCTCTCACTTTGAATCCTGAAATTGCGGGAACTTGGAGAATTGCATATGACTGCAAATGGGTGCGCCTACTTGCTTGAATAAGTATGTATTGAACACCTAGAGTACTGGGACAACCCTGGATGCTTAAAACAACAAAATGGGATTCAAGATTCAAGATTCCCAAAAATTGTTGAATCTTGAACCTTGAATCTCATTTTATTTTTACAAATCCAGGGTTGTCCCAATACTCTGAGATGGATACGGACTCGGTCAGATTGCAAATGTTGATATCTTTGCGTACATTACATATGTATGTACACACATGTATCTATATATATGTATACATATGCCCCCCCCAATTGTGTGACAAAATCAAGAGGCAAAAAAGGCATGAAAGAAAAACAAACAAAAAAACACATTTCAAGCTCACCAAACCAGGGTCATTGGGGGGGCACCATATATATATATATATGTATATATATATATATATGTATATATATATATATATATATCTGCTTTATACATATATGTGAAGGATTTCACTCTTCCCTGTGGTCACACATTCTCGGTACAAATTACAAGGCACCAAGCTCAAACACGACCCCCAAACCTTCAGGGGGCAAGCTCGCACGCCCTCTTGCTGGCACGCCATCTCACTTCCTGAGTGGATTGGTCAACCAATGTCAACCAAAAATCCTCAAACTGCTTCTTTGCCACTGAAATGTTCCTCCGAAAAAGCGGTTGAAGTCCAGGAACTCAGGGATGGAACCATGGTTTTCAAATAGGTTAACTTCTGTTTCGGTTCGGAGAGCCTGACCGGACATCTGGCCCAGCCTCCCATCAAGCCGGGCATACCCGCTGGCCTTGGAAACAAAGAACCGGATATGGCAAATGTCTTCGGAATCTGAAGCAAACTGATCAGGCATGTTTTTTTTGTAGAGAAGTTCGGGGAACATTTAAGGCCTCCAGACACAAGGATAGACCCTGTGCTAACATGAGAGTATCACATTTGAAGGATCATTCTATGGTCGGGAAGCAAGCTTCAACAACAACCTGGTCCCCTTCGAGCTCGAGCAACGCTGTCAAGTCCACAGAAGCAAAGAAAAACGAGCCCTCTTCGGAACGCTTTGGCTTTCAGATCACAAGAAACGTGCCATTCGTTCAACACTAAGAGTAGAGACATTACCAAAAATGACATGAGGTGTTCACCACGACAAAAGGTTGCCCAAGGATTTAACATCAAATGTCGATTCGCTTTGGGCAAGTGAGAATGTGCCATTCCCAAGTAGATTCGCACTCATCATCCCCCCTATTTCAGCAGCTTCCCGAAGACTAACCCCTCCAAACAAAAGGGGAAGATTCTAAACCTCCACAAAAAGCGGGAACTTGTACCACAGAGGTTGGATAAATCCCGGGAACCCACCCTCCAAAGAGTCCCTGGGAAGCTTCGGCGGCTGGGGCGCAAGGCGCATCGCTGGGCTTTGGGGCCTGGAACACGGGGGGTGGATGGGTGGGGCTCGGGACCCGGGAACCTGCCCGGGCGGAGCGCGGAGCCAATTCCCGGGCTTGGACCTATTTTTTGGTCTGCCTTATTTTTGTGTTTAGGGGAAAAGGGGGGTGCATGGCTGTGGCTGGCTCTCAGTTTGGTGAAATGCACGCTAGCGACATTTGGGCACTGCCATTGTGGGAGTCAACCACCTGGAAGCCATCCTGCTAGCACATTTGCAACACATGCCTGCACATCCGATCAACGCTTCAACATGACTGATGCTGCAAAGGTCACGAGCAAACAGAAACAAAGACTGGCGACACTCTCAGATTATTCTGGCCTGGGGCTGACCCATCATCGCCATCATCTCCTGACGCAGCTAGGTTACCGGCTGCACACGCCACGGCGAAGAAACGAGTCGTGAAGACCGCTGTCCATGCCGTGCTTGTTTGCTTGCTTGCTTGCGTGCTTGCGTGCTTGCGTGCTTGCGTGCTTGCGTGCTTGCGTGCTTGCGTGCTTGCTTGCTTGCTTGCTTGCTTGCTTGCTTGCTTGTTCGCTTTTCCCGCCACTAGCTGACTTTCCCACCCACAGCGCCTTCATGCCGGGCTGCTGTAGGGAGGCATTCATCATGGCCTCCATTCCCGGCATTGTCGCCCTGAGCTCAGAACACATTTGCAAACAGTACACATAAAAGCAAGCATATTGGCTATTGTCGTCGAATGAGAACCGCGGACAAACAGCATTGATTGTAGCTCCCAGCATCTAGTGGATCTCCTGCATACCGCATGGGGCCGCGCCATAAACGTATTGCTTCCTGCACCTCTGTCAACTGGGGGTGCAGCTTTGGAGCTGGAGCTGCGGCTGCCTGGCAACGTGTGGAAGCTAGCATAAGCTAGCACAGTGCTTGACTGTACCAAGCAGAAATCAATTCAATGGACATGCTCAAGCAGAACAGGCGCCACATGTGCCAAGCTCGTGACATGGTTCAACGCACTCAAAACATCTCAAAACTTGAAAGTGCATCACTCAACCTGGACATGCCAGACATGCTACACACACTCCCAGCTTATTCTGGCCTGGGGCTGACCCATCATCGCCATCATCTCCTAACGCAGCTAGCATACGGGCTGTCACAGCGAAGAAACGAGTCGTAAAGACCGCCATCCATGCCGTGCTTGCTTGCTTGTTCGCTCTCCCGCCACTAGCTGACTTTCCCACCCACAGCGCCTTCATGCCAGGCTGCTGTAGGGAGGCATTCATCATGGCCTCCATTCCCGGCAGTGTCGCCCTGAGCACAGAACACATTTGCAAACAGTACGCGCAAAAGCGAGGATATTGGCTATTGTCGACATGTCCGAATCAGAACCGAGGCCAAACAGCATGGGTTGTAGCAAGCCAGACAAGTATTCCTTCAATGATGGCGGCACGCCCGACTGCCAGCCTTTCAACAGAATCTTGCTTGCTTCCAGCATTGTGACTTGGGCTGCAGCTTTGGAGCTGGAGCTGCGGCTGCCTGGCAACGTGTGGAAGCTAGCATAAGCTAGCACAGTGCTTGACTTTACCAAGCAGAAATCAATTCAATGGAAATGCTCAAACAGAACAGGCGCCACATGTGCCAAGCTTGTGACGTGGTTCAACGCACTCAAAACATCTCAAAACTTGAAAGTGCATCACTCAACCTGGACATGCCAGACATGCTACACACACTCCCAGCTTATTCTGGCCTGGGGCTGACCCATCATCGCCATCATCTCCTAACGCAGCTAGCATACGGGCTGTCACAGCGAAGAAACGAGTCGTGAAGACTGCCATCCATGCCATGCTTGCTTGCTTGATCGCTCTTCCCGCCACTAGCTGACTTTCCCACCCACAGCGCCTTCATGCCAGGCTGCTGTAGGGAGGCATTCATCATGGCCTCCATTCCCGGCAGTGTCGCCCTGAGCACAGAACACATTTGCAAACAGTACGCGCAAAAGCGAGGATATTGGCTATTGTCGACATGTCCGAATCAGAACCGAGGCCGAACAGCATGGGTTGTAGCAAGCCAGACAAGTATTCCTTCAATGATGGCGGCACGCCCGACTGCCAGCCTTTCAACAGAATCTTGCTTGCTTCCAGCATTGTGACTTGGGCTGCAGCTTTGGAGCTGGAGCTGCGGCTGCCTGGCAACGTGTGGAAGCTAGCATAAGCTAGCACAGTGCTTGACTTTACCAAGCAGAAATCAATTCAATGGACATGCTCAAGTAGAACAGGCGCCACATGTGCCAAGCTTGTGACATGGTTCAACGAACGCAAAACATCTCAAAACTCGAAAGTGCATCACTCAACCTGGACATGCCAGACATGCTACACACACACACACTCCCAGCTTATTCTGGCCTGGGGCTGACCCATCATCGCCATCATCTCCTAACGCAGCTAGCATACGGGCTGTCACAGCGAAGAAACGAGTCGTGAAGACTGCCATCCATGCCGTGCTTGCTTGCTTGATCGCTCTTCCCGCCACTAGCTGACTTTCCCACCCACAGCGCCTTCATGCCGGGCTGCTGTAGGGAGGCATTCATCATGGCCTCCATTCCCGGCATTGTCGCCCTGAGCACAGCAAACGTGCAGACCGCACATGTCAAAGCAAGCATATTGGCTATTGTCGACATGTCGAATCAGAACCGAGGCCGAACAGTACGGGTTGTAGGGTCCCGCCGCATGGGGCCCTGTCAGGCAAGTATTGCTTCAATGATGGCACGCCCGACTGCCAGCCCTGCAACACAATTTTGCTCATGTCCATTGTCAATTAGGGCTGCAGCTTTGGATCTGGAGCTTTGGCCTGGCAACGCGTGGAAGCTTTGGCACGCTCTGTGACATACAGCAAGCAGAATCCCACAGGGGCGACATGTTCAAACAGCGCAGGCGCCCATAAGTTGATACATGTACATGCTCGTTGAAACATGAAGCATCTCAAAACTAGAAAGTACAGCAGGCAACCTGGACATGCTAGACCTGCTGGACACACCCCGCTTCTTCTGGCCTGAGGCTGACCCATCATCGCCATCATCTCCTGACACACTACGGAATCCCTGCCAAACGTCGTGACCATCACGCATGGCTTGCTTCATGGCTTCTTACGCAACCCGGAAACAGAATGACAACATCAAACATCGGCTTTGATGAACGATTTTGTCGGGTTTGTTAGCTTCCTAAAGTCTTGAGGCATCCAGGCTTGCTCACTGTAGAGCCTTGCTAACTCTCCACTCTACCGAGCCTTCATGCCAGGGGCATTCATCATTGCCTCCATTCCAGGCATTGTCGCCCTGAGTGCAGCAGACAGGCCAAGTTGTATCAGAGAAAAAAACACACATCGGAATAAATGTAGCCGTTGTACCTATGCACCTGCCCAGGCACATTGAGGGATGCTGCGGAAAATCAATGTTCAACATGAGGGTTGTCAATTTCTCATGGCATTGCCGCCGAGGATTCTGGGGCCTTTCATGCTCGCCTCCGAGGATTATGGGGCCTTTCAAACGTCACTTCCATGGATCCAGCATCCACATGCTGGGCGTCCCAGCATTTGCCCCGCGCCTCGAGCCAAGCCCAAGGCTTCGGGTGTGCATGTAGCTTCTTGAGCGTATGGGCTTGTCTCAAAAAAAACCGGGTTGTTGGTGTTTAAGTAAAACAACAAAAAGGGTACCCTCGAAAAACACACACAGACACAGACACAGACACACACACACAGACACAAACACAGACACAGACACAAACACAGACACAGACACAGACACAAACACAGACACAGACACAGACACAGACACACGCATACGCACACGCACACCCACACACACACACATTTTGGAGAGGAGCCCCATCTCTCCTGGTTCACTTGAGAAAAACACATTTTGGGGCCCACGTCCACCTTTTGCATTGTGAAGCAATCTGCAAGCAATTAGGATCCTTGCTTTTTTGCCCGGCCTATACAAGTTTACCTGCAACACATACAAATAGAGAATCAAATGATGGTCGTAATCCTACCCCGACCACTGGATTCCCTATGCTTTGCAGACTGGACACCAAGGCCACATGTTCCTTAAAGAATGCTCCTAGAAAGGCCCACAAACAATTCATTAACAATCCCCCCGGCCCATGCCGGAACAAGCCGCTCATGCAGAACCCCACGCCCCTGCAGAACGGGTGCCTCAAATCCAACAGAATGTGGCTCATTTCACCGTTTCTTATGGGTAGTCTAAATTCCCTAGGGTCCACCATGGGAATCAAGAGGGTATCAAAGGACCATGGTGGGGCACGTGGACAGGTCAGCCTCGAAATGGGCGTCTGGTGTTGGAGGAGGCGTTACCTTTTTTGGGTAAGGGAACCTCAAAGACCATGCCTTTCAAGTGTGGAAGCCGTTCCAAGTGTGCCGTCTAGGGAACCTCTTCCGGAGAGTAATTACCTTCTTCGTGCAAAGGAATACGTTAGCTCATTGGGGAACCTCTTGAGAGTACCTTGGAAGGGAACCTCAAGCACAGATACTCTATAGGTACCTTCCCCATTCTTTTCAGGCATCCTTCTTTCTAACAAACCGCCCAAAACCCTGGGAAACAGCTGGTATGTTTGAAAAGAACGATGGTTGAACATAATGGAAGATGAATCAACCCCTAGAAACAGTGGTTGAAAAGAACGATGGAAAACCACCCCAAAAGAATCAACCCCTAGAGATACCTTTGGGGTTCCGTTCGCGATCCGCACACCTGCCGCGGTTTTCCCCGCGCCTGGCATGGCCATGCCAGGCATGGCACCTGTTCCCGACCTCAGCTGGACAGAAACCTTCTCAGGGGTGCCCTTTCATTGAAATCAACAAGAAAAAGGCCAGCGTTGAACAAATCCCATGTACATGGGCCTGCAAAAGTAACTTTCGTTTGTGGGCCGCAGGGAAGCAAAACCTGCAAACCTCTTGCCCAGTCAAAGAGCTATGTCCCAGGATCAGCCAAGCTGCTCCCATAGCCCATGTTTAACTGAACTGGTTGCCTTTTCTTGGTGCCGGCCACATATCGCCAAGGTTTTATCACACAGCTTCACTCAAAACGCAAAAAATCCCGAACATCAAGGGACGCCTTCCACCTTTCAAACTTGCAGTGAAGGAGGAGTGCATGAATCAAGAGTATTGTTGCAAGCTCAATCTCTCCCTCAACTGAATCTTGTACCGTATCTCTTGCTTCCGGCTTTTGACTGGACCGGTCAAGCTTGAAGTTGCCTAAGGCAAATCTTGGTGAGGCTCTGTGCCAAGACTCCAAGACATGACTAACGAGTCGGCACCCCTGTAAGAGTCTGGGTGCTCCATAGTTCGCCAATCCAAAATACGGGCCACCCTCAATGAGGGACACCCGAAAATAAGGGACACCCATATGACACCACAGAGAACCTTCGCGGGTGCGGCAAACAGAGCCGCGCTCTCCTCTTGGCCTCGTAAATCAGCATGTCTTGAACCTCAAGCAACATTCCGCCGGCCTCTCCCGTTCCGCCGGGCTAGGCTGCAAGCAGACCCAGCCCACCTGAGCTTGGACACACTGTGGATCCTCGCGAACTCAGCAAGGGCGTTGTTCCTTTCCATTCCCAAAAAACAGGGTTGCCTTTGCCCTACGAAGCGCAAATCGAACCCATCTATGACTTTGGTGTGGGACTGTTCTTGTAAGTGGGAACCCCTTTTGTTTGTAGCCATCAACCATTGCTCCTAGCCATATGACTCTGCTGTTGGCGTGCTTCAAGCTGACGTGCCAAAGAAACGTGCCCAGTGACCTTCGAGGCAACCGTTCTACCCAACTCTTGTAGTTTGATGTCTCACTTCCCCACAAAAAAACATACAAATAATATCCATTTGGTAGCCAAACGAAGGATGAATGCGGAGCTTTAGTCAGTTGCTTAAAGGAAACCGCGTGAAAAGGAACAAGCTGAACAACTGGAAATATCTTGCCAAAATCTCGGGCGGCCCTCAACCGAAACTGGAGGCCCTGGCCAACTCTTGCAGCCAGGCGCAACAAATATCATTTTGAAGCCAGTGTTGGGCTGGCGTTCTGCCAGCGTTGGAATGGCCTTTGCCCGGATGGTGTGTATCGGTTCATATGGTTTGACCACGTTAAACGAACCAAACTTCTCCCTGTCTGGGGCGTGTTGCGGTAGGGTCGACTTTGAAGCTGGGCTGCTTCAAAGCCCCCAGCTCCCCTTCACGCAGCGAGCCGGCCGAGGTACCCAGCCAAGCCCCAGCCACCCAGTTGCTTGATCTCAGCTTAACCACAACTCATCTTGTTTTTGTGGGTCTTGCTCGGCCCAGTTCCTAGTTCTGAGCCCGTCACACCCACAAACATTTCTCGAAGGGCTCAGGTTCCACCCTTTGTCCGTCAGGAAATCCAAGATGGAAGCCAAAGCGCACTTGGGGCAGACCCAAAGGCCGCTCTGCAGAATTTGGGTTCGGACGCCAACAGGGGTTTCAATGATCGCAACCCCTGGCAGGGCTCCCTATATTTTTCCCTCTACTTAGCCTTCATAGGTCCAAGAAGCGATGGTTCAGCTGGCTTCAACCGGAACTGCGCAGACCTCTGCTTGAAGGTCCAAAAACAATTGGAAACTCAGGGAGGAAGTAAGTCGGACAAACTTGCTGGATCTCATCTGTGGCTTCCTTCAAGGGAACCCCAGTTTCTGCTGAGAAAGCAGACATGCGGGCAATCCTCCGCCCATCTCCCAGCACGAGCCAGATTCCCCAAGCCTGGCATGGTGAAGCCATTCGGCTGCCTCGGGAAAGAGATTTTCAATGGACCTACTGCAGTTTCGGGCGTCTCTTCGGAGTCGATTTAAGTAGTGTCAGCAATACGTCCTGAACTGTGGCTTCTGGGGCTTGAGCTGGAAGAGGAAAAACCGTCCCCTGGTGGCGTGCTTGATTTGATTGGGCGAGTTGGCAGATTTCTGCACGCAATTGTCCCGGGGCTTCCTGGAAATGTTGGCTGAGCCAAACTCGGAAGGAAAATGCCAAATGCCACCAGTGTCCCAGCAAGTCACTTGAACATTGCGGCTAATAAGTTGCGAGGGAACATGGCATTTCGGCTACGCGTGACGCATGCCTGCAGGCCTGCCCATCGCAATCAAACAACCAGGCGTGACGCACAAAATCTCTAGCTCGCTCTGTCAGTTCTCAGAATGTGGCAGAACGCATCGCCCGCGTGAGGATGCTTGCAAGAGATACGAATTGTCAAGTTGGTGCGCAAAGTATGCTTGGCAGCTCCAGCTTGGAAATCGCAACTGTCCAACCCAGTTTCGATTGCTCGAAAATGGCAATAATTCAGTACAAGCATATTACACTTTGCCAGCTCCAGCTGGAAATCAGTTTTTTGCACGCGAGTGTGCGCTCTCGCAGCTCTTGCTCAAAAATCACAACTTTTCAGTACAACAAGTGCGGTACAGTAAAGGATACTTTAGCACCTCCTGCTCGAAATCGCAACTTTGCAGTACAAGTGTAGTACAGGAGCTGCCGAGTCGAAGCATGGCGCATCCTTTCTCATATTCAACGTAGACCATATAGAGTGGGCCACTTTGTTGCTAGGGAAAACCACATGCATGTCAACCAAATGGGCAAAGGAAGCTGCAACCAAGTGCCAAACGTCCTCCAACGCCAAACTAAGGTGGCCTGTGCAGCTGCAACACCAATCTTCTATTCATTCCGGACATAGATCGCAAGCAATTGTTCGGCAGGTATTGGTTTGTACGGGTTTTGCTTGTTCTGATGGTCATGCATGTGTCCGAGTATTGAAGGCACAGGTATGTCCAGCATCCCTAAAATAACAAATACCTTAATCGACAGTTGTGTTGGGTACTCAATACCACAACTTTTAAGTCTGCCTTTCAAGCATTAACCAAAGAAGATAATCGTTTCCAACCTTTGAACGACCCAATATGGCTCACCCTAAGAAAAGCAATTTGCTACTGCAAAACATTCTCCCAAAAGCCACCCCTCTCAATCAAAAATCCAATTAACTAAAGCTGAACAGCGGGGGGGAAGGGTAGCTGCTGAACATCCCCATGCCAATTCGTAAGGGTTGCAGCGAAGCCAGATTTGGACGGAGATGCTGACGCATAAGAATATTTTTTGTTTTGCGACCAGCATCCTATTGAGATTCAGCAGCCCATTGATTCGTCAAAGCGGTGTGTCTTGCAAACATTGGCACTTTGTTTGTCAGGGATGCTTCTCGTCTACTGTCCTCAAATTGGAACCCTGAAGAGGATTTTCCCCACTTGAGACAAGCTTGCGCTCCGATTCAGCAACGTAGTTTTGGCTGCTGAGAACATGGGCCTCTCAATTCTGGGGCCCCCAACATGGGTGCGCTGCACCCCTAAGAGTATTGGCCCATGCAGGATGTCCTACGTTTGTTCTCAAGCGCTTGCTCGCGAAAACTATGTTGCTTGATACAACTTATGGCTGCTCTGAACGGTGGGGACGCTGACATGTGCGGCTTCCATCCTTGGGAGCCTCTGGACATTAAGTTGCTCCAAGCTGTCGGGTGAACTCATGACCTTCAGCCTTTAGCGTCCCTCCCATGTCACCCTTGGACCGTGCCGGGCGACGAAGCAGATGACTTGCCGAAGCAAAATACCGGGGTGGGGGGGACCGTATCGAAGGTTGTTCTTCATGGGCCAGGTCGAGAAGCCCCTTTTGGAGGTCGCTATAACGCTACCTCTGACTGGTCGGTTCAGCAATAAAGTCTCTTTTCAAGTGTATAGATTGGTCATATGGTTGGATTCCCGAAAAAAAAAGAAAAAAGAAGAAGAAACAAAACATCATTCACGAGGGTCGTCCAGCCACAACTCCCGCTATCAGAACTCCCCCCTGCTGAGCTCATCAACGAACACCAGGGACGCCCAAAGGACCTAGAAATCCCAAAGAAAAATGCCCAACGGCCCATCCGATGGAATCTCACATGAGATCGCTACACTTTCTGAACCTTGACCAAACATGACAACTCCAAGGTCAAAGCGCTATCCACTGCCAATCGAGTTGACCCAATTTGTGAACGATGCTGAATGGCTTGAACGTCCCGTACAAATCTGTATGATGGCATTGGGAATCCAAGGACTACATGCTCGGGTCAAAGCAAAACTCCTCATACCTTCCACGTTTTTTTTCCTTGCGCGTCATATGCTTCTGAGCTCCACCCCAGCCGTGCTGGCTCGCACCCCAGCCGTGCTGACTCGCGTAGGTTGCCTGGAACCGCGAGGCTCTATCTGGGTTGTCTCCAAATAGGAAAACTCCTAAAATGGGTAGTCTTGCATTTGATGTGTGCTTCGGGTGATTGGTGTCTCTCAGCTCATCAAATAGAATGGGCGCAAGACCCAAGGTGCACACCATGTAACTGTGTCGTGGGTTAAAAAAGAAATCCAACAGGCCCAAAAGAGCTAACGTCGGTTTAACGGGCCGAGGTTTTACCAAAGACCGGTCATGAAACAGATCTCGATTCGTCAGCGTTGGCCTAAAGACCGAATCCAAGGCAACACAATAAGCCGCCCCACCACCAGTGTCGAAGTGAAGTGGCAGGAAAATTCATCCAACGAAGTGCAAGCTTTCTGAATTTTCCGCCAGCTTCCTTTGCAAGACGCGATTGCTCCACGCTGCCATCTGCAAAGATCTTATGCCATGAGCGAAAGGTTCATCAACCCCCTGGAATTTCAACGGCCAAACACTGCCAATGCTCAACATGACAATGACATGGGCCTCTTCTACCACCTGGGACCCGCACAACAGCAAGCTTGACCATTGTTTCCTTTAGGCAAGCAAGTTGCAAACAAGTATTTTTCCTAATCCAGGAAAGCCACAAACAAAGTTGTCCTCAACCTTTGCGCCAAGGGAAACGTCCCGCAGCTCTTCCAGTCAAGGTTCTTTTTGCGCCGGCATTGGACGCAAGAGAGGCATAGGAAGATGAGCCTTCGCTGCACGAGCACGTTGCTGAGGATTATGTGGACAACATGGTGTACAGCCGCGTGCGTAGATATACACAATATACATGTATCCATATAAATACATACGCGTGTATGTGTAGCAGGTACGTGTGGAGTGGGGTATATGAATGGTTTTAGGTGGCGAAGTATGCATGGGATCATTTATACTTATGCATATATACTATATTATAGACTATAAATTATATGTATGATATTTATATATAAACTATATATATATATATATGTGTATGATATTTATATATAAACTATATATATATATAATACGATATTATACGAATGAATGAATGGTCCAGCGTTGACAACTTTCTCTCCTTCCCATCCCAATAGTCATGGCTATGGCCAGAAACATCCCTCTGGTGGCTGAGGTCCTGTGGTTGGGTTGTAGTTAGACCTGGTTTACGGTTAGGGTGGTTTTAGGGGGTTGGTAAAGGCTGTGTTTAGGGTTGGTGAGTTTAGGGTTGGCTTAAGGTGGCTTAGGGTGGGCTTAGGCTTGTTCAGGGTTGGTTTGGAGTTGGTGTAGGGATTGTTCGGGTTGGATTTGGCCTAAGACAACCCCAAACCAAACAAAAATCAACCAAACCAAACCTAACCATCCTAACCACCCCTAAACCAAAACCAAACCCACCCCACACCAAACCCTAAGCCCACCCTGAACAAGCCCTAAACAACCCCAAAACCAACCTATACTGGTGGTTTAGGTTTGTAGTAGGATGGTTTGGGGTTAGCTTGGTCGGTTTAGGGTGGATCTAGGTTGGTTTCGGGTTGGAGGGGCTCATAGCACACGAGACCATAGCGCGGTTCTCTAATTTGCCTTGTTCCAGGAAGTGCCAGAGATGCTTTCGGGTTTCCAACCGGCCAGAACACCCAGACCTAAGAAAAACCGGGCCTGGGCAAAATAAGACCTCATCCTGGAAACGCTATCTCCGCAAAGAACAAACTAGCTTTCGCGACCTCCATCACAGTCTGCAGGGATACTTTCAGAGAAGCCTGGAGAAACCATCGTGATGTCCACGCTGAATCGTTGAGCTTTCGAAAAGGCAACACATAAGGTCAAATGGCCTCCCCCTTGATATCTCAACACAAGGACCTTTCGGACGACTCCCATATCCAAATATATTTACGGTATGCTTCAGTAACATGCTGTAAGACGGACTTCCAAATCACAGGCAAAGAGCGCGAACTTAAAGTGTACCCATACCAATATGTGATGATATATAATACGTACGTATGCATACTGTTTATGCGTGCGCATGTTTGTACATCTGTCTCTATATATATATATATACATATATATATATATATTATAGTATGCGCGGATTGGCAGGGGTCTTCAAACCCTCCAAGTACCAGACCCCTGGCTCTTGCTCTGTGAGTCCAGGCAAATGCACTATTCATGAAATCGGCGAGCTTGCCCACATGAGCAAGGAAATTGCCAACAAAAAGCCGACAGGCTTAGAGGCCAATCAAAGGTTCCGTGAAAACAGGAGCAAACAGGGTCAACGCTTTTGCATCCGCAACATCAACAGTTCAGCATTACCAGCATCACAAGAATGATGCGCAGATTCCTGGAAAACAGGAGCAACATTGGGTCAAACGAAAGGTTGTTACCCGTGTCTTGAGACATTTTTCCCGCATGACCGGGGAAATTGCAAACCAAATCTGGAGGCAAGGGAAAACAATATGAACCAACAAAGGCAAACCAAAGGTCCCTACTCAAAGAAGAAAAAAAAACACAAGAAGCATCAGCAGGACAGAGCTGGATTGCTTCAGTAGCAACCCCATCATCAGTTCGGAGGGAGCATGTCCGTGGGAGTTGCAAACACGCAGCAACACGCATCCCCAGCTGGGGGGAAGAACTTGAACACGTGAAGGCAAACCCAAAGGCCCCTATACTTAAGTCCCGTGAAAAAATGCAAGCAGAAAGAGCAAGAAACATCACCATGCGAGACCTTGCTTGCATTAGAAGCAACCCCATCCATCACTTTTGGCGACCTCTTCAAAAACAAGAGGGAGTTGCAAACAACAGCTACGCACGTAGCAAACGGAGGCAACGTAAAGACCCCCACCCAAGTCCTGCGGGGTCCTTCCAAACGAAGAATTGCACAGTCCCGTGGAGCCTTTCCAAAGAAATCAAACAAGAAGCGTCTGCAAACAAAAACTACCCGCGTCCCTGGCTAGAGGAAGCAAGCTGAACAAACAGAGGGCCACAGGTCCCTATTCAATTCCTGTTGGGACCTCTCCAGAGGAAAGAATACAAACGACAAGAACAAGCAAGAAGCGTCAGCAGAACAGCGCTGGATTGCATCAGAGGCAACCCTCTCCATTACTAGTTCTTTCTGGCTGCTGCACGAAGCCCAACATATTATGCTGCAGCGGAGAACCGCGAATCACCTTTGCTGGCCAACATTAGATTGGAAATGAGCTATCTCAAAATCGCTGCAATCATAGGACCATGACATTGTTAAACGCCTTGGCAAGCGCAAACTAGCTTCTTCCCGAAATGCGTCAAGCTCCTGCCCGGAACATGTCTAAAGCCGGAGAAGGTCTTTGAAGTGCTGCTCACTTGGCCTGATAATATACGGATAAGCAACGCAACGTGGGTCAAATGAAGAGCAAAAGATGCTGCCCGTGAGCCATGATGGCTCTGGCCGCAACATGTGGCTGGACACCCTGCCGCATGTTGGTGGACACCCTCAGAAAGACAAAAAGCACGCCAGCAAAGATTGCGAGTGTGTATGCGCGTGCTTGAGGGCGAGGCGGTCATACAACCTGTGTGCACAGGCGTGTGCGTACATGTGTGTGTCTGTGCGCGCAAACAGAAGGTCGCAGTTTTGGAATTACCCCCCCCCCCCCACGCCCCACCCACCCCCCATTTCGTGCCCAGCCCAGGCGACTGAGGCAGCCGCCAGCAACTAGAGAGTTCCCTTAACAATGTGTGGCTGGCCCCTCAATATCCCTCCCAAAATCTCCGCATCCATGGCTCTTGTTTCGGCTTCCGAGTCCCATCCTCCCATGTTTGGGATCCAGGTGACAGCGCGAGCACCAGGATCCGGAAATCCGAGAGCCAGTAAGGCTGCGGGATCTTGGACGGCTCCCAGAGCCGCTCCTTCATGCAGAAATCGATGCTGCGCTCCTGGAACTTCACACGGTTTCGTAGGTTGCCATGGGAGGTGCTGATAGGCATTTGGAGGTTGCTGACATGATGGGAAAGTGAACAAAATCCTCCGGTCTACGGTGCCATGGGTTGAACTCACCAGAGAAATTATGCATTTTAACGGACAATAGGTCCAAACCAGGACCCTGAAACGTCAGGTTCCAACGTGGCCAGGAAAAGGGGGTCTTCCCATCGGCCGATTATTTCATCGGGTGAAAGGAGACTTTCTCGGTATCACAGAAGCTAACCCGACCGAATTTCTCACAGCCATGCACCCCCGTTTGAGACATCCCCGACCGTTTACAAGGGGCTGGCTCTTAATGTTGGCCTACCAATTCCATGTGTTTCAACCACAAAGGGTGCGTTGTTGTTGTTGGGTCCACAAATCCGTCTTTGTCTTCCAACCACAAAAGCGGAAACCCCTGATACACGACCCTAGTTGTCCTTTTGGAAAAAGTGGATGGCACTGGTAGCTGAACATCGAAACAAACTGATCGTTCTCAATCACTCGCCACACAAAAGATCGGGATAAAGGCGATGACCTTTTGGGATTTCGACAAATCATTGCCAAGCGGAAATGCAAAGGTCAAGCTCGCTTTGGGCAAGTGAGCCAACGATAAGTAGGAGTCGGCAATCGGAACGCTAAACTGGTGGGGTTCTCTTTGATGTTCCTTCAATCATCTCCAAAAGGAGAGGGTGCAACTTTGGCACATCTCCAGTACAAGTTGGACAGAGGTAATTGCATGTTGCATTTAACAAGTTTGAGCCCTCTGTCAATCCACTTCAGAAATCCCTCTTCCAGTATCTTCGCACAAAAGAACCCTCCAACCCGCTGCAGCCCTGACGGAAGGCCTCTTTGAAACTTGACAAGAAATTGGGACAAGGCGAAACGGATGCTGGGTATGCTCTGCGTAGAATGGCTTTCACGAGGCTTTGCAACCGTTTCCAAGCCCAATGTGTGCGAATGCTTTGCGAAGGCACTTCTAGACTTACCAAACTAGCGGCCAGTGGAAGTTTCTGAGCCCAATCGGCATTCTGCGATTTTCTGGCGCACCCTTCGCGAACCCCAGGCTGGGCACTGTTCCCACTAAGCACTGGCCACATAGAAATGAACGATTGAGAGATGTGGGCAGGGTGCATGGTCTCCGAAAATTCGGCCCAGAATGGATGGTATGTTTTTGCTGTGCCCTTGAAACCAATCATAATGGGTTGAATACGCAAATGACCAATGCACACATTGCAGCAGGTGACTGGAAGTAAGCCGAAATCCCAGTGCCTCAGTGCCTGGCTTAGAGAAACAAATGAATCAAACCGCCAAACTGACCAGAGAGTCTGAATTCATTCACAAACATCCTGAGGCCGCCAAATCACTTTTTGTTGAGGTCGCGACTCGATTTGCTGAATGGCAAACCATCAGCTTGAGGCTTCGTTGGTTGTGCCAATGACATGGGGTCGGATCCAGGCGAGCGAATTTGCCAACAGCACTCCAGCTACATCCAAGGCCGCCAAGGGGCAGAAAGGCCATAGAGCAAAGTGCACACTGCCTGGTAGCAAGTGCAGTCTTCATGTCATAGCTTCCATGCCCATGTGGGTCTGTGTCCAAATTGGGGACCCCCAAAGTGGTGGGTTTTCTTTGCTTTTCCTGTTAAAACGACCCCAAAAGGGGCCGGGGGCCCCTCAAAAAAGGCACGGCACGCCCGTGTGCTGTCATATGCATGGGTTATCATGTGCTCCGACGCAACTCTCCACTGCAACATCTTTCATGGCACTTGACGGCCAAAGCAGACTTCAGAGGGAGGGCTTTGACTCAGACTCGAGCTGAGGTGTCTGACATTGAACAATCGGAACGCAAAATCAATCACTGGTTGATTAATGTGTGAGACTCCCATTTTAGAGGGGATCCTGGATCCTTTTTGCGGCAACACTCCTCCATTCATCCGACAGGTTCTGATTGACTCCGGGCTCAACACAAGCAAATCATCTGCCGCTTCGGCCTGTTCTCGGCATATGCCCACGCAACGTGCGCAGTCTGTGGGATCGCGAACTTTGTCCCCACAAATCTCCTGGCCCAAACTCCTCAGATCGCGATACGAGAAAGACGTCACCATCACATGTTTCAAAATGGGCGACGTCCCTTGTGTTTTTGTCAAACCGACAAGGGGCACCAAGAAAAAAACACACAACCATATCCATCTGGACTAAAAGAGTGAGGTAGGATACTCTCCAGAAACTTAGACGCTTGCCTAGGTAACTCCACCCAACATAGATATGATCGTATTACCTAACTCCAGGATTGAAATTAATTTGCAGTGACGAACCCCAAAAAACAAACTCCCGGCAACTGGGATCATCAAGTCCTGAAAATTCTAGGGACCGCGAATAGGCATCTATCCCACAGAATTCGGTCTAAACACAAGTCAGCCTCTCTCAGGATTTCAAATGAGTGTGCATTGGTGTACATCGACCACAAGTCAACAACCTGAACAAACGATTCACTCACGTCGGGGACTTGTACGGGGGACATTGTTTTTTGCTCCTGGATAAGCTCTCAAATTGTTGTGTTTGATTTGTCTGAATAACTATATGGGGGGGTGTCTTTTTTTGCGGGTGCCGGGTGCTCTTTTTGGGGTGGTTTTAAGGGGAAACCCAAAAGCAAGCCAACCATTTTGGGGTACCTATTTTGAGAGAAACCCATATTAGCTCCCTTTGCAACTGGTTGGCTCGGTATTCAAATTTCATCGTCTCCAAATGAGCTTGTCACGTCTCCGAATTGAAGGGAATCTCCAAATGGCTGGTTTCCCTGAAGTCTTCGTGAACAGCGACCACCACCAACCCGCAAAAAGAGAGACAACCAAAAGAGGCCCCTTTTGCGGTGTATTCAAACGACATGCTCCAAATTGTCTGAATGCTGGCTTAAAGGAACCCCCCCCATGTCCCTTATTTTGAAAGCCCATCTGGGGGGATCCGTAAAGGATAATGGTCTTGAAATCCCTCACTCAGATTCCATGTTGGACTGGAAAAATTGAATTACCACAACAAATCTTGAGAGCCCCCCCCACTCCATGGCTTTTAGGGAAACCGACACCCACCCCCATTCCCTCCATTTGCTTCAGTCCCCTGGAAAAATAACAATATTTCCAGTAGTGATAGCTTCCCTTTAACCTCACCGGGGGAAACAACAAACTAGTCTTAACCAAATGGAAGACTCCCCAGACATTTGAAAAAGCCCCGCTTTCGCCCGCGTTTTGGCCCCTGGCGCCCAGCGTCTTCACCGCAATGGCGGAGTAGAAGGCCCGCCATCGCAGCTGGCCGATGACGGACCCCGAGCTGAAGGACATCGCAAGATCCCGGTACCTGGCGCCACGGTGTGGTTCCCGGAAAAATATGGCCGGTCAACACCGCTTTGGGATCCCATTTTGGTTGGTCGGTGAATTCACCACCCATTTTAGAACCTAGCTTAGTGGTTGGATTGGGATGTTCACTGGGGGTACAGGATTTTGACCTATGGCCATATGGCAATGGCAGCGTCCTTCAAAGGAGTCCCGACAAAATGGGACAGACACACATATATCTATATATGTATATACACGCATCCAGCCTCGATAAGGATGGGAACTCGGCAAAAGCAAGCACCACTATCAATCTTTAGGGACCACATCTCACTCCTGACTTTGGGCGCGGGGGTAAATCGGACTAAGTTTATTAACAGGAACCCTTGACAAGGTGATGTCCTTTATGGGGAAACCCTCTTTCGGACGTTTAAAGGGAGGCAACACCGAGCACCCATTTTCGGGTGTCCCAGGTCCACACAAGAGGCGGAAAACACCTATCGCCTAGCACGACAACCAGGTGTCCTGCTCCAAGGTGATCGTTTGTCATGTTTCCCAATTCAGTTTCTCTTCCAATTATGACGTTCGGGGGGGGGGGGTTCTGGAAGATCAAGTTCCTTGTAAAGGGGCGAGGTCCCTGTCAGGTTCCATGTTAACGGGTGGGAGGGTAGAAGGAACTATTTGAATGGTTGTTCTAACTTCGTAATTCCCTTCCTAAACAGACAGTGAAGGCTCTAGGAAAAAGGGTGCTTCGACAAATGGCACGCGTGTTCTGCAAGGCTCCCATATTTTTCTCTTCAACATCACCCAACGTAGGCCTACTCGCCTTAGTTGGCAACCAAAGGGAATTCTTGGGCGCCCTGTGCAGCTTTTGAAGCTGCTTCAATCTCAACAGCTCTCTGAAAACCTTCTCGACCGCCGCATCTGAACAAAGGCCTCTACTTGATGATGTTCTGCGGAAACCGGTTCCACAAGCAAGGGCTATGTTTCTCTTTCAGTAGGTCAAAAGGATCCCGTGGAAAACACAATACAACATGCAAAGTTTCAATTGGAACCCGCCATTTGCTTAAGCCCCCTGACCCCTGGAATAAAAAACATATTTCGAGAAGTGATAGATTGCCTTCACTGGCACGCATGCGCTGGTGGCGTTGTGACCAAGCGGCGCGGCATTGGTGATGTTTGGCAGGCTGAGGTGCGCCCGGGCTGAGTACTCCAGCTTGAAGTTGGGCGTAGCCTTCGGGAATCCATCCAAATTTCTAGGGGGTAACTTCCCCGTTCTTTCTAGAGATCCTTCTTTCTAGCAAGCCACCCAGCTACCCTAAAGAAACGGATCCGGTTTTTGAAAAGAACCATGGCTGAAAAGAATGGACGAGGAATCAACCAGTAGAAAATGGTGGAGCTGGTTGGCACAAAAGGAGCATGTCTTTCCAGCTTCCCTCCAATTGGTGGTTGGAGCCCGAATGACACAGTCACCAGTCTGGACGCACATGCAGAATAGCACTTCTCAGGTGCCTATCCAGTCTTAGGCGTGGGTGGGTTAGGAATCTCCAGGTCACATCTTAGCCCCTTTCTTTTAAAAGGGGCTCCAAATCTAAAAGCTTAGCAAGGGACCAGGCCAAGACCTGAGCCTAAGAATTCCTGATTTGATCCCAAGCCCCAACCATCAAAATTATTTACTTAAATCCAGCCAAAAACAAGCCCCAAACAGTCCTGCAAAGGGGGTTACCCACAAGGGGGGTTGGTCCTCTTTAAGGGGCACTGTTTGGGTACCATGTTTAATGTCCAGTCTTAGGGTGGCAACCCAAAAGGAAGTGCTGGCAATACTAAACCAAGTAGTGGCAGCCCAAAAGGAAGTGCTGGCAATACTAAACTAAGTAGTGGCAACCCAACAGGAAGTGCTGGCAATACTAAACCAAGTAATGGCAATCCAAAAGGAAGTGCTGGCAATACTAAACTCAGTAGTGTCAATACCAAAGCAATACTCAAGTCACCCAAGCCCCCCGCCAAATCCCTATTCAGGATCCCCAGGACTGTTCTGACTGTTTCAGGGGGGGGGACCCCCGCAGTAAACAAGGTCCAACATTATCAAGGTCCGCCAGTAGAGAGGTTAGAATAAGGGTACCCTTTTGGCTCGTGGCGCATCCTCGGTCGGCCGCGCTGGTGAGTGGGGCTTACCGCCCCACCACCGGTAAAAGAGCCCGGTCGGGCTGTGACACGGAGAGCAGGCTCCCCACAGGCAGCACCACATGCAAGGGCCAGGGCCCGCTGCACCACTGCTGAGAAGAGCACCGCCCCAACAGGGGCAGTGCCTGAAGAAGGCTCCAGCCTGGGCCCGGTGTGAGGGGTACCCACCCCCCACACCAGGATCCAGGACGCCTCCGCACGCCGCGAAGGCACCCACCACACGCAGGAGCACCAAGTGAGGGGGCCCGCCCCCCACTTGGTGCAACCAGCAAGCATCTCTCCAGCCAAAGGCGCCCCCA
The DNA here is from genome assembly GCA_963377175.1 of Effrenium voratum. Classification (NCBI taxonomy): domain Eukaryota; class Dinophyceae; order Suessiales; family Symbiodiniaceae; genus Effrenium; species Effrenium voratum. The sequence goes on along the minus strand of CAUJNA010002068.1, from coordinate 479,352 downwards.
CTGCAGAAGGGACCCACAAGGGCCGTGGCATCCACGAGGCAAAGAAAGCCAGGACCCCCATCTGCACAGCGCCGGACGGCGCACCCCAGGCGGCCGGGAGGGCCGCCTCTACAGGCGCGGGCACCCAGCGAGGGACCAGCCCCCCACGCAGGGCCCAGGCAGCTGCACAAGGCCAGGAGGCCTTTACCCATCCACCACCCGAAGAGCATGACGAGGAAGTAGATCCACCACCGCCAGTCCACCACACCCGGCCAAGCCCGGCCATGAGGCCAAGGCCCCGAGCGAAAAGGCCCAGTCCTTGGGCACGCGGCCGAGACGCCGAGCCCGGGCCCGGGAAGTAAAGTCGAGCTCCTCCTGCGAGCAGACCAAGCGGGCCCCAGCAAAGGCCCCTCTAGGCCATGTGACCCCAGTGAAGCGGCCCAACCTGGGCCTCCAATCCCGAGGAAAGGCCAGCGGCTCCCTGCGCGTGATGCACCTCCGAGCCGCTTGAAAATGCTCCGCACCGTAGCCGCATGCCCAGGTCGAAAAGGCAGGAGGCGCGGAAACCGGCGCCAAGCGACAAGGGCAACCTCCAGCCCAGGCTGCATCTGCTCGGGCAGGACCTCCCACTGCGCCTGAGCTAAGAAGCTGCACCAAGCAATCCAGGAAGCATCGCCACCCCTCCAGTCCCGTGGCCGGGAAAGAGGTGACCGCGTGAAAACCAGCTCAAACGGGCCATGGCGCGGACCCGGAAGGGGCACAGGGGGGGGCACCCCGGGCAGGGGGGAAGGCTGGGCGTCAACATCAGAGGGGACCGCAACAGCAACACGGGTACGCGGCAGGGCAGCGAGCAACCGCTGAAGCCATAGATGCCGCCGATAGGCAGCATAGAACAAGGCGTGCAGCCGGGAGCCATCGACCCGAAGGGCGGCACGAGCAGCATGCTTGGCCGCCACATCAGCAGCATGGTTACAGGCAGCATGCATGGCACCAACCGGGCATGTAAGCGACTGGACAGCCACATGCCCACGGATCCAGTGCAAGGAAAGGCTGAACCCATGAGGGCCACGAGCCGCACGGATCTCCCAGACGAGCTGCCAGATATCAGCCGCGGCCACATGGGTGGGCACCCGGTTGAGAGAACAAAAGGACGCCCAAGCAGAGACCGCAGACTGAGAGTCGGTATGGACCGTAAGGGGGCCACGGACCAGTTGGACAGCCCTGAGAATGGCGTAGACCTCCGCCCTGTAGTTGTCCGCAAAGACGCCAGGGACAGGCCCCGAGGCCACAGTGACCCGAGACGGAGAGACAACCGCAAAGCCAGCAGCGGCAAAGAAAGGATGCTGAGGGAGGAACACACTACCGTCAGTCCAGAGATGAACCGAGGCACCCACCGGGATGAAAGGCCCCAGCAAAAAGGTGGGTGACCGCCAAAGGCTCCTCAAACGGTGGCTGGGGATACACCCACACAGGGGTGTGCAGCTCCACGTGGGCCTCCCTGGGCATAGTTCCAGGCTCAAGCCACACCTCCCTGGCCCTGAAATGAGCGAAGGGCCGATTGAGGAGGGACTGAAACTCCTGCGGCGCATGGAGCACGAACTCAAAACACATGCGGCACTCACGCGGTGTCGCATGAAAGTCGGGTGGGAGCCCCGTTGAGAACAGAGCACAACGCCACAGAGACGGGGCAGTCATGGCTTCAACCCGAAAGTGCAGATTGGCAGCACCCCTCCATGCCAAAGGGTCAGTGTCCTGGAAGAAAGGACACTCAGAGAGAAGAGCATCCAGGGCACCGAGGGCCTCAGAAGGCAAAGACCCCAGAACCCGCAGGACAGAGGGGTCACGCGACAGCATGGCAACCAAGGAGGCCACAAGGAAGGCAACCAACGCCAAGCAACGCAAGACCAACGGGCCACAGCCAAGGGGGCTGCGCAAGGCACAGACGGGGCTGCCAGGGATGAGTACCCGGCTTTGTTGACGCCCAACCGGCTGGGAGCAGCCTAGCGGGGCCCTGGGTGCGCCACTCCCTGAGCTGAATGGGTTTGGGCCAGACAGCTTAAGGGTACCCTTTTTTCTGTAGTCTATTTTAGTAGGGGAACCCTCCCCCAAAAAATAAATGGTAAAAGGGCACCTAGCTGGGGGACCTAGCATCTGAAGCGAGGGACGGGTCCCGCGAGACCATGGGGCCTCCATGGGTCACACGCCAAATCCCAAGTCGCTATATGCCCCTTCCACGAACATAGCAACTGCAGGCGACGAACATAGCAACTGCAGGAGGGTACCTGGAAGATCGATTTCCTCTTGGAGGGACCCCCTGTCAGGGTGCCATATTAGTGGAAGAGACGATATCTGCCCAAGTGACCCGCTAGACCTTCCAGTCGCTCTGAGATTTCTCGTATAGCGCAGTTTCTGAAACGTGAAACGCCCACCTGGGTGACTCGCTTTTTTTTTGGCAGTCGACGCCGCCTTTTTGGTGGATTTCAGAAGAAACCAACAATGAACCCAAAATCCATTTTTTGGGGGGTCCCTTATTTTAGACACGTCCTTTTTTTTGAGGGGTGATTTCACCACCTCCACCCAAGCGTGGGAAAAGGCTGGCCTTGGAAAGGTTTGCCCAGAAGCAGTGGATGTCGTGGATACGACGCTGTGGCGTCACATCCAAGACCTGACATCGCGAAAGTACCACTGGCCAGGCGAAATCCTGCGATTCATCTCTGGCCCCATGTTTCTAGTACAAGGGAAACCACCAACCAGAACCAAAGACTTTCAGAAACAGTCAGCAGAATGCCGCCAGTTCATTACCCTCTTTGCTATGCCCCAAGGTTGGTTTGGAAGAAGCCGCAAACAAAATGTTGCGACCGTTGGCAAGTGTTGAACCATGCTTGGGTGTATGGTCAATAAAGGGTTCACAAAATGCTTTGACTTGCAGGCACCAACCGACATCTTTGAAGGCGGCAAACAAAATGCGTCAAATTTTGCCCAGGACTTCTCGTGACAACTCCTAGGGAACACCTTCTCGCCAGCAAACGGAAGGCTCTGACTACTGACCAAACCTGCACCCTATGAACATGTTTCTTTTTCCCAAATCCATACCCGTCCCTACTAAGCCAGAATCTCTTGCGAACAAAACCAGGACCAAACAAGCCCTGACCCCAACTGCAGTTGGATTGGGGGGGCTCTCCAAAACAGTTTGAATTGCCACGACAAACAACCGTTTGTTTAAAGCTTTGGGTTTTTGTGCCTGGCATCGGGGGCGTAATTGCACAAGGACCGAAAGGGGGTTCAGCCCTGGGACGTGGACCCTATTGATGAATATGTCTTTTCTGCTCAGGAAACATTCATTGCAGGGGGCGGGGGTGGGCGGGGGACGGGGACCGTATTTGGCGCGTTCCAGCCCAAGGGCCCGACCCAACAAAAGCATCCGGGGCTTATCGGGAAATTGATTGCATTGCATACGACAAATCCACACTTTTCTGCCTTCAACTGCAACTCAACCCAATTCCGAACTCAGGCCAAGAGGCATAAAAGGCTGGATAGTTTCCATGGATTGGGCTCAGCGAAGCGAACATGTGCAGCGGCGGGCTCTGCGCGAGGCTCGGCAAGAGGTGCGCTCGAAACTCATCTCCTTGGGTTCAAACGCCGGCAATTCAAATTATAAAAGGGACCCATCGCGACACATGAGGACTCTCTCCGTCTCTCCCTCTCTCTCTCTCTCAGTCGCTGGAACCTACTGCCATGCCGCGTTCCAGCACCCTCTCCAACACAAACGCAACTGACAGGATCCACACTTACCGACTGCCACCGCAATTCGCAAAACTGTTTTGGACTCCCAGTTATATCCCCATCCGCGACTCTCAAAGGTCCTCTTGGGATCAAAAGAAAGCAAGGGCGAGCCTTGTGTTCGTGCCAGGCTAGCTCACGCGCTAGCGCCGGAAGCTTGAAACACGAAAATACCTGAACCGGATAGGAAACCAGCATGTCTAGAGGCCCACAAAATACATACCAAGAAGCAGCAGGTCTTGGCATACTTCCCCAAAACTCAGAGTCCGAATTACTCTGCCAAACCAGTGCGCACATGATCCTGTCGGCAACTGTCAATATTCATGGTGTCCGCAGTTGAACAGAACATGCCTTGAGCAACTCCATGTTTCTCGTGGGGATGGGTCAGTGCGCCCCATGTCCTTCCCCTTCACAGTATATTGCGGTTTATATTTTGACCGCTGCTCCTGCGCAGATTTTTGCATGGGCCAAAAGCGCCGACCGCCACTAGCTAAAGGAGCACGCCCTTACACGGGGACGCAATAAATCACACTTCGTATCGAGCACCATCTTTGCCTAAGGGTCTCTCTGCCCAAAAGAACTCGAAGCCAAGCTTCAAAAACATAAAGCATGTATGTGAGTGTATATAATATATATGTATATATGTATATATGTATATATGTATATATGTATATATGTATACATGTATGTATGTATGTATGTATGTATGTATGTATGTATGTATGTATGTATGTATGTATGTATGTATGTATGTATGTATGTATGTATGTATGTATGTATGTATGTATGTATGTATGTATGTATGTATGTATGTATGTATGTATGTATGTATGTATGTATGTATGTATGTATGTATGTATGTATGTATGTATGTATGTATGTATGTATGTATGTATGTATGTATGTATGTATGTATGTATGTATGTATATATGTATATATGTATATATGTATATATGTATATATGTATATATGTATATGGGGAACCTACCCCGCCTTGAAACCACTTAAATTGTAATCACATTGCGTATGTGTTTCCTCAATTCTCCGGGTCTTACCTTTGGCGTTTACCGCAGGTCCACCAACATTAATCACCCTTACGCTACCCAAATCTCATCAGCGACCCCACAATTCATCCATCCAACATAATTACCCTCTTTCCAATCTTGGAAGCAGAGGTCCGAACAAATGCTTACCGATTGGAAGACCTTACCTTACAAATCATCCAATCATGGAAGCGGACCATTCTGCTTCCCCAAGAAACGCCATGTCCAAAAGCCATCCCCTGCGCTATCGGGCGGCGAAGGACTTTGGGTGCCCTCCAAGGGGCGGTGTCCGTGCCCGAAGAGCTGCCCTGCCACCACCCTGCCGTGCCTCACAGACGGCGGAAAAAACGGCTGGCCGGAAGTTGGAAGGCTTTATCCCACAGGCTCAGCCGTGACCCAACCAAAAGCTCAGCTTCCCGCCAATTGGTGGTTTTCTAAGGGTTGATTCCTCTTCCGGAGGTTTTCTGGAAAGAAGGATCCCTGGAAAGAATGGGAAAGGTAGCACCAGATTTCTCCCACTTTGGCGACTGGAAAAATGGTTTTCACAGACGCTTTGAAGGGAAGGGTCCTTGCCATTCTGATGGGAGGCGCGCAATTTCAGGCTCCTTGCGATTCATTCTGCTGGAAAAGGGCATCTTATGATTCGCAGAAGACAAACAAAAAGAAGGGAACAAAAACATGGCACACACCTCGGACAAAAAGAAAGCTCTGAGCTTTCGAGAAGCTAATGGAACTTCTCCCCGATCTCGTCTCCGGTTGGAGACAGCCCAAAATGGTGATTGGCGCCGTTTAAACAACCAAGCAAACCCACAAACAAACAAACCAAACAGACAGACAAACAAACAAACAACCAAACAAACAAACACACAGACAAAAAACAAACAAACAAACAAACAAACAAACAAGCAACCAATCAAACAAACAAACAAACAAACAAACAAACAAACAAACAGACAGACAGACAGACAGACAGACAGACAAACAAACACACAAACAAATAAACAAGAAACAGACAACAAACAAACAACCAAACAAACAAACAAACAAACAAACAAACAAACAGACAAACAGACAGACAGACAAACAAACAAACAAACAAACACACAAACAAACAATCAAACAATCAAACAATCAAACAAACAAACAATCAAACAATCAAGCAATCAAGCAAACAAACAAACAAACAAACAAACCAACAAACCAACAAACAAACAAACAAACAAACAAACAAACAAACAAACAAACACACAAACAAACAAACAAACAAACAAACAAACAAACAAACAAACAAACAAACAAACAAACAAACAAACAAACAAACAACCTTTACAAGCGGACACCGTGATATCAGGTTGTCCAGAAAGGTACAGCGCTGTAGGGGCAATGGCGCCATTTCCCCGTTGCGGGATACATGACGAATGGATACCTGGAACAGCAACCAGGAACCCATCTCCACCCACACCCACCGCACAAACTCACCCAATCCAAACATGGCTGGATGGATTCTGGCTCAGGGCCGGCTGTGCATATTATGACTGACATAAAAACCTATGCGGAAAGGTTGCTGCTGCAAGCAGCCCACCTTTACGGGGGCTGTTTCTTGCATATGTTCGCGCCGTTTTTCGTGTTTGCCCTTGGGTGTTGCATGAACACATTGTGAAGGAAAACCGAAATCCAATTTGGGGCTCCCTATCAGCCAACCTTAGGTGGCCCGTGGTCCGGTTCCGTTCCGAATTTGCGCCCATTTCAACGGGGAATAGGCGGACTCCCCCGTGATGGACCATCTCTCTGATGGAAATGGTGCACCGGTTGGTGGTTTATCCCGGAGCGCATTTCTATATTTCTATCCATCAAGGTTACCCAGTCAGCTCGTGAATCTTGTCCATCCAGAGTATTTACCCCAAGCAACCGGTTCTTTTGACTTCAGCTACTAAACCTCAGCAAAGTCCAACTTCGAACGCGCTGTTTGTCCGAAGATGCGTACGTGGTCGATCTTTGAAAGGAAAACAAAGGAAACCACCACCCCCCCCCCCCCCCAATTTTCTCTACCCTTGGGGGTTGAGCATCTTGTAGAGGCTCGACTCAACCCTCTCACCATCAATTAAACCCTGAGAAACAGAAAAACGTGGCCAACGGAAAAGACATCCATCCCCCGCTAGATTTCATTATAACCATTTCTACGCCATAAACGTTGACAAAGGGGCTGAACATGAGCAACTGACAATATTGCTTTCAATCTGCTCATTTAGATAGTCCCGCCTGTCAAATGTCGCCCATGTCCTTTTGAAAGCATGTTGCTTCGACGTGTTCGGAGTGCAGAATCATTCAAATGATTCGCCTGCCGATCGATCAGGATTTGCCAAGGCTAATCTGCGGAAATGCCTCAAGATGCCCAAAGCTTACACGTTGCATTCGAAGGAATGTTGCAAGCCTGCGAGGAAAGGCGGGCACGCTCTTGTGACATGGTTTGCGTTCAATTCGAACCTGACCTCTCTGGACCAGGTGTAGAGTACGCATGGGCTGACAAAAACGCGCAAAGGAAATTGACTTAGTGCTAAGGCCGTTTTTGCGGGCCAGAGTCCATGGGCAAGGTGCTTGCTCACCAGGCGCCAGTAGTGAACAGCAAAGCTGCTCTGCCACCTCAGGATGCCACTCCTCACGGATTTCTGTGCCAAACTCACCCGAAGGGCAATCCCCGAAATCTAACAGTCCTGGAGTTCTTTGCAAGCTTCAAGATCCATCCGTGTGGAGCTGACCTGACTGTGCTACAAGGATTTCGTGTTTTGGTCATGCTGTATGTTGATGATCTCCTCCTGGCCTCAAGGTGGTTCATCGAATGATTGAAACACCCATAAGGCGTCACATTTGAAGCAACCCCCGGGCGTGGCCCTTCCGAAACAACCACCCCATGCTGTAAGTCGATTGCTCACCCCGTTCCCGTTGACTGGAATTTACTTTGGTCACCCAACTGGCTCGTGAAGGTCAGTCGAAAGAACCTTCCCTGCCAAGATAAGGGTGTGCGTGTCAAGTAAAGTAGCCCCTCGCCCCCCAAAACAAATGACAAATGGTCATATCCTGTTTGGTTACCCTTTGAAGCAACCCCAAAAGGGGGTACCAGCTCCAAAAACCAGACAAACACACCATCGATCCGACTGAGCGTAGCGCAAGGACTTCCTGGAGAAGGGCCCACCCACCACTGGGGGAATGTGCCCAGCGATGAAGACCTGCGCGTGGGCCCTGGTGACCCCATACTGTGGATGGACGAAATCCTGCACCACCTCAAAAACCCTAGGCTGATGCTTCCCCTGTAAATACCAACAAACAATGGTTTGCTATGGCTTCAAAGTGGTGCAGGAGTTCGTCCACCTACAGTATTGATCGACCCCAGTCTATCAATAGAGGGGTGTCCCTGGGTGAAATGTGGGAATCATCATTTTGGAGGAAAACACCCTTATTGACAAACTGGGGTTGATTAATATCGGGTCAACATTACACATTTGAGTCATATGTGCCATGGTCAAAACTCCTATCGTCGATGGTCTTGCTTGGTTTTCGCGGGATACCTTTAAAGGAAACCAACCATTTTTGGGGGTACTTATATTTCAGAGGGTTTGGAGCGCTGCTGAGAACAACCCAGATCTTATGCATGGAGGTGTGGCTGGGACTTCACAGCAAACGCCCCATCCAAGCCAATGATCCCTGGCTTCAAACTTCCCTATGATGCAAGGCTAGCCCCGTGAATTTACAATGTTGGGTTCTTAAATCTTCCTCCTCCTCCTCCCAGCATGTCCGGTGTGTTCTTCGGATGCGTTTGGGTGGGGGATCCCTTTTTTTCGGGGAACACGAAGGGTGCGGAGGACAAAAGATTACCCTGCCACAATCCACTGATAGTCAGCTTGGCTTGGAAGGCCGTTTAATTGAGAGGCTAAACTCTCTTGATGCTCACCTGGAATCCAAGTGTAGAGGAAATCCGATTGGCAGAACTCCTGTTTTGGGGATTGCATTGGGGAGAGGCCAAGCGTTGGATCTTTTCTCTTCTAAGTGCTTTTTTCAACCTTGTGGGATTGGCCCATGTTGAGTCAAGATCCTAAAAGGGTCACCCTTTGTCTTTAGGTGTCTTTCGGGCTGAAGGCGCAAGTGAGTAGAAATTGGGAAAGAGCATAGCCCACCTGCCCTATATCCATGGAGCTCGGATCCAAGGGCTGGTCTAAACATTTGGGGGATCACCAAAGGGCCTTTACATGGGATGACCATTTGGGGAAACCACCAAAAAGATGGTATGGGCCACTAAATGGGAAAAGTGGCCCATGGTCATTTTGGGGGCCAGATGCCATATAGCCATGAAATCCCACCATGGGAACAGTAAGCCATGATCAAAACTGGCCGAAGGGAATATTGATCCCCCCACACCGATACCCTCGGCTCATGGACACCTGCCTCCTGGCCAAAGGGAAAAAAAACACGTGCCCATGGTTTCGTATACGGATGCAAACACACACATATATATATATATATATACACGTACGCACGTACATATATACATACATTACATTATTACATTACATGTCCTTTCATTTCATTACATTATATTACAATACATACATACAGACACACACACACACACACACCACTCATTCGGGTGTGGCAGAACTTGTTTAGCAGCTGGCACGCAGGTTTTAGCCGTTAGCCTTTCCACATACGGCGCCATTTTGGGGATTCTATTGGAGCCACGGCCATCCAACCTTTGAATCTATATGCGCCATGGTCAAAAGACACCAAACTAATGATTACTATGAAGGGAACCATAAAGGGACTTCCCGAAAAACGACACACCCATATGGCTTTGATTTTGTTTAAAGAATTGGAACCACCTCACAAGTTAGATTTTCATCCCCACAAAATTCTGATGTCCATCAAGGGGTCGGGCACCGATTTAAATTGACAGCTCTTGGGTGGTTGGTGTCCATTCAAAGGTAGGTATCCCTTTAAAATCAACCAAACAGGGATTATTTTTTAACGAGCATGTCTTAAAATCAGGGACCCAGCAAAGCACGGATTTCCTTCGACTTACCTTTTAACAACAGAAGACGGGGGACCCTCAAAATGGCTTCGGTTTTCCTGTGGGTTTCTTTTTCAAGCCGCCCAAAAAGAGCAAACAGGGTATCCTTAAAAAGACAGACCCAATGGTGCTTAAAAGGGACCCCCAACACTGACGCCTCCCCCGTGGCACCCTATCAAGACGGCCCCCCAAAAAGAAACAACAACTCAGATAACCCCAGACACAAAAAGCTGACCCCGGATACACTCCCTCAGACTAACATGGAAGCTCCCAGCACCCCTTTGGAAGACTTGATTGCATTTACAGGATCGGATTTCTGGGAGCTTCCATGTAAAAAAAAATCAGACTACCCCCAGACACACCAAAAGCTGACCCCGGAGAACCGCTCCTTCTCTTTGACCCCCCCAAGCCTGGCCACCCTCCGCCGTCACTCGCTTCAGATGCTGCTCCAGCCAGGCGAACTGCCCGAAGGGATCTACGTCCTGCGCGCGCAATTGCGCGCGAAAAGGGGTGCCTTTGAGACCCAGAGAGGCGATATCCAGGAGCAAGACATGTTTACTTGTACACACGAATAATGTATATGTGTTTTTATATATATAATATATATATATATATTATGTGTGTGTGTTTGTAGACATACACATGCATGCGGCACGGCATGGCATGGCATGGCATGGCATGCTGTGCGATGGTATGTAATGCAATATAATGCCATGAAAAGTAATGTAATGCAATGCAAACGTGATGTAGTGGAGTGTGGTGTAGTGGAATGTAGTGCAGGAATACTTTAAGTGTACATTTGAAGGTGTATATGTATATTTATATGTGTGTATTCTCGGCACTCCGGCGATGCTGAACGTTGTTGGCTCGATTGCAGACATGTTCATTGGACCCACCAGGTGTCGCTGAAAATTTCACGGGCGCTTGAGCTATCAAGACTTCACCCATTGCCTCGTGGGCATGCTGCCCTTGAAGCTGGTTGGCATACATACATACATGGCTGTGGTTGTCAAAACCCAAAGTACCCCTGGTGAACATCAACATAGGTGGCAAATGGATGTTCAGTCACCCCAAAACGGAGCCATAGGTTATGCCCCATGGCCACATCAGCATAAAACGTTTGATGACCCTCCCCATGAATCCGAGGAAACCACATGCCTTGACTGTGGGAAATTAAGGGGCTTCTCAGGAAACGCCTCGCCTGAAACTCTTGCTTCAACACATCAAACATTAACCGAGTGTTTGCTCTCTCAGGGCGCACTGGAGTCGAAGCAGATCTCAAGGGAGTCTCGAGCTCATCTTGTCAAACACTTGCCTGCCTCAACTGCACATAGTATGTTTCACATCCAGCCAGAATCTGCCAATCCCCTAGGCAAGGGCACCCAAGGGTAGCCAAGCAGCTACTTTGCCAGCTCTGCATTTTGTCTTTGCCTTGTATCTGTGAACCCACACCACCACGCCAATCGCAGTTACGTGTAGCTGGCTGGGCAGGCAGGTGTCAACGTCAATAGGACCAAGGAGGCACTGTGGGCTTTTTTGGGGTCTGTTTTACAGCCTGGCACGTGCTGGGGTAGTCTGGGCGTGATGTACATCTGTAGAAATCACAAACTCTCAACTGGTTTAGCCAGCGTTGCCTCAACCTGCTCCCAGACAATGCGGCTGGGGAGCAAAGATCGTTTCTGCATCATTCAGGGTTGCCGACAAAAAAACCCTTCCAACTTCCAACACGAAAACATGAAACTCAGGTTTAGTCCGAGCCCAAGAAATTGCATCTAGCTGGAAGCCTCCAGGAAAGATCTTCGAGTCGAGATCCATTCCGTCGGCTTGTAAGCCAAGGTTCTGTGATGGGAGGCTGTTCCCGGCTGGAGTAGATCCTGGGCGACTGAAATTGCTGAGGTTTTGTTCAAGGGATTCATCGGGGAAACTCCAACGTGTTGCTGATGATGAAGCGAAAACTGCAAGATGGTAACATATGCGCAATGGATGTCCCATTTGGGGCGCCTGGCAGGAGTACCGGCCATTGAATGCATGTTCCCTGTTCATTGAGGGGCCGCCCTCAAAAGGACCGTGCTCAGACTTGATAGGCCTATATAGCTAGCAGGGGCAAAAGATCACATGCACGCCTTCTCAAAACAGACTCACCGGCAGCAGATGGCTTGAAGCTCCGCGTTCGATCAATACTAATGTCTAGCAGCGCTGAAGATGTAATGTAGCTGCCAAAAAAGGCAAGGCTCACTTGGCCAGTTTAAGTTTGCAAGATTTGTCAGGAATGATGCTGCACTTTCATTTGAGCCTCTCTGAGGAATATATCTATCCATGATTCACCGACCCAACAAAAAGGTTCCTATAACGGAAGCCGCCGTCACGGTGGCAAGCGAAGCCCCTTTGTAAGATCGCTCATTCAGACTCTGCAGCAGAATCGTGAGCAGGATTGTTTCCCCGGCTTAAAGTGTGCTGCAAGATCAGACGGACAGCAAAAGGGCTGAAACCAGGCCCTGACAGTTGCCATGTCGAAGTGCTTGTTGGTTGGATTGTCAAATCAATTGGGGACCACCAAATCTGTGCTCCCTCCATTTTTTAGAAACACCATTTTATTGACCAGTATCTGCATCTCAGGCCAAACTTTGAGTAACACTTCAAAGCGCCGCAGAAGCAACATTCTGATGAAATCTGACAACTGGGCCCGTGATCCGCCCTGTCTTTCCGTGGCGTGTTTGGTGTCAGCAATAAATCATGTCTGGAGGAAAACAAGGCGGATGCTCAACATGACAAGGGTTCAATGAGAAGCAGCCCCTCAGTTTCGAGCGTCTGAGAAGCTGTCACAAACACAACCGCTTGTGTCGTTGCCGTGGGCTAGGTACGAGGGGCAGTGTGTTTCGAGTCTTTCTCACTCATCTTTGGAAATCCTATCATCTTTCTACAAAATGGAATCCATTTGCCCGGCAGCGCGGGCCAGACGTAGCTCCAAAAGCGAGGGCAACAGAAAATGTTTCAGACGGAGAGTATATCAATCAACGCAACATAAGCGTGTTGTTTCACCCTTCAAGGTGAAGCCAAACTAGAAAGCAACTCAATAGTAGTAACATGCTGGTATATAGATCCTTCAGTCGCCAAAGCACACCGTGTTCAGAAGCAGCAGCGACGTTTTGTCAGCAAGCTCGATGGAGTAGTAACCATACCTGCCAATTCCCCGGATCTGAACGCACCGGGGCCCCCTGGGACCGATTCCTTTCGCAGTCCCACGTCCCTCGCTCAAAGAAACGTGGCAAAAAAGGTCATTGGTACACAGAAAATAGACCCCCTTGCAGTTGGTGTTCAAAGGGAAACCAAAAGGAAACCAACCACATGGTAATACACCTATTCGCGGTCATCAGTTACTTGTCTAATACGGAATACATTGTCTCGCTTTTGTCACAGTTTTGTATGTAGTCTTCGTTTCGTCTTTCCCGTCTTTGCCCAACGTCACTAGTCGTCCATGCAAATATCTCACGCGGCATTCAGTGGGCCAGCGGCTCGCTTATCGGTTGGCTGTCGGTTGGTGATCGATCTGTCATGGGTTGGCCGTCGCTTGGCTTTCAGTTAGTTTCTTTCTTTCTTTTTTGAGAAGCACATCTCTGAAGAATTGATGACCTGGGCTTACCTGTCAGCATCTTTAAACACCAACCAAGTCTTCCTCCCTCTCAATCGATCTCCCGCGCGGGATGCCTTGAAAGAGGCCCCTGCGCCGCCGGGTCCGACAATGTCTCTCTTGCTTGCTGCGCAACTTTGCAAACTCTGAAACATGCGCTGAATCACGTAAGGCACGGCAACTTAATTCGCAAGCTGGCCTCTCAAGGTTTACTGAATCAGCTAGTTCTTTGCTCGTTGGAATCGTCATCCCTTGCTTAATTGCTCGTCCTGTACACCCAGCCAAATAGTGGATCGCAACACACAACTTGAGCGACCGAATCAAAAGATTTGCGGAATCGTGCTGGGCCTGGTTTTGTCAACCTGCTATCTGCCAACAGCTGGGGATGAGCAAGGGGACCTCCTCTGAAAAGAAGAAGTTTCCATCCAACAGGAGGGGCCCGGAAGTTTGGAACGCATTACATTCACAGGCAACTCGTTTGGAACCGTGCCAAATGGGCCACATGGAGCAAAGAATTCCGCTTAGCCACCTGGGAAAAGCTGGGACACCAGAAAAAACAGCGTTGAGCCCTGCTGACTGCACCAGTATCGTATTATGGGCAGCTCCCTGAGTAAACAGAACTACTCATCGAGCGTCGTGTAGGCCGAGCCCTGATGCCGGTTGCGTCTACGCTTTGCACACCAAACACCAGGGTCCAGCATAACATGATTGACTCTGGTCCTTGTTTTTGGGGGGAACAAAATGCAATTCCATGAATTTCCTCAAACACACTTCCAATCTTGGATTCTGACGCCGGCCTCTTGAGCGTCTCGAAGGCGGCCTCTGGGATCTTGCAATGCCTCGCTCGTCTCAAGTTGCGGAGTCGGTATTTGGGCGTCTTTTTTCCCACCCGACAGGAAGGGGTTGTTAAACTTTATGATAAAATCCGCGTTTGCGATGCTTCTACACCACGCCCCCACCCAGTATCCTGCCAGATCCCGCCCAGCATCCGCAAGAGCTGCTCGCCAGTGGATCCCGCCGAGTATCCCGCCTGCGGGTCGCCAGTGGATCCCGCCGAGTATCCCGCCAGAGCAGCTGGCCAGTGGAGCCGAGTATCCCGCCAGAGCTGCTCGCCTGTGGATCCCGCCGAGTATCCCGCCAGAGCGGCTCGCCAGTGGATCCCGCCAAGTATTCTGCCAGAGCGGCTCGCCAGTGGATCCCGCCATGTATCCTGCCAGAGCGGCTCGCCAGTGGATCCCGCCGAGTATCCCACCAGAGCAGCCCGCCAGCGGATCCCGCCGAGTATCCCACTGAGTATCCTAGAGTAGCTTGCCAGTGGATCCCGCCGAGCCGCCAGAGTAGCTCGACAGTGGAACCCGCCGCAGAGCAGCCCGCCAGTGGATCCCGCCGAGTATCCCACCAGAGCAGCCTGCCAGTGGATCCCGCCGAGTATCCTGCTGAATCCCGCTGAGTATCCCTTGTCGGTGGATCCTGCCGAGTATCCGGCCAGTATCGAGCCGGAGCGGCTCGCCAGCATTCGCCAGTGGATCCCGCCAGTATCCAGAGCAGCTCGCCAGTCTGGTTTTGCTTAATGCCCCGCCCGGCGCACAGTTGGGTTTACATTTCATGTTGGCGCCTTCGTGTTTTGAGCGTGCCCTGAGGCTCGGAAAGGGTGATGCTTTTGTGTTGCATTGGGTTGTGAATAATCAACTTTGTTTTACTCCCCCGTCGAGTTTCTTTTTGGAAGGGGCTTGGCATTTGGTAACGCGGAACCGATGTTTGAGTTCTCGAGATCGGCTCGCAGACAAGTGGAGTTTGACACGCAGACAGGTGGATAAGGCTCTCAATGCAAAGCTTGTTGAGCAGTCATAGGCCCCAAGCCACTCGAAAACCATGCTTGAATTCACACAACCGTGTTCACGGTCATAATGTCGTGAGTGTGGAGGGTGGGGATTGCTCGAAGCGAAGTAATTTTGAGGGTACTTGTCTTTTCCTGGGCCGCAAAGGGAAACCAAAAGGAAACGAATCTTACTTTGGGGAGGAGGTCCCCTAAAGAAAGACAGACCCATTTGTCATTGCATACCAAAGGTATCATGTGTACATTGTTTACATGGCGTAAGCCAATAGAAATAAGAAGTAATTGCGAGGTGAATTTCTAATTCCCGCAACACAACAAAAAGCCTTGGTCATCCACACCACCCCCCAACTATGTGGTTGCTTGACAGCCGCAATGGGCCTTTCCAAAACCCCCTAAACCTGGCTGACCGCGGGGCTCTCAATGCGCACTACCCCAGAAGTTGGTTGACCTCTGCTTTGCAGCAAATCAGGACTCTGGATACGCGTCCTCTGGATTTTGCGGGCTCCCCCAGAAAAGAAGCCGTGGTACTCCGGGGAAGGGTCGGGGATGGGGGTCTAGACCCTCGAGCAGACCTTGTCCTTCCGAGGCTCGTCTGGATTGCTTTTGCCTCGGGCAGGTAGTACTCTAGAGCTGTCACATCCACCTGAAACGCTGGCAGGATGTCCTTGGCTGAGATTGGCATGGACAAAGCCCTAAAGCTGCAGGCATAAGAACATACACACATATATACGTATATATGCAGATACACAATATACATGTATATACATGGTCACCCCCCTTCCAAGATCCACTCAATCGCAAGCGCCAACCAAACAAATCAGCCCCCCCCACGCCCAACACATAAACAATCAAAGCGACAAAGCAGTCATTCAAAAAACACGCGCAAACCACACCGTAAAATAGAGACAACAAAAAATCAAAAAAAAAAAAACTCTCCCCCACACCCCCCCACCCCCATCCCCCCCACCCCTTCCCGGTGCTTTGGCAGTCGCTTTCGCCGGGCGTCGGTGTTGCCGATGGCCACCGCGCAGCGGCCTTCGCTGCTGCGCGCCGCGCGCTGCAGCGTCGCGGTGAAAATGGCCAAGCCTCGGGCGGCAAACAAAATGCGTCCAGGGAAGAAATGAAAAACAACTAGATCCAGTGCAGTAGTGAGAGGCTCCCTTTAAAACCAGGGGAAACACATATAGTCTTAAGTAAATGGAAGTCGCTCGGAAATCCTTTTGGAGGGTACCCGTTTTGGGGTTGGTTGGTTTCAACCCAAAGGAATCCCACGCCGGAGTGGGGGTGCAACCTCAAAAAAAGACGCGCTCATATTTGGCGACGTTGGATGGACAAAGTCCATTTCGCACCAAAGATTCCCAACGGAATTATTCGATTCCCCAACGTAAACACCTACCAACGATGGTTTCAACCATGGTTTCAAAGTGGTGCGAAATGGATTTCGTCCACAGTCGCCAAATATGAGTGTCTTTTTCAGGTTGGACCCCCAGTTTGGGTGGGATTCTCTTTGGCTTCCCAAACCAATCCTAAAAGGGGTACCCTCAAAAAGACAGACCCATAGCAGACTCATGGCTTAGCAAACCCAAAACTTAAACATGAGAACTCGGATGGGTGCTCCATATTTAGCCTACCCCGAAATATGAACAAAGTGGGTGTGATTTTTAACTGGGGATCGAGTTGGCGGACAGCAGTTCGGGGCTTTGTCCCCACCAACCAGTGGCAAAAGCTCGAGGGGGATCTATGGGGGAAGAGGGGGGATCTATGTTCTAAGGGCGGTTCAACCCATTAGAAGGGTTGCGCGGTACTAAACCAGTTTACTTCGTGATCATTGGAGAACCATGTGCATAGTTGTTTTGGCCTTTGTATTACAAAATTGCTAACGGTAGAAATTCGGTGCCCGCTGCAGGGAAATGAAAGGAAATGCATATTACTCCGCTGTAGGAAAGGGGGGTGTATGGGTGTGGTCTATTCCTGGAAAAGCCCAGAAAACAACTAGGATAAGACCTTGAAAAGGACTAGCTCGTGCAAATACTAGACAGAATTTCCACCAGAAATCAATGGTGGATTCAAACTGGTACCCATAAACCTGGTAAGTTCCTCTGCCGGTCTCCACAAAAACAAGTGACGTATAAGGGAAAACCAGAGGATTCCGTCGGTGTTACCAAAACAGGGCACCCTGGCATCTGGTGTTCAATCTTAAGAGTTCGAACCACCAACCACAAGTGCTAAACATGATGAATCCCCAAAACGGGTGTGTCTCAAAATAGCGCCCCCTTTTCGGCTTTTTCTCTTTGAGCTGGAAAGGACAAAAGCGTATTAAAACTCTTATCCCAAGTTGTTTTCATTGCAAATCCAAGCGGTCTTCATTCGGTCCTGAGGTATAGCATGCCCCTTAAGTGTATGAGGACTCATGTAAAAGTTTTGTTTTCCTTGAAGAAAAAAGACCGCCCCCTGTCCACCGAGCCCAGGTGCTCCGATCCCTGCCCACATCGTCTTTCTTCGAGATGTCCCGGCCGCCATAGTGGTCCACCAGGTCACCCAGCAGCAGCGTCCAGCTGGGATCCTCTATCCAAAGGCTGTCTTTCGAGGCTACCCTTTTCTGGCTGGTCGTCTTCCATTTGCTTAAGCCCCCTGCGAAAAATAATAAAATATATATATATATATATATACAAAAACAACAAATATACCCATGTTGAAACCAAATGGGAAAAATAAACATGTATATACAGTATACATATCAACATATATAGTCTTAAGGAAATGGAAGCGGTAGCAGAAAACAAGGTGGGTGGGTGTTTGTGTGTGTGCGTGTGTGTGTGTGTGTGCGTGTGTGCGTGCGTGTGTGCGTGTGTGTGTGTGTGTGTGTGTGTGTGTGTGTGTGTGTGTGTGTGTGTGTGTGTGTGTGTGCGTGTGTGCGTGTGTGCATGTGTGTGGGCGTGTCTGTGTCTGTGTGTGTGTCTGTGTGTGTGTGTCTGTGTGTGTGTGTGTCTGTGTGTCTGTGTGTCTGTGTGTCTGTGTGTCTGTGTGTCTGTGTGTCTGTGTGTCTGTGTCTGTTTGTGTGTGTGTGTCTGTGTGTCTGTGTGTCTGTGTCTGTGTCTGTTTCTGTGTGTGTGTGATTGTTTGTCCTTTTTTGGGGTGGCCGAAGAAAGCAAGCTGAAACAAACTACCACATGTTCTATTTGGAGACACGGCCACGTCCAGAAAATCGCCTGCTTCACAAGGGGATCCTCCAGAGTGGGTAATACGATCAACATAATTCCTGCTCTACAAAGCCATCTTCCGATAGGTTCTGGGTCTGGTTTGTAAGGTTCAGAACCCTCCTTTGATTTTAAGGGGGAAAGAGGAACCGTGTTCATGTTGTGCGTCAAACTTTGATACACAGACGTTAATCCATGGGAATCCGCGGGAAGAGCCCAGGAGAAGCCTTCTCCCTTGTCAAGGTCATTGGTCAACCAGTCATTCTGAAAGGGCCAACCGTCAGCGGCCGCAGTCTTCCGGGTGCCCTGCAGCTCAAGTGATTTGACATGTAGCTATGACCATGTTGCAGCTTGCCAGCTCATGTCCTCGAGACCAAGGGCAATTCTGAAAGCAAGAAGCATTGGCAGAAGTACTAGCAGTGACTTGTGTACTCCAAGTTTGTGAGTTTCCTATGTTGTCGGGTGTTCGATGTTTAGGCAGAAGGGGGCGTCAAAGAAACACGGACCTTGGGCGGGTTCTGTGCTAAACCTCGTACCTTTCAATTGGCTGAACGTGGTGGAAAGGGGACAAATGGTTAGATGGTTGATCAACTGGGGTGAGCATTATATTGTGGGTATGTGTCAAGATGGGTCCACAAAAGGATTGGTGTCCTGTTGGTTTCCTTTTACACAAACCTGGAAAAGGGTACCCTCAAAAAAGATGCATTGAAGCAGTTGGGCTCACCAAAAGACCGCCTTCCTTACGATCAACATTGAGAGCCCCCCTCACCATCTTTGTAGGGAAAGAAACCCTCACAGGGGAGCACTTCATTTCCGCAGCAAAAAGGAGTACAAGAGGCAAGCCCTAGGTCTGGGCGAATGCCTGATTGCTCCTTTTCTTCCAGCAAACACAAATTGCAGGCGCGACCAAGCTCTTTTCAATCACCTGCTGGCAAACAAAGTTACATCATCTGAATCTTCCGCAACATGGAAGACGGTGGGTCAAACGAACGGGAGGCAGCATTCACTAGCCTGATTCCATGAACCCTCATTGAGCTTGTTCTTCGGGGTGAGGTCGCTTTGATCGATGCAAACATACCAGAGGCATTTAATCAGCTGGGTGACAGGCTTGAAACATGAGAAGTGTGCAATCATTGACTAATTCCATGTTTGCTGACTGACCAACCCGGTTGTGGATGATGCTGTACTCCGGCCTAAGCAGGTACACGGCATCGTTGCATGGAGAACCAACAGTCATCCGCTTTGGATTGCCTTTGAGTGCAACAGCAAACCAACAAACAGCCAGCAAGCCACCAGGAAATCACCAGCATACCAGCACCGACAGCAAACCAGCAAAACACCAGCACACCACCGAGAAACCATCAGCAATTCACCGCATGCCAGCACCAACAGCAAACCAACAAAACACCAGCAAGTCAGCAGGAAACCATCAGCAATTCACCGCATGCCAGCACCAACAGCAAACCACCAAACAAACCGCCACCGAACCAGCAGAAAACCATCAGCGTAGCAGCAAAGAGCCACGAGGGGGACACCATCGGAAAAGCGCTTGCCAAAACAATTCATTGAACAAACCTCATCCCTCGGCCGGCACGTGGCTTTTGGACCCTGTCTCCTGCTCTTGGGCCGTTTTCAGGGCTGCATCCAGCAAACTGGCGGGCCGAGGCGGCGTGGGGAGACTGCCCGAAGCACCCCAACTCTGCACAACGGGGGACATCCTTGTACCCAAGCGAAATGTATGGAAAGCTTTTTTGGGCTGGTGCACCCCCCCCCTCTCATAAGGGAATCAGTCCACCCAAGCCCAGCTTGTCCGCTTTTTGAATTTGGCTGTGCTGTGCCAGAGAGGACCAACGAGTTACCATCAACCATCACCCGCTCTTTGTGGCTCCGGGATGTCCGTGGAACGCTCACAAAACCGCAGGGTCCAAAACAGTCACTTCAATGGCAAAGAAATGGCCGGAAAGACCTTAAACATGCGGTGGTTCTCATTTTGGTTCCTCTTACCACATGGTGTCCACTCAATCCCGGACAAAACGTCGCCCTCAGCCCCAGTTTCGGGAGTTCAGAAAACTTAAGACGTCCGAAACGCTGAAAGCCAAAGTCTGGAGTCTGGAGCCAACAGAAATTAAGAGGAACGCATCTAGCTTTTAAGTGCTAGCCAGAAGTGCTGGAAGCCCAGGTCTGTGAGCTTGTCAGCGAGCCAGGCTCAGCCGTGCCCTTTGTTTCTCTGCCGCGCGCTTGAGCTTTGCACTTAGCTAGGGATTGGACTGAAGCAAAAGCTACAACCGATAGGGGCTGATTCCTTCCCCTGTCTGAGGATAAGCATGAACTTGGAAGTTCTGGGCCCCGACATCAAAAAATAGCAACAGCTTCCTTGTTCAAACCAGTCTCGTACATGTCAAGGCACCTCCAGACAAACATGGAAGTGTACAGCCCGAAAGCGTGCACCAAGCCCTGTCATGGTGAATGCGGGAGGGTAACCAGTGGGTAGGCTTCACCTAGCCATAACTTGGGTTGGTTCCCCATCCTCCCGTTCTTCTGAGAAGCGCACCACCCGTTTTCCCGAGGCTTGGCACATGTTCAACTTGCCAATATTATGACACCAGGTTGTCTCAAAGGCAACCCCGACACTTGATGGTTTCCTTTTCCTTGTCCCTTTCAAACGCCAACCCAAAACTCCTGATACTGGTGTCGTTTATTGGAGACCCCCTCCAAAAAAAACAGAACATCGCGGCTGTTCCCTTTTGGTTTCCCTTTAAAAGCCATCCCCCCCCCCCCCGAAAATGGCGGATGTTCCCTTTTTGTAGAGACCCACCCAGCGGCGTTCCAACAAAACGCCACCACCCCGCGATTTTTTGTTGGTTTCGGCCTGCCGGGGGAGTTGCAGCCCAGCTGGCCGAAGGTCGCAGGAGGCCCAGGGCGAGCGCAGTCCCTGAGCTGAAAAGTTTGGACCCCTGGTGGATTGGGGTTGGGGTTGGCTTGGGGTTGGGGTTGGCTTGGGGTTGGGGTTGGGTGGCTTGGGGTTGGGCGTGGGGTTGGGTTTGGCTTGGGGTTGCGGTTGAAGTTGGGTGGCTTGGGGTTTGGCTTGGGGCTGGGTTTGGCTTGGGGTTGGGGTTGGGTGGCTTGGGGTTGGGCTTGGGGTTTGGTTTGGCTTGGGGTTGGGGTTGGCTTGGGGTTGGGGTTGGGTGGCTTGGGGTTGGGCTTGGGGTTGGGTTTGGCTTGGGGTTGGGGTTGGGTGGCTTGGGGTTTGGCTTGGAGTTGGGTTTGGCTTGGGGTTGCGGTTGAAGTTGGGTGGCTTGGGGTTTGGCTTGGGGCTGGGTTTGGCTTGGGATTGGGGTTGGGTGGCTTGGGGTTGGGCTTGGGGTTGGGTGGCTTGGGGTTTGGCTTGGAGTTGGGTTTGGCTTGGGGTTGCGGCTGAAGTTGGGTGGCTTGGGGTTTGGCTTGGGGCTGGGTTTGGCTTGGGGTTGGGGTTGGGTGGCTTGGGGTTGGGTGGCTTGGGGTTGGGTTTGGGGTTGGGTTTGGCTTGGGGTTTGGGTAGCTTGCGGTTGGGTTTGGGGTTGGGTTTGGCATGGGGTTTGGGTGGCTTGGGGTTTGGGTGGCTTGGGTTTGGGGTTGGGTTTGGCTTGGGGTTTGTGGCTTGGGGTTGGGTTTGGCTTGGGGTTGGGTTTGGCTTGGGCTTTGAGTAGCTTGGGGTTGGGTTTGGCTTTGGGTTTTGGCTTGGGGTTTGGCCTGGGTTGGGTTTGGCTTGGGGTTGGGGTTGAGTGGCTTGGGGTTGGGTGGCTGGGTGGCTTGTTGGGTTTGGGTGGCGTGGCTTGGGGTTGGGTTTGGGGTTGGGTTTGGCTTGGGGTTTGGGTGGGGTTGGGTTTGGCTTGGGGTTTGGGTAGCTTGGGGTTGGGTTTGGCTTGGGGTTGGGTTTGGGGTTGGGTTTGCCTTTGCGTGGCTTGGGGTTGGGCGCTTTGGGGTTTGGGTTTGGGCTTGGCGCGCAACCATCATGTTCTACGACCGGGGTTCCCATTCGACCCCCCAAAAACAGATCCGAAGTTCTTGCGGAAGCAGCGTTCATGATGATGGCTAGGATCTTTAAAGCCATGCCATCACAGTCTTTTGGCGAGAACACACAACAACTTGGGGAGCCCACCCAACCTCCGACCCCATTGGTGTTCGGACAGCCGACGGCCGGCTGCAACAGAAAAAAGGGCCATTCGGAAGGTTGGCGCCTCATGAGACCAAAGCACCACGCTCCGGGCAATTGAGTGGATTGGCCAAAGACCGTCCAAACTGTTTCTGTACCACTGAAACTGTCTTTCCACAAGTCTAAGTCACTGGACACGACGAAGCTCTGTTCGGTTGACTGCTCCAGCGAGGCAACCAGCCATCGCGAGAGCAAATGACTCTAGAATAGGTCTGGACACATAAAAGCAAGACCGGCAAGACCCATGCCCTTTTGCTTCCCAGACCAAATCACATCCGGCTAATAAGTTTGGGCGCCAACTTAACGCAGGGAATCCTATCTGCCTAGTGGCCATGGAGAAGAAATGGCGAGCTCGGTTTGTTGGAACAAAAAACCAAGGGAGCTCCATCGCCAACCAAAAAGCTGAGAACGGGCGCCGCTGAACCTTTCCGATCCTTGCCGTCTCCGTTCCGAGCAGCTCGCTGCGGCACTGGCAGGATGGACCCGCGGAGGGGCTGTAGGTGGGCAGGAGGTGAACATCTGTGAGCACCACCAAACGGGCAAGGCCTCGGCTTGGGTGCAAGATCTCGGAGATATGCAAACAATGACCAGCTCTCCCCAATCGATTTTGGGCTAAGCGATGTCACTTGATGTCTAAGTGACTGCGAAAGCTTAGCGCATATACAAGTGACCTTCCGGGGTCCTTTGGGGGAGGGGTTGCAGGGGAAAGGGGAGGCTGGCAAGTTTGAGGTTTGGAGGGCAAGTTTGAGGTTGGAAAGCGTTCTTGAGGAGCGTGTCACGGCGTGTCAGGGGGTGGCCAATTGCCGGCACATGTTTGTTGAACGGCCAGAGAGAGAGGAACTCACCGCATCCTCCGCCAACCGCCGCCGGGGCGACGAGAGCTGGACAGCGGCGAAAGAGAGGGAGGAAAGAAAAAGAGGGATCAAAACAGGAGGAAGAGAGAGGAACAAAAACGAGGAGAGAGAGAGAGAGAGAGAGAGAACCGAAGCAAATAGGGAGCCGCCGGAGGACAGGCTGGCGCCCGAAGACGAAACCCCAACGCCGCCAAGGGCCGGGGACGTGCGTGCAACCGAGAGCCCGAGGCCGCAAAACCCATGGGGACGAGCGAGCGCAAAAGGCGGAGGGGGGCAGGGGGAGGAGCCGGCAGGCACCCAAACCCCCAGGCCCAGAAGACGCAGCCGAGCGAACCCACACGCAGCGGAGACAAGAGACAAGGAAAAACCCGACCCCAAGCCAAGCACAGAAAAAGACGGAGAGAGAGCCCACACAGCCAGCCGCCAAAAAAGGCCAGCAGCAGGAGGACCCCCCGCGACAGCCGAGCAGAACCGCAGCGCAGAGAAAACGGGGCCACGGCCCAAACGAGGAAGGGCCACCGGGGCGCAGCGGCCACCGAGCGAGCACAAACGGACAAAGGGCACCGGACGAGCCACAGACGAGGGCCACAGAACAGCCACGGCGGAGCGCGGCAGACCGGCGGCGAAAAAGAAGAGAGGGGGCACCGCCATGAACCACACACCCCAACCAAGCCGGGAAAACGAGGGGCCGCCCGCGGGGACCGGAAAACACCCGCGCGCCAAGTCAGGCAGAGCCGACCCGCCAGACCCGAAGGACAAGGGGGAACCCGCCGCGGGGTAAGGAAGGGACCACCAGCACACAGAGGGAAACGCGCCCCCGGGCCCGGAGGCCAGGCCGCGAGAGACGAGGCGGACCAAACAGGGACAACGGGAGCCGCAGCAAGCAGAAGGCCACACCCGACCCAAGCAGCCGAAACGACAGAGAGCCAACAACCGCAGGCCAGAGGAGGCGACCCGGGGCGCAGCCAGCGTGTCACCAGCGTGTCCCCCCCCCCTCGCGCGTTGCATGTACAATGATCATATACGTAAGCCCAACCCCTCAACTGGATCCCCTCTTATGGCAAAACAGCTATGTGACTCCAAACCCAAATTTTAAGCACGTGCTGGTCAATTGCTGGCACTTCACTCGGGATGCCAATTACCGGCCATTGGGGGGAGCTGGGAGCTTCGGATTCCGAATCAAACTCGTGAATGGAGCTCCTGTGCATTTGGACAATGCTCCAGACTTGGATTCATTTCGGTGCGTGGTTCCGACCAGTCCCATTTTTCGTCACACGCCTAGGCCGGTGCTTCACTCTGCACTTATGTAGTGGGTAAGCAGCCATTGTCCGTTTGACTTTCAAAGGCTGGTTCCCTTGGTTGCCTACTATATCAAGATGGATCGCTGGGTCTCCTTGTGCCGTTGGCAACATCAAACCCCAAACCGCCCCTGCCGCAACTTGTCCTTGCCTTGCGCAGCTGGCGCGGTCGGGGCGATGGTGTTGGATGCGCTGGTTTGGTTCTCATCAGCGCTGTCCTGCCCGACCAAACCGCAACCTCCACAAGTTGAAATGGGGCGGTTGGGCGGACAGCGATCTGGCGACAGGTTCGAACACATGAGCTTGTGCCGCGAGACGTTTTCTTTGGACTTCTACACCCCGAAATGTTGGGCTTCCCGTGGGCTTGAGCCACCCCCCTTTTCAGGGTATCGTCAAAGACCCAAGCCCTCACAGCACACCTTCCGGACTCCCCGCGGGTTTTCATGCATTGACGTGTCAAGCTGCTCTGACCGATCTGTCACAGTCTGAGGTCTTGCGGTTCGCTGGGTGAATCTCTAAGGGCCGAATGAGGCTCCCTTCTCAGAAACATGTGCCCAAGACATGGTCGATTGATGCGTGGGCAAAAAGGCGGCTCTTTACGGGAACTAAGTAAGGCGGGCAAAGGTAAAGGAAGCGAGAAAAACCGCTGGCCGGATCTGAGTCTGTGGGAAACCGGTCATGTTAAGGGCTCCAAAACTGAGTCCAAGCCTGTCACACTGTTCGCCTTTGACCCTTGGTGACAAGCCTTGGTGACTGACTATAGAATTTCAGAGTGGCCAAATCAGGCGGCCAGTGATTTGCAGGAATCTACCTTGGCCACAGTTTGCAAGTGAACAGAACGTGAGTTGTTTGGTTTGCCAACAAGCAGCAGCGAACCATAAGAGCCTCACTTCCGTGGTCTCCCGAAACGCAAAAGCCGCCTGGTTGACTCAACGAGGAAACCCCATATAAAATAAAGAAACAAACAGGTGCTACCAGGCAGATCTGGGGAATAGAAACAGGCAACATTCGTGGGATTGTCAGGCTTACTCCATCCTCACATGACCTACTGCAAAGGGATTACCAAAGGAACCGCGATCAAGTCTCTGCCCTTGTCTGAGAGGCTCGCAAAAATATGGTTGGCAAATTCCTACATGGTCAGTCCTGAAACGGGTATGAGAGGCTTTACCCAAAATGATACGAATCAAAAGGGCAGTCGAGAACCTAGTTACGGTGGGGAATGGCCCCACTGGCAAGGTGCATCCAAGTCAAATGGTGAGGCATCGCCACAATCATCTCATGTCTGGAGTGATGAAGCTTCTGCAGCACTGAGGGAAAAAATGCCTAGAGCAATTGGGTGTGAGTGCGCGCGCGTGTGGGTGATTCTGTGCTTATTTTCGCCAGTGTCATGTTGAGCCATAAACACACATTGCACACATCCCAGCCCCAAAGGCAATACGGCAGCAACACAGGGTATACCTGGACCTTCCGGGGGTCAACAAATTTAGGCGTTGGCGAAAAAAACACGTTTTTTGTTGTTGGCGTGAAACAATGCGTTTACGGCAAAAAACACGCCGACGGTCATTTTTGGCGCCGCGATCGGGAAAGTTCGCCTGTTGGTCGGGAATGTTTGCATGTTTGTCGGGAATTTTCGCCCGTAGATTCGGGGAGAGTGCGCTTAACACCCAAATTTAACAAAAAAGGCCGTAGGGAAAAAGACGCGCAATCGCACCAAAAGGCAATCCGTATCCAAAAGGCGCAAATGTGGAGCATGTAGGAAGGTCCGGGTATGAAGCGTTAGGCAAACATCTGTGCTGCGGGTTGGTGTGCGATATCAACATATAAGCAAACAATGTATGTATGTATGTATGTATGTATGTATGTATGTATGTATGTATGTATGTATGTATGTATGTATGTATGTATGTATGTATACGCATATGTACATGTATATGTATACGTATATGCTTATGCATAGGCATAAATATATATATATATATGCATATGTATGGATTGTATGTGGATGTATGTATCCGAATGTATATGTATGTGTGTGAATGTATATGTATGCGTATATGCATATGCATATGCATAAGTCTATAAATAAATGCATATGTATGTGTATGTATTCTATGTATATGTATGTATCTGAATGTATGCTCACATGTATGTATATGTATGTATGTGTACATGTATATGCATATGTGTATGTATATGTATATGAAAATGTATATGTATATGTATATGATGTATATATGTATGAAGGTAGCTAGGTAGGTAGGTATGTAGGTATATATGTATATATCTCCAAGGATGTAAGTATGTAAGTACGTAAGTGTGTAAGTGTGTAAGTGTGCAAGTGTGTAAGTATGTAAGTATGTAGGTATGTAAGTATGCATGTAAGTATGTAAGTATGTAAGTATGTATGTAAGTAAGTATGTAATTATGCAATTCTGTATGTAAGTATGTAAGTATGTAAGTATGTATGTATGTAAGTATGAAAGTATGTAAGTATGTAAGTATGTAAGCATGTAAGCATGTAAGTATGTATGTATGTATGTATGTATGTATGTATGTATGTATGTATGTATGTATGTATGTGTGTATGTATGTATGTATGAAGATAGCTAGGTAAGTAGGTAGGTAGGTAGGTGTGTGTGTGTGCATTTGTATGTGTATGTGAATGTATATGTATGTGTCTATGTATCTGTACATAACTATGATAATAGACCACGTATCCTCAAACAACAATGCAGTCAATCAGACCTTACGCCTGCGACGAGATTGATCCGCAGTTAAATGGCCAACCCCGCACCCCAGCGCCATTCTCCTCGTCCATGCCGACGCTCTAGCGAGCCATTGGCTAAGGCACTCTGAGCTCAGTTCCGTCTGAAAAAAAAAGGAAGTGAGAAATCCCTGGAGCTCGCAGGTCTTCCATTCCGCTCTCTGCTGATGGTAATTTGCAAATGCAAATCCGCGACAGGCAGCAAACATCTATGCAGACACCCTGCTTGCGATAGTTATTCTTCACCAGAAAACACTGTTGAGTCAGACATCCGGTTCTCTCTCTGACTGAACTGATCATCTCGGGCCATAGGGAAAGTCGGAACTGCCAGCCAACAGGCTGCCTCGAGTCAGCACAGCCCTTCTTTCAGTAAGTGGGTGTGGCTCAAATTAGTGTACCAAAATGGCACCTTGGTAAATGAAACCAAAGACTAAAACCTGCGTAACCCTAGCTCTTTAATTTTGCGCCACAGCCAAGTTGGCCCACATTTTCTTGACATCCCGCAGACCCGTCAACCCCAAAGCTAGAGGTAGGTGAAGCGAGTGAAGCCTGAACTTCCGAGCTCTTCCGTTAGACCAACTCAGCCAGGCAAAGAAAATTACAAACACAAATGCTAAATCACATTGGCTTCCTTTTTAAGTTAAACTCACCTGTCCAAAAGGACAACACACGCATAATATTGAACATGGCCTCAAAGGTGATGCTTAGCACGAAACAAAGAGACCTCTGATTCACAGCGGCTTTTAGTCCTTTTCGCATCTTTCTGTGCTAAAAGAACGTTGAACTGATTCTTCGAGCACTCCATGCTGCCCTTTTCTCTTTCAGCCAAAGGTCGCCAAAAGATCGTCTCCCGGCCTGGCATGATCAGCCAACAGCGTCGAAACCACGTCTGGTGCAGCGTTTGTGAACCCCGGCTTGAGGAAGCTGAAGCAACATGCGTGGCACCCACATCATATGTCCACTCCAGGGCCAGCTGGCCACGTTGGCGGTCTCCAAGTTGCAGCATACTTGTTTTTCTTTTTTTTTCTCCAAATGGGGGCAAGGAGCTTGTTTTGCTGGATGGCCTTGTATCAACAAACCAACAAAGGACCATCTCCAAACAAACACGCCGCCGGATAAAACCTGTCTGAGTGTGCCTGAGTTTTAGCGTGACGTCCTCAGGACCTGCCCATAGTACTAATCAAAAACCTGGTGTTGAAGAGGCCTGCCGGCCTACCCAAGCGATGGCAAAGAACCTTTTGGGCTTTTTGGCGGGCGCCGCGTATTTCCGGCTTTGCCTCACCTTCCCGGAAATTCATTGTAGCTCATTGTAGCTGTGCCCAGCAACACGGCTGTCAGCCGGTTGGTTGATGCAAGTTGGCCATGCCGCTGTTTCGCGAGCACAATGAGTAACACAGAGGCCAATGCCGTCTCTTCGACAAGTCGACAAGCGACTGCACAAGCTTGCGCTGCTAAATGGCGCGGAGCTGGCCCAAATGACCTGCCAGCACGGCTAAGAGCTTCTGCTCTGAGCAATGCCAGTGATTCCTGGCCATGCTTCCCTTTCTTGCGCACAATCCGGCCCGCGCTTGAATCCAGGTTGAGTCGTCTGAAGAAAAGTGGCCCGCTGCCAAAGCTTGGCAGGCGCGGAGGTGGGCCGATTCCGGGACTGTCCAAGGTTTTCCTTGAACTGTGCTCTGACTCGTGCGATAGAAACCCCCACATCAGCCATGCCACCAATGCAAACGAACGGGCCGCCAACAGCAACTGGCGCAGCAACATGCCGCAGGGCAACCCGGGGCAAAAAGCGGAGACAAGAGAGTTGGGTGAACACCTTTCAGTGTCTCCAAGCTCAAGCGCTAAGCGTAGCTGATGACTCGAACTTGTCCAGAATCAGCCGAACAGGAGCTGTGTCTTCGCCCGACGCCGGCGCATTCCGCCAAACACAGTCCCCAAGCTCCGAAGGAAGCGCTGGGACCATGAAATCCTGCGAAAGTAGACCTTCCATTCGGCGAATGCCCGGGCCAAACTCTGCCTGTGGGGACAGAAGCCTTGATGTTGGCCACTGGTGGGCAAGAGCACCGAGCAAAGCAAAGAAGAAGCCAAAGGGTCGGAGCAGGTTGAACAGCAGACTTTCGTGTGAAGCTAACTGAGCTCGTGCCGCTTTCAAGATCTGTGCGACCAGCGAACGGCGCCTGTAGGAGAACAGCATGCCAGTCAGTAACCCTCCGCAGCACTCCAGCACAAAGGTTGCCAGCCCAAGAAAATCTGCGAGCGTAGCTGCTCACAAAGACTTTCATGAGGAAAGCAATGGCAAGGCGGGAGCCACTGCAAGCAATTCATCGAAAATGGCCCTGGCCCCTGTTGCAGTGACAGGGGCAATGCTTGTTGGCCACCAAACGGAACCGGGCGACAGGAAGCCGGGAACCTCCGTGTCGTTTGGGACAGTAACTTCCTGACGCTTTCCGCCTCTCCGGCGAGCAGCTGGCATTCGTCGCGCCTGGCATACGGCGCCCAAAAAGTTGACGCAACAACGAAGATCAGAGAGTGGATTTCAGGCAAAAGCGCCAGAATCACCGGTCAGAAATTATCAGAAAACCTTCCATTGTAAGAAACCTCAGAACATGTGCACCGTAAACCGATCCTTGGGCTGGGTTTGCTTCAAGATGAACAAGGATCTCGTCTTCTACACTTCCATGATTCATTTGAGGAATCTGCGCCGGTCTCAGCTTTGTCTTAATGTCGAGGAATTGGTGAAGACCGTGTCATATGGCTGTGGGTCAAAGATAGGGTGACCCCAAAATGGAACGCTAATAAATGGAAACATGGACTAAAACCTGCGGTCCCCTGGTGGTTTAATTTTGACCCGTACCCATATCTCAAGCCTTGGAAGCTGAGGCGCAAATCCAACACTCACCAAGGAGGGCAATTGCCCATCTGCGCACATGGCTGCTGGTAGCCATGTTGGGCAGCATTGCTGGTCAATTCAAGGTAGCAAAGCAGTGTTTACTAAAAAACAAAAACTGAGGTAGAGCCGTTCACTTCAACTTGGGCTGTCGGGCCTTTTTGTGCCAGGAAACGTCTTGTGGATCTGGCTGCTCTGTCTCAGCTGGACGGAGTACGTTGAGATATACATACAACGCAACCGCAACCATCTAGATGTGTACTTTTCGAGGGTACCCTTTGAGGTTGCGTATGTTGCGTGAAATAAAACTAGTAGGCGTTTTTGAATATATTGGCCGGGGGACTTTGACGAAAGTGCACAGGGAAACAACTCTGGGCATGCTGGGAATGCTGCTCACCGATGCTTTGAACACCGCAAGACATCTGAACAAGTTGCCGCCGTCGCGCCGAACCATCCTCGGGCACCCACTGCCAGCACGACATCTCCATAAAAGCGCTCTTCCAGGGCATCACTACAAATAGTTTGCGTCGAAACAATATCTCAAACATCGCGCAAGTCTCGCGCTGCTTGTCGCTTTTCCTACTCTTCGAACGTGCTTGCAATGGTTGGCTCTTCCACACCGCAAAGAAGATCACCAGTGTACGAGTATCTTGCACATAAGCCGCGTGAGGGGAGGGGATGAAAACTCTGCTGTGGCCGGAGGGTTGCTCTCAAAATATGTCCTCGCTGCCAGACATGCTCGATAGACTCTCAGCTCACATGCCAGACATGCTCCGGAAGCATGCTTGCTTTGCCCGGAATTCGGCCAGCCACAGGCCAGACTGGACCCAGTGGCCAGCCAAGGCCATCGCAAAGAAAGCCCAACAACTGCCAATCGGTCAGCAACGTCATCCTGTGGCTGTTGCAGCGGGTAGCGCTGCCGAGGGCAAGCAACAAATCACAATCACACCGATGTGATTGGGATGCTGACATGGCAGCCAGCCATGCACAATTAAAGGGTTTCCAACAAATGCAGCTAGGCAGGTGCCCTCAAATCGTTCCAAAAGCGTTTGCGTAGCACTGACAGGCACTGCCCCTTGGGCTCTTGAATTTGATGCTGACTTTGAGAGCGTTGTCTGGCATGACTGGTCGCACGCGGCTCTGTAAGACTCCATATTGCTTCGTCCAGCGCCTCCTGAAAGAAGGACTGCACGCGCAAAGGATTTCGAGGCCGTGTCTGGGGGAAAAAAATAGGCACGGTCATGCGGTCACCATAAAAGGCTTGACAAAATGAGTGTCCCCGTTCTTTTTGCGGGACATTAGTAGTGCACCCCATCCCCCTCCCTGCCCTCCCAGATTTACTGAAGCCACCATTCAATAGGCTCGAGTTGCTGCTCGGGAAATACATGTTTTTTTGCAATGGAAACGTCGCCTCCAAAACTCCTTGGCACATGAAAGCCCAGGGGGTAGGGGTGGTCGTGTCTCTCCTAATCAGTGCTTGTGTGGCTCTTGAGAATTGTCAAAACACAATCGCACCGACCCCCCATGAAACGCGCATGGATTCTGCCTCAGCAGCCAGCAATGCCAGGATCCAAGCTCTCCAACAAACCCAGTAAGCCAGGCAAAGCCGCTTGGGCTCTTGAATTTGATGCAGACTTTGAGAGCGTTGTCTGGCATGACTGGTCGCACGCGGATGTGAGACTCCATATTGCGTCCAGCGCCTCCTCAAAAAGGAACTGCACGCGCAAAGGATTTCGAGGCCGTGAGCGGCAAAAAGCCCATACAGTAGGCACGGTCAAAATGCGGTCACCTTAAAAGTTGATAAAAGGCATGATAAAATGTGTGTTCTCTGTTCTGTTGCCCCTCCGCCCTCCCAGATTGGTCATAGCTGCCGGATATGTTCACCGCACCCCATGTCCGAAAGTTTACATTTGGGGGTGTCTTAAAACAGGCGACCCCTCTTGCACGCTTTATTGAAGAGACACTTGAAGAGGAAGTCACCATTCCATACGCTCCCTAGTTGCTGCTTGGCGGAGACATCGTTGTTCGCCACCTCCAAAACTCCTTCGCGCATGCAATGATCGTCGAATCGTTGGCCGTGACAGGGGCCATAGAAAGGGCCAAAGCCCCGGGGGGGTCGGGGTGGTAGTGACTCTCCTGATCTGTGCGTGCGCAATGTATCGACTCAGCGCATGCCATCTGTCAGATCATAATCGCACCGACCCCCCATGAAATGCGCATAAGCTCTCCAACACATCCAGGAACCCAGTCACTGCCCCTCGGGCAGTTGAATTTGATGCTGACTTGGAGAGCCTTGTCTGGCATGACTGGTCGCA
This sequence comes from Effrenium voratum, assembly GCA_963377175.1. Classification (NCBI taxonomy): domain Eukaryota; class Dinophyceae; order Suessiales; family Symbiodiniaceae; genus Effrenium; species Effrenium voratum. Next base: position 446,521 of record CAUJNA010002068.1, on the reverse strand, counting down.
CGCTGTGAGACTCCATATTGCTTTGTCCAGCGCCTCGCAAAAGAAGGACTAGGTACTGCACGCGAAATGAATTTCGAGGCCGTGTCTGGAAGAAACCACTAATTAACTAACTAGGCACGGTCAAAATGAGGTCACCAGTAAAGTTGATAAACGCATCAAAAAATATGTGTTCTCTGTTCTCCGCCCTCCCAGATTGGTGATAGCCTATCGGATACGTTCACCGAACCTCATGTCCGAAAGCTTACATTTGGGGGTGTCTTAAAACAGGCGACCCCTCTTGCACGCTTTATTGAAGAGGCACTTGAAGAGGAAGTCACCATTCCATAGGCTCCCTAGTTGCTGCTTGGCGGAGACATCGTTGTTGCAATTCACACGCCACCCTCAAAACTCCTTCGCGCATGCAATGATCGTCGAATCGTTGGCCGTGACAGGGGCCATAGAAAGGGCCAAAGCCCCGGGGGTCGGGGTGGTCATGACTCTCCTGATCCATGCGTGCGCTATGTATCGACTCAGCACATGCCATCTGTCAGATCATAATCGCGCCGACCCCCCATGAAACGCGCATGGATTCTGCCTCAGCAGCCAGCAATGCCAGGATCCAAGCTCTCCAACAAACCCAGTAAGCCAGGCAATGCCTCTTGGGCTCTTGAATTTGATGCAGACTTTGAGAGCGTTGTCTGGCATGACTGGTCGCTCGCGGATGTGAGACTCCATATTGCGTCCAGCGCCTCCTCAAAAAGGAACTGCACGCGCAAAGGATTTCGAGGCCGTGAGCGGCAAAAAGCCAATACTGTAGGCACTGTCAAAATGCGGTCACCATAAAAGTTAATAAAAGGCATAACATGTGTGTGTTCTCTGTTCTTTTGCCCCTCCACTCTCCCAGATTGGTCATAGCCTACCGGATACGTTCACCGAACCTGATGTCCGAAAGTTTACATTTGGGGGTGTCTTGAAACCGGAGACCCTCTGACACGCTTTGTTGAAGAGACACTTCGCTGCTTGGCGGAGACCTTTTTTTGGCAATTCACTCGCCACCCTCAAAACTCCTTCGCGCATACAATGATCGTCGAATCGTTGGCCGTGACAGGGGCCATAGAAAGGGCCAAAGCCCCGGGGGTCGGGGTGGTCATGACTCTCCTGATCCATGCATGCGCAATGTATCGACTCAGCACATGTCATCTGTCAGATCATAATCGCGCCGACCCCCCATGAAATGCGCATGGATACTGCCTCAGCAGCCAGCAATGCCAGGATCCAAGCTCTCCAACACATCTAGGAAGCCAGTCACTGCCCCTCGGGCTCTTGAATTTGATGCTGACTTTGAGAGCCTTGTCTGGCATGACTGGTCGCGCGCGGCTTGGTGAGACTCCATATTGCCGGAAGCGCAGCACAAAACACGGACCGCATGCGCAAAGGATTTCGAGGCCGTGAGCGGCAAAAAACCAATACAGTAGGCACGGTCAAAATGCGGTCACCATAAAAGTTGATAAAAGGCATGACAAAATGTGTGTTCTCTGTTCTTTTGCCCCTCCGCCCTCCCAGCTGGGTCATAGCCTATTGGATACGTTCACCGAACCTCATGTCCGAAAATTCACATTTGGGGGGGTGTCTTGAAACAGAAGACCCTCTTTGCACGATTTTGAAGAGACGCTTCAAGAGGAAGTCACCATTCAATAGGCTCCCTAGTTGCTGCTTGGACACATTGTCTTTTTGCAATGGAATCGCCTCCAAAACTCCTTCGCGCAATGATCCTTGGCCGTGACAGGGGCCACAGGGCCAAAGCCCGACGCCTGAAGCGATCCAAACAGCGAGGCTTCTCATCAAACGCGCTTAGGCCCTTGAAACTTTCGCGGCACGCATCCTAACCGTGCGTGCAATGTACGTTTAGGATGGCTTCTAGCATGTGTCTCTTGGGCTTCCTCGAGAATTTGTTGCTTCCCTGGTCAAAAAAGCTTTTCTTGTGTTTGTGTGCTAGAATTAATTTGGATTGCTGAATCCTGTGCGCGTGTTTACTTGCTGTGGGATTGTTCATGCATTGAGTCGATCATTTTTCTCATGTTCTAGAAGCTATCAAGTCGCACATCCAGGAACTCTTGTAACTCGTGGTAGCGCGGTGTCTACTTTTCATTCATGTGACCAAAGAAAGCATCGCTCACAGGGCTGCGTACTGACGATAAGGGAAAGCATGCAAACTGCACTCGGAGATAACCATCTCCGAACAAGAATGCAATGCAGCACAGCACTCACGTGATGCGCTCATGGGTGAAACTCTTGCCAGTGTCTGGTGCGTGATCGGGTCTGGCAAACATACGGTGCCACGTCCGGGCTCATGCGAGAAATGGATTGAAATAATTTCCAGAACAGCTTCTGTTTTGTCCTGCGGAGTATCTGGAAGGCTACTGCCACTTGAGTGGCGCGCTGACGAGATAGCTGGGACCATCTTGCAGTGAGCTCCTCACTGATGTTGGTCAGCAGCCAAATGTCGGCAGCTCTACTGTGAGGCAGCGTGGCAACAGAGACAAACGCAGAAGTCAGCACCTGGTCACTGAGATTTGCCAAATCATGTCTCCTGAAGGTTCGCATCACGGCTTCGAGCAACTCTTGCCGCTCGTGGGACATTCGGCTCAAGAGCTCAGGCTGCAGTCTCTGCAGCTGAGCTAAGGACCATAGTATGTTGGTAATTTCATACATCAGGCACAAATTCAGGTCTCGCGATGCGATCCGCATCAGAGCGGAGAGAAGAGAGCACTGGAAAGAGCCGAGACATGCGCAAGACCACGCAATGAGTGTGCCAGCGTGGACGGGCATGGACCCGTCACCTTCTTCCATCTCATGTCCTGCAAGAACCTCTGCACGATTCATCATTGCTTCCCATGTCCTGTGCCTTGGCCAAAGGGCCAAGGCAGACCCCAATAAAGGGGAAGAAATGGGGTAGGTTGCGCGTTTGGCAAAAGTGAATCCAACCAAGGAGGAGAGCATGGAAAACGGGTGCTTGGCATCAACCAAAAAAAAGCTTGGACAACTCACTTGCCCATGGAAATCCGCCGACCCTCTGCCTCCTGTCCCAGCCTCTTGCAGAGGGGACCGGCGTGGGATGCAACTGGAAGTGATTGGAATCAATGATCCCTGGGGGACACACCCGAACCTACAAAAAGTGGATTCCCAGGACCGGTCCCTGGGACCGGTCCTGGGACCCCGGTCCTTGGACCGGTCCTGGTGCTTCGCGCTGTGCGGACGAGCAAAACCGGTCCTGGGACTGGTCCCAGGACCGGTCCTGGGACTGGTCCCGGGACTGGTCCTGGGACTGGTCCTGGGACCGGTCCTGGGACCGGTCCTGGGGCCAGTCCCAGGACCAGTCCTGGGACCCGGTTTCGTCCTGGCGCTGGTCCCAGGACCGGTCCCAGGACCGGTCCTGGGACCGGTCCTGGGACTGGTCCTGGGACCGGTCCTGGGACCGGTCCTGGGACCGGTCCTGGGACCGGTGCCAGGACCTGTGCTGGGACCTGTCCTGGCCGGTCCTCGCCGCGGCTCGGGCTCGCCTCCTGGTGCGACTGCTGGCGTCGGATCCACCCACGCCGCTCTGGACACCTGTTTCCTCCGCTATTTCGGCCTCCCGGGCCAAGTCGACGCACCTTGAACGACGCAAACCGGCCCCGCGCAGATTAAGGGACACGTCGGAACGGTGGCAGCTCGTCCGTTAATGCCGCACGGGCTCCTGGGACCAGCCTGGACTGGGTCCCCCCAGTCCAGGCTGGTCCCAGGCGCAGAAACCGGCCCGCGCGGCAATTAACGGACGAGCGGCCATCTTTCCGACCTGTCCGTTAATCCGGTTTCCGCCGCATGCCCCCCTGGGGTTCTCTCTGCAAATCCGCCGAGGGTCGGCGGCAGCAGGCGGGAGCCTGGTTAATAACAGTTTCACCTTTTGGAGCCTCGACGAAATATGGAAACCAAAAACGCTTTGCAGATCTCGGCTCGCTTTGGCAAGGCAAGTGGGATTGACAAAAAGGGAACAAAGAACCAACCGACCAACCAACCAACCAACCAACCAACCAACCGACTAACCGACCCACCGACCCACCAACCAACCAACCAACCAACCGACCGACCGACCGACCGACCGACCGACCGACCGACCGACCGACCGACCGACCGACCGACCAACCGACACACCAACCAACCAACCAACCAACCTACCGACCGACCAACCAACCAACCGACCGACCGACCAACCAACCGACCGACCGACCGACCGACCTACCAACCGACACACCAACCAACCAACCAACCGACCGACCGACCAACCCACCAACCGACCGACCAACCGAGCGACCGACCAACCAACCAACCAACCGACCGACCAACCAACCAACCGACCAAGCAACCGACCAACCAACCAACCAACCGACCAGCCAACCAACCGACCAGCCAACCAACCGACCAACCAACCGACCAACCAACCAACCAACCAACCGACCAGCCAACCAACCGACCAGCCAAACAACCAACCGACCAGCCAACCAACCGACCGACCAACCAACCAACCAACCGACCAACCAACCGACCAACCAACCAACCAACCGACCAGCCAACCAACCGACCAGCCAAACAACCAACCGACCAGCCAACCAACCGCCCGACCAACCAACCAACCAACCGACCAACCAACCGACCAACCAACCAACCAACCGACCAGCCAACCAACCGACCAGCCAACCAACCAACTAGCCAAACAACCAACCGACCAGCCAACCAACCAACCGACCAACCAACCAACCAACCGACCAACCAACCAACCAACCGACCAGCCAACCAACCGAACAGCCAGCCAAACAACCAACCGACCAGCCAACCAACCGACCGACCAACCAACCAACCAACCGACCAACCAACCGACCAACCAACCAACCAACCGACCAGCCAACCAACCGACCAGCCAAACAACCAACCGACCAGCCAACCAACCGACCGACCAACCAACCAACCCACCGACCAACCAACCGACCAACCAACCAACCAACCGACCAGCCAACCAACCGACCAGCCAAACAACCAACCGACCAGCCAACCAACCGCCCGACCAACCAACCAACCAACCGACCAACCAACCGACCAACCAACCAACCAACCGACCAGCCAACCAACCGACCAGCCAAACAACCAACCAGCCAACCAACCGACCAGCCAACCAACCGACCAACCGACCAACCAACCGACCAACCAACCAACCAACCGACCAGCCAACCAACCGACCAGCCAACCAACCGACCAGCCAAACAACCAACCGACCAGCCAACCAACCGATCGACCAACCAACCAACCAACCGACCAACCAACCGACCAACCAACCAACCAACCAGCCAACCAACCGACCAGCCAAACAACCAACCGACCAGCCAACCAACCGACCGACCAACCAACCAACCAACCGACCAACCAACCGACCAACCAACCAACCAACCGACCAGCCAACCAACCGACCAGCCAACCACCAACCGACCAACCAACCACCGACCGACCAACCAACCAACCAACCAACCAACCAACCAACCAACCAACCAACCAACCAACCAACCAACCAACCAACCAACCAACCAACCAACCAACCAACCAACCAACCAACCAACGACCAACCACCAACCGACCAACCAACCGACCAACCAACCAACCAACCGACCAACCAACCAACCGACCAGCCAACCAACCGACCAGCCAAACAACCAACCGACCAGCCAACCAACCGACCGACCAACCAACCAACCAACCGACCAACCAACCGACCAACCAACCAACCAACCGACCAGCCAACCAACCCACCAGCCAAACAACCAACCGACCAGCCAACCAACCGACCGACCAACCAACCAACCAACCGACCAACCAACCGACCAACCAACCAACCAACCGACCAGCCAACCAACCGACCAGCCAACCAACCGACCAACCGACCAACCAACCCACCAACCAACCCACCAACCGACCAGCCAACCAACCGACCAGCCAACCAACCGACCAGCCAACCAACTAACCAACCGATTGACCAGCCAACTTGGGGCAGATACGAGGATAACCAGCGAACCACACACGGGGCTTCTTTTGTCAAGGAGGCTCAGAAGTGGGATCGAGAAAACCCGCGGAACAAATCGAAACGATGGGGCGCTTTTGTTGAAGGGGAGGGGTGGATTCCCACTTCCTGAGCGGATTTGCCAAACAAAAGTTATAGAACTTGCTATTTCCCTCTACAATGGTCTTTCCAAAAAGTGACTAAAGTCCACCTCTTGTGCGGGTTACTCTGGCCCAGGGCGTAACCACAGGAAGCACATGACTCACCACATCATTACAAACAAGAAGTGACTAAAGTCCATGAACGCAGGGAGTGAGGATTAGAAAAGCCAAGCAGCCAAAAGCGAAAAACAAAAAACAAAAAACAAGGCCACGAATCTCCAAAAATAAGAACCACACAGCGGGAAAACAATGATAATAACAAAACAACGCACAAACATCCAACAACAAAATCCCCCCCCATCAGAGAAAAAAAAAAAAAGGCCGACGAAAAGCCCGAGGTGCTGGAGCACCTTTGTTGCCTCGGGCAGGCGGGCGAGGCGATGGAAGGCGGTGGCCAGGTTCACGGCGTTCAGCCGCGGGAGATGCTTCGCAGCCACCTGACGCGACTTCGACTTCGACCGACGGAATCCGACGGAATCCCTCGGGGCCTGGAGATGCATCGAGCTCTGGGAATTCGGAAGCCGTGCCGCCCGTTTTTTTTATTCTTCTCCGTCTTTCTCTTTTTTGGCGCAAGACATGTGTGGAACTTTTAGGGGGAATGGAAGGGTTTTGTGGGTTTCATGGAAAGAACTTTGTCAAGGGGGCTGGAGGGATCACTGGGCCCGTTTTCTCTGATCCATTGAAGAAAAACAAGTGAAGAACTTGTGGGTTAAATTCGGAACCCGCAGAACCAACTAAAAAGATCTAAAAAGCGAAGGGACCGGATGGCTGGGAGCCACCAAGATCAACGGGTGGCGGGACACGGTGTTGCGTTCCTTTTACGCGGAAGGGATATTGCCCTCAACCCTTTGGGCGTGACCACTTTTCAGGAAGTACCCTATTTTGCACTTCAAATAGGCAACATGGTGTCCCAAGGTCCTTGATGCATAGGGAGTGAGAAACATCTCCTGCAGATTTGCCCAGAAAAATCCATGGGCAAAGTCGCCGTGATTTCCCCAGCCCGAAAAAACCAATAAGCCAACTGCGCTTACTTACATGGCCATAAATTTGAACAGGGGAACCACCCACCATACGTGATTGGTGGACACGAATCTCTCCCGAATTCTGATGTCCACCAAAGGGTCCTTTAATTAAAACTCGTCGCCATAGGTGTCCTTTTAGGCAAATAGATCTATTTTTCTACCAAAACCACCAAAAAGGACACCTATGTTCATCACCGCATCTGACTCCGAAGCCCGGCAGTCGATGCCTCCAGTAGCTTGAGATAGTCCCCAGACTTTGCGCTGTTCACCAGCTCCTCAGGGGCGCTACTTCAAGAGAGGTCCTATTATGGCTGTGGGTCAAAACCGATTTGGTCCCATTTTGGGGTAGGTGAATTCACCACCCATTTTAGAACCTATTAGTGGGGATTGGGATGTTCACTGGGAATAAGGGCTTTTGATCCACGGCCATATTTCCTTTTTGTGTGGTAGCCCTGATAAACAGTAAAGCAAATGTAGAGGGAAGTCAAAAAGATCGTCCTGGTTGATCTGCTTCTGATGACGTTCTGAGCTTGCAGACGGCTTTACGGATTTCGGATCACAAGCCTCCGGCACTGGGCGTTGCACACCCTCGGTTGACGAAGCCTCACCATTTTCACACGGATGGTGTATGAGCCTCCCACTGGAGACCTCACTGGTCAGGCTGCCCGAATTGGATCCCGAGCTGGCTGCGTCACAAGTCTCTAAGGAACCAAGTGTCCGGTCCTGCTTCTCCTCGCAAATTGGGGTCTGCCAAGTGTATGTCTCCAAGTCCGACCAGGAGCGGCCTGCCTGCGGCGGTGACTCCTCACCGAAAAAGTGCAGAAAGGTATTCTTCACCACCACAGACAGCATCGGGTATGTTACATCGATTAGACGGCTACTACGAACCTTGTCGAATTTGCTCGCCTTAAGCCATCAGCCAAGAGAGACCGAATCTCGGCGTGCATGGAGATCTTGCCAAGCCGACGTCCAATGGCCTAAGCTTGCAACATCAAAACGCAATTGCAATAATTGTCGGCCACAATTTTCATGTAAATCCAACTAGAATCAAACCATGTCCGGATCCTCTCAACATCGGTCCTAGATGAGTTTGTGTCAAATCAGCAACCCTGACAAAGGTCCATGTTGCTTGCCCTTTGAACCCGAACATCCATGTCGCGCCCCGTTTGACACACGCCCAAAACAGAATTCCCACACGGATAGCTGGCATTTGCTACGGCAAAGAACCCGTATGGCAACGTTTCGGTTTCCAGCTTTCACACCATTCAAAGGGAGTCCTTGATTGTTTCCCCCACCCCAATGCATCGGCCTCCTGGACTCTCACTCGTCTCAGCCTGCGAGCGCTTAGGTCAGCACATCCAGCAAAATTCTACCATCCTTTCATTTCACCCGATTCTCACCAGTGGATAGTTTAGGAACCTTAGGCTTCGCGCAGTTCGGGAAAGCCATATCCCCAATTTTAGGAAGCCTTGTGACATGCGGCAAGGTTGCACTCTAGGGATGTGTGTCATAAAACGTGTCGTCAGCTATGTCTGAGCCCACCATCCACACTGTAGACTTCATGAAGCGCACCGTGAAAAGCTTCATGCAAAAGACCATGATTGCAGAATGTTTGCATATAATTCACTCTGTTCATGGGGGCTGGGCTTAATAAGGGCTTATTTGGGCTCCCTCCCCCTCCCCTCCCTCCCCCCCAGCCCCCATGATCTGTTGATGTGAAGGGCGGAGAAAAGATGCTTCAGAACGACACCAACAAGTACGTCTCAATGACTCCGACAACATCCCGGAGCAAGCTTTTGCTTCTTACCGACCTTTCTAAATGCAGAAAAAGTCTAATCATTCTCAATGGAATACAACAATCAAACCTGCATCGAACATAACACGCGCTTTAGCAAGGTAAACCATTCTCCCTCCTATCTATGCCGGAGGTTAAATGCCTGGAGTTGATGAGGAATGAAGCGAGGACAAGCCTCTCACCATCTATTCTCGTTCATTCATCCCTTCATTCACTCCCTAACCGCTTCCTTCCAAGACCCAGCGGAGCCAACATGAGATAGGGATGAAGCCCACGGCAGGTGATAGGAAGGGAAGGGACCTGACCGTTGGTCATCTCTCTCACCTGTAGATCCTGATGAACAGACCAAAGGGATAGTGAAGGAAGGAGAAGACAGGTGACATCTCTTTTACCTCTCTCTTCACTCTCTAATTTGAAGATAGAAGAATGCGAGATAAAGAAAGACATTCCATCCCTAACATATTAACTCCTGAAAAGAATGGGATTAGAAAGTGAAAGAAATTCCATGAAAATAAATGTAAATAGAAAAGAGAAAAGGAAAGGATTCTATCGCTTACCCAATTCATGGATTGGGGAGCTAGGTACATCTTCTTCCTTCTCTTACCATTTTCCTCTTTCATTATCTCTCTTTTGTTTATTGGTTGTCTTCTTTCTTTTTCATTCATAATCTTTCCTTAATTATAAGATAGTAAAATAACATGATAAAATAGATAATGAACATGAAAGGTGAAAGGTGAAGAGAAGAGAAAAGCACTCAATCTCACTCCCTCGATTTCCTGTTGCATCATTCATTGTCAGGCCTTGCCTTATCTTTCTATCTTATAATCTGATATCTTCTCGTTTCTAAGAATGGATTATGCCACAGATAGAACCGTCAATCTTAGAAACGAAGAGATAGAGGGTGAAGATATCTCGCTATTTCGCTTTCCTGGCGAGCCTTTCTATCTTCATCACCTCGCATTTTGGATGATAAATTGATGATGGAAGAATGCGAGGAATAGAAAGGCAAGGAAAGGGAAAGATGGGAAATGAATGATAGAATTCCAGGTCAGTCATGAACAACTCTGCTTTTGTGGGACCCTTGCAACATCTGCCCAGCCAGCGACTTCAAAGCAGGAGTTGTTGCCAGTCGAGCTATTTCAGGCCCCACACCGCACCGAGCGTCAACTCGTTGGAAGTTCGGGGTATCCTGGACCAGTTTCAGAGTCGTACTGTGGATGGACGAAATCCTACAACGCCTGGACACTATGGGAAACCATTGTTTGTTGGTATTTACTGCAACACTATCATTACAGGGTTGCTTAGGTGGTGCGAAATGGATTTCGTCCATCCACAGTAAGAGCGCCCCGGATTTGTATTTTCCTTAACGCTCGGGACCCGATGGGTTTCGACTTGCCCGTCTTCCCCGTGAAAGCTGGCCATTTTGAGCCTCTCAGGCGGGCTGAAGATGTGCTCAACAGTTTCCTTGCGGACATGACGAGTGAACAAAGACTTTGAAGGTTCTTCATTTGGACTCTCTTTGTGACTCAAGGCTGCTAAGAGCCAAAAGCCAAGAGCCAACTGCTAGTACCTTGGAGGTGGCCGCTCGCCCAAGATCAAGCTTCATCTCCAGACAGCCCCTGGTTTAACAAGCTTCCACTCCCCAAACAACTTGCGGGGCCAGGTGCGGATCTCTTTCCTTCCGCAAGGGTTTTGGGGAACCGCACATATGGCTGTGGGTCAAAACCAATGGTACCATTTTGGGGCACCCATTTTAGTCTATTTCAGTGGGGATTGGGATGCTCACTGGGGGTGCGGGATTTTGACCCATGGCCATATAACCAAGGGAACTTCTACCTGCAAGGATCGAACAGATAAACAACGCCAACTTGGTACCCATCTCCTTGCTGGTGCTCAGTGGGGAATGAGGGAATGGACCTGGGGATTGCCCTTCAAGGACACCACCAGTTGGATGGCTTCTTGGGTTCATTCCAACTCATTCTCTGCCTATCGCACCGGCAAGTCTCTTTGGCTTTGATTTCTGTCACGCAATCGACCCGGCGGAAAAGCGAAGCCGTCTCTTTTCAACTAGCCGCAGATGGGAGTCGCGCCTCGAACGTGTCGATCGGTTTCCGCGGCGTTTTGGAGCTCCCGGTGGGGGGTTTCCCCAAAACAAGCGGAAACTGCGGGTTGAGATGCCGAGCTTAGATTGCTTGGAAAAGTGAAAGGGAACAACGGGAACAACCTAATTCGCCTTTTTTCCGGAGGCGATGCTTTGGCGCCCTGAATGCGTTCCTCCAGTTCGGAAATTAGGGGATCCGTTTCAACCGATCCGTTTTTGGGACACCAAGCAAGGGACTTGGGAAGGAGCAGGGAAGAATCCCCTAGGCGAGTTGTCCCAGATCTTCCTGGCCAACGTCTTCCCCAATCCCTGCCATCTGCCATCTGCCTTGTTTTTCCCTGACACTGTGGACGCTTCGGGTTTGTTGCAACCACCTTCACG
>CAUJNA010002068.1:337500-430000 GCA_963377175.1 Effrenium voratum | reverse complement strand
GAGTGTGTGAGTGTGTGAGTGTGTGAGTGTGTGAGTGTGTGAGTGTGTGAGTGTGTGAGTGTGAGTGAGTGAGTGAGTGAGTGAGTGAGTGAGTGAGTGAGTGAGTGAGTGAGTGAGTGAGTGAGTGAGTGAGTGAGTGAGTGAGTGTGTGTGTGTGTGAGTGAGTGAGTGAGTGAGTGTGAGTGTGTGAGAGTGTGATTGTGTGAGTGTGTGAGTGTGTGAGTGTGTGAGTGTGTGAGTGTGTGAGTGTGTGAGTGTGTGAGTGTGTGAGTGTGTGAGTGTGTGAGTGTGTGAGTGTGTGAGTGTGTGAGTGTGTGAGTGTGTGAGTGTGTGTGTGTGTGAGTGAGTGAGTGAGTGAGTGAGTGAGTGAGTGAGTGAGTGAGTGTGTGTGTGCGCGTGCGCGCGTGCGCGTGCGCGTGCGCGTGCGTGTGCGTGTGCGTGTGCGTGTGCGTGCGCGTGCGCGCCAGCGCGACTCCGCGCAGCTGCAACTTCTATCGAACCAACCCTACCGGCACACAGCTGCACAAGACAAGGCAGCCAACTCCTATATGTCTAGCTGACATGACGCTCTGAATCTTTTCAGTGCGCCATTGCATCTTGTGATGGGAATTGTGATGGGAACTGCCCATAACATTCAACAGTGCCCGCTCGCAAACACCCCTCAAAGTATCCGCTGCCCCATGCCACGGCAGACCGCAAATGCCACCACCATTCCTTCTACTTCCCTTGAAGGGATCCCCAAATGGTTCATGCGCAATGCCCAAACCCCGTCTCAATTCCCTACCCATCGAACCAGCAAAATGGAGGTTGGGGTGGCTGATGGCTAACCAATCGCCTTATCAACCCCCTTTTGTAAATGTCCTTCCAGCAAAATGGAGACATCAATCCCTGTCAAACCAGCGTTGCCGGAGGTTGGGGGGGGCATGGTCACTCGAATCGCCTGCTGCATCAGCAGGAAGTCCACCTCAGTTGCCCAAAGGGAAACAACAGGTTTGCCTTCTGCGGGAAAGGAAAACCTGGTTGCGACAATCAAAAGGTCCGGTCAGATCCGGTCGATTCGCTTTGGGCAACTGAGCCACTAGATCGGGATAGCCCCAACTCGCCGCCACGTAGAGCGAGGTAAGGCCCTTCTCCTCTTCAAACTCCTCGATCGCAAATCGGCACACATTTCTTTTGACGAGCCAGGCGTGCGTCCAGGGCAACCAAAGTGAATGGATTTGTCCAAGGTTTCTTCGACACCTTGTTCGGTGTCCTTCAAACTTTGGCAAACAAAAATCCTCCCAATTCATCAGAAAGCTAAACCTAATTCTGGGGCAGGGCTGTGAAAATTGCGCTTACAGTTCTGCGGATTGCGACTGACAAGTTTTTTTTTTCTGAGGTGCCTTGGTGTCCAGTGGGAACAAACCCTTCCCCTGCTTTAGGATGTAACAGTAAGATGCTTGGATATATGCTTGGGGTTTAGGGTTGGAATGTGTTGCAGTAGGTAGCAAAGGGCACTCGATCTTTTGCAGCCTTCCAGCAGTGACCCAAGTTGGAAGAGGAGGGGATGATGTTGGGCAGTTAACCTAAAAGAGCGTTGGGAGCTTGGGTTCAAACTTCTTTGTCTGACGAAAGTTCAGCTTCCCTCTGATTGGGATTGGCAGTTTGGTGGTAGAGTGGCTTCCCTTTTGCTCTCTAAAGCCAGGGGTTCCAATCAAGCCACCAATCACCACCAACTAAGGCTTCAATGGAAAGCACAGCACGGACCCAGAAGGCTCAGCGGAAAAGCACTCAAGTCTGCCCGAAGCCCCGAGGCTCCAGACCGGAAAATCACCCGGAATCCTACAAGCCGAGGCTGACCAGAAAATCGCCCGGAAAAAAACCAAAAACCTGTGAACAGGAAAGCCAAGTAACAAACACCCGGGCGTGTTTACACCTAAGGCGCTTGAGCATCGCTGACCCTATTTGCCCGGGCACAAAGAACATGGCCCGACAAAGCAATCAGCCTGCTTCTTCTCCGATTCAATGCTCTTCCCAACTTGGAACATGAGCAGCGGTTTCTGCGGAAAAAAAAAAAAAACAGAAGGAGCAGAAGGTTACCGAAACGGTACCCTCCCACCAACCAACATGGAAGTGCACAAGACCCTTTTGGGAAGACGCTGCTTTTTCTCCTAAGACTCCCTCTGTTCCATGTGGATATATTATTTAGGGGGGCTGCGTTTTCCATTTGAACCGACCTGAAAAAGACGATGCGTAGCCGAGCCACGCAGTTCACGGAGTCGGACCGGCCGCACGCGGCCAGAATCCTTGCAGCTCGGGGTCACCCCTCACTTTGTGTTTCGAGGGCACCTTTTTGGGGTGGTCCAAAGGGAAACAGAATCCAAACCACCAAGCCAAATCCATTGGGTCCGAGTCTCTATGTGGACACATACCCAACACGGGTATGTGTCAAATCCTATGTGCCCTTAGCAGTGTGGATTGCGGGCGTGGTGCCCCATCTACACCACCAACACAAACCCGTTAGGGGTAAGCTGACCTTTGGACAAAACAACGTGAGTTCATGCTCAGAGCTCAAATTGTGGTGATTTTAGCCAGCCCAAAAATGAGGCCAACACCATCCAAAACCAATTGGCCAGCACCTAGATCGGCACGCACCTGTCAACGGATAGGTAACCATGTGCAAAGCCAGCATGGCTGAAATGGTAGCATTGTTGCACTTCCATGAACTAAACATCAGGTGCGCAAGCATCGGTACGTCTCTTGCCCAGCTCAGAGGCTGAATTCAAACGCCTACAAACAACAACACGCACGTACCATCGGGCACACTCAAATCACGCAAGCCACAGTGCATGCGTTGCGGGGCGGGGTTGGGCGGGGGAATGTTAGTGACTGTTTGTGTCCACCCTGACTGCATGCAGCATTGAGAAGTTGTCGACTTTCGGCTTGGGGTAAGGGAGAGGAATGTTATCTTCTTTTGCTGAGCGCAGGATTTGCCCAACTGACCACTCTGACAGCGTGCAGAGTTGAGAAGTCGGTGACTTTGGGCTGAGGGGGGTAATGTCAATGTCCGCGCAACTGAGAAGCTGTTGACTTTCAGCTTGGGGTGGGTTGGTAGGGGGAATGTCAACGTTCTCTTTCACTTCAAGCTCAACACGAAGCTGATATTGGATCTTGGCAGTACAGGGCCGTCTCCGCCGTGTCTAACTACATTCAATCGGTGGGCAAGCGAAGAAGAGCGGCCGCTGAAAAGGATTGCTGCTGCATCTTGCTGCTTCACAAGGTCTAGCCCTCTGCTCTACTGATTTGACTAGATTGCCGATCGGCAAACCCAGGGAAGCACCAGGTTTACTGGAAACAAACCACGCATTGTTGCACCTGGCATGAGGTATGGTGGATGCCCAACATAACCCTGGTTGAACTTGCAGGGTTTTCCTAGTTCCCTACTTGCACAATTTGGGGCATCCACTGTAGGGGCCCTTCCTGCCCCGCCAACAGAGAGTCCGCGCAACGAGTAATTAACATGACTGTGGCACGATCCCGTGGGTGAATTAGCTGGCTTGCTTCTCACCAGCCTGATACAAGGAGACTCCCTCCCAACAAGGAGCCGAACCCCAAAGCCTTTGAGAGGTCGCTGAAATTGTCCCATGGTACGACTTGATGCGACGGAATCCAAAGAATCGACGAAGTTTGTAAAAAGGCCCACACCTCACATTGCTGCGCCTATCCAGCGGACACAGCAAGTGCAAGCACTGGACTCTCTGCAAGTCAAAGTCTTCACAATCGCGTGCACGCCCATCCAGCTCTGGCTTTCTGCGTGGATAATTGAACAGGAGATTGACCAAAGCTCCCGGGCAAGGTTGAAAACACGCATTTTGGGGAAGCAACATCTGATCGCCGAGTAAGGCACAGCCACCTGCGCCGCATCCAACATTCACACCGAGGACATGAAACTATCTGGTCAAATCACAATCGGAACTCCACACATGGGCTGTGTTCAAATTGTGGTTTCACTTTAAACCGACCCCGAAAGGCACCAATTCCAACAAAAAAGCGCCACATTGCGTTGTGCTCCCTTTCAGTTTGATCTTGCAACCAGTTCGCTGGTCTTCCAAAATTCAAAAACGACGAGCAACCCACTTGCCAATTGGAAACCTATACCCAAGTGGCTTGCGCACGATCTCCACCGAGCCAGACCTGTGCCCACGGGCGAAGGGATCCCAAGAAACATCTGCTTTTTCTGGCTCTCTGGCTCTCTTGTGTGGTTGCCTCTGCCCTATTATTTCCTTATTGTTATTTGTATTTATTTTATGTGTGTTCTTTTGTTTTCTCGCGTTGTTTTCTTTTTCTTGATTTATTTTCATGTTTTTTTTTTTTTTGCGATTGATTCCTTTGTTGTCTTGCTGTCTTTTCTTTTCAATGATTTCCTTAATGATGTATTTATTTATTTTTCATTTATTTCTCTCTCTC
Organism: Effrenium voratum; assembly: GCA_963377175.1. Taxonomy (NCBI): domain Eukaryota; class Dinophyceae; order Suessiales; family Symbiodiniaceae; genus Effrenium; species Effrenium voratum. The sequence continues at coordinate 425,554 of CAUJNA010002068.1, read as the reverse complement.
ACTCTCTCTCTCTCTCTCTCTCTCTGTCTTTCGTCTCCGTCTCCGTCTCTGCCTCTGTCCCTATCTCTAACTCGGTCAACTTGCATCTACCCATCTATGCATGAATGTATAAATGCATGTACACATGCAAGTATTGTGTATGCTTTTCTGAACAGTTGCGTGCATTAATTTGTGGCGCGTGCTCGCGTGTCTGGGATCACTTGTACATGCATCTGTCTGGCTGGCTGTCTGTCTCTCTGTCAGTCTCTGTGTGTCTCTGTCTGTCCCTGTCTGTCTGTCCATCTGTTTGTCTCTGTATGTCTGTATGTACGGCTGCATGTACGTATGTATGTATGTATGTATGTATGTATGTATGTATGTATGTATGTATGTATGTATGTATGCATATTTGTACGTGCGTGTGTATGTCTGCACGTCTGTACGTCTGTACGTCTGCATGTGTGCATGTGTGCATGTATCATGTATGCATGTAGGCATGTATCCATGTATGCATGTAGGCATGTATCCATGTATGCATGTATGTACGTATGTATGTATGTATGTACGTATGTACGTATGCACGTATTCCAGTATGTACGTATGTACGTATGTCTGTATGTCTGTATGTCTGTATGTCTGTATGTCTGTCTGCATGTATGTATATATGTATGTATGCATGTATGTATGCATTCATGGATTCACACATGTATGAATAGATGCATGCATACATACATCAATTCTTGCCTGTGGGTATGTGCATGCACCTTTTTTAATGTCAATGATTGTCAATGTATATCTCTGTCTGCCTGTCTCTGTCTGTCTCTGTTTGACTGTCTCTGACTCTGTCTCTGTCTCTCTTTGTCTCTGTCTCTGTTTTTGTCTCTGTCTCTGTTTCTGTCTGTCTTGTCTCTGTCTCTATGTCTGTTTGTATCTCTGTCTGTCTGTCTGTCTGCCTCTCTGTCTGTCCGTCACTGTCTCCCTGTCTGTCTGTCTCTCTGTCTGTCTCCGTCTGTCCCTGTCTGTTTGTCCGTCTGTTTCTGCTTGTATGTGCATGTATGTCTGCATATTTGTATGCGTGTGTATGTCTGCATGTCTGGATGTGTGTGTGTGTGTGTGTGCACGTCTGTATGTCTGGGCACAAAACGGGATATTCTAAGGATTTAGATCTTCCGATTCTAGATTTGAGGTGTTCCAAAATGGAACTTCAAGGGATAGAGGCCCAACAAATACTGCAAAACGCCATGTTTTTCAGCATTTGCTCAGATCGTGTCCCCTGGATCGAAGATGGAATATCCCCAAACAAGTCTCCATTTGCCACGAAGTGAGAGGCCAGCGCATACACCTTCCCCAGGGTTTGCCGGTTTCACGCAACACCTGGCGCGGGGCATCTTTTTCTTTCCGGAGGCGGGGGGCTTTGGGGGGGGCTTTTGGGGGGGGCTGTTGGCGGGGGGGGGGGTGAGAAGTCTTTGTGGTGAGGTTGGGCTGGACTAAGTGAGCAGCTTGTTTGCAAAGAAATCTCAGCCCCCGCCCCCTTGAACCAAGCACTTCTCAGCCAGCTCCCACCTCCCCTCTCCTCCCAACCGACTCGGAATTCTGATCAGACGTGCAGATTCCTCCAAAATTTCAATATATATATATATATAAACCCTTTTCCACCAATTGTAACTGGCATTTGAATAGAATTTAGTAAGGACATAGTTCATCAGAGTTGCTATATGAATCTAAATAGGGTTCCCTTTCAAAGCGTTAGGTTAAAAATCAAATATAATTTAAATGTAATCCAATAGCGAGGTCACACTTAATACGGACAGATTTCTATTCGCAATTGAAAATGACATTTCATAGGACATGACTCCCAACTATGACTTAAGAAACATTGGAGCACACATGTACATAGGCACTCATGTCCAAATATGGTTTAGATTAAATGTGGCTAAAAAATGAAGGGCCAATATCACCAGACTCCCGGATTTGGGTTCATCTTCAGGCGATGTTCTCGAAGCTGCAAAACGCATCATGTTCCAATGTAGTTTCTCTGTGTACTTAAAACCAATGCAAAAGCCATTGCTTTCAAACAAAGCCATGCTTGAATCCGAAAACGAAATCCATTTTCGACCTACTACCTTTCAATCCTCACAAGACGAAACATCTGCTACCATAGGGAAGGTAAAACATTATAAGAACTGTATTTTGCAGTGTTTTCAGACATGTGGAAGAAACAAAACGTGCAGAGTAGATACGACACTTTCCAACAATGGTGAAAGGTAGGCCTTGGGAGGAGGGACCATTTTATACATATATATATATATATATATTTATGTATATATATATACACTCGGTTGCTTTCTGCTTCCCTGCTGAAAGTCTGACTTTTAGTGGTTTAATGGAAAACCCATTAGTTGGCAAAAAGTTAAAGTCCTAACATCCAAGCAACATGCACCAAAGTATGTGTATATATATATATAATATATATGTATGCGCAAACATGTATATGCGACACATGCAGGTATGTAACCGCCGGCTATGCTTTGTGGAACTGTGGAACTGCCTCATGTTCACTCTATGCGCTCGGAGGATGTCACCCCACTTCCCTTTGGAATACGCACCAGCACGCAACCAACTTTGGGGGGACAATGATTGCATTCGTCAAAGGCCCGTTTTACATGATCCGCCGGCAGCCCCGTTGCAAGTAAACCAACGGTTGATTTTGCAGCGATATTTAGAGGTCGCTCGCATGCTTTGAAACTCAAGCGAACCAATTCAGTGAAGATTCCTTCCCGGATGTGCCAAGAACGTATTGAACCAGCTTTTGGAGGGAGCCACTCTGTCAAGTTTACACCTGTCCACATCACCACGCCTGGAAGAACCTGCCGCCACTTCTCCCTCGGCAAGCCTGCATCCCTCCAGGAGGAGGTTCATGCACACCGCGTACGGCTTCTCCACTGCGCTCCAAGTCAGGTCAAAGAGCTCCTCGTGGCCTGGCTGAAAACATCTCTGGGTAGCTTCTCTGGCCTCAAGCCTCACGAGATCTAACATCCAGCTCCTGTCAAAAGCACTTGCACACACACGAATCTGTGCAAACTGGCGAAAAGGGCACGAGTTGTCGCGTCGACATGGTCCTCTTGCCCAAAAGTAGCGAAATTCAGTGGCCACGTCGCTGGGCAAAACGAATTTGTGTTGACCAAGAAAAGGACGAAGTGGTAAACAGCCAGCCAGCCAGCCAGCCAGCCAGCCAGCCAGCCAGCCAGCCAGCCAGCCAGCCAGCCAGCCAGCCAGCCAGCCAGCCAGCCAGCCAGCGCGTCAACTAGCAAACCAAAGGAAAGTGGACAATGCCTTCATTCTTGCTGTCCCCAGGCCCAGTAGCATTCTGAACCTTGAGATTCGCGGAGCTCAGAGCCTCGGAAGGAAATTGCCCTTCATGATGCTTCGCTTCCAACACTGTCGCGCCTACCTCTTCAAACAGGGTTCCGTATGTACGCCCTTTGCTAAAACACATCACCTCGCAACACTGAATCAATATCGTCAACGATAAAATAAGGAATGCTAAAATCAGACCAAGGGAATTCTCACAACTCGTCGCGTCCGACTTCCTGCCTGCTGATGCTGCGCAACAAAGGCATCGCACGGACACCTCGCAGAACTGCGGACGGACGGCACTAGCGTGTGTTGGTTTTGCTTCAGGGTGCAACATGACTAGGCTACTTGACGCCTCAGTTGAAGGAGTTACCTCTCTGTTCAGCTTGATTGTGGACATCCGCTTATTTGCATGCTGGGTTGGAATCTAAATATTCCAGCATACACATGTGTATATGTATATGGCACAATCTCTCTATATGCATATTACATAGATACCATTTACAACTTTGCCTTGCTGCACAAAACCAACGACTGCATCTAGTTGAAGGTCCACGCGCAACCGAGCGTGGGACTCATTGATGCAAGAGTATTTCTTTCCCCCCAGTATTATTGCGGAAGGAAGCTCCCTTCAAATCGGCCTTGCCAACAAGTGATGTTGAAACCCCTTTCGGGCAAACAAAGGGACCTCTGAATGACGGAGATTTGGGTGGCTTCGGTGACGAGTTTTCAAGGGACATCAAGCAACACCGAGGTCCATTGGTCCATTTCGCGTGGGTTCCAAACCCTCCACATCTCATCTTGAGCCATCCAGCTGGGCCAAAATCCCAGGCCGAAAAAACAAGACTCCCCCCTTCAGAAACCTTTTATAGAGATTATCCCCAAACCTCCCACACGCACTCCCCCAGGAGAACCTTTTTTAATAAGCCTCCCCCCCCACAAAAAAAACAACAACAAAAAACAAAAACAAAACATCGATCGCTGCCCCGGGAATCAACGAAATCCCTTCGAAGGGATCGATTCGAGCGGATGGATTCGAGAGCGAAGATCGATGCCTTGGCGCCCAGCTTCAGAGCGAACTTGGCCAGGCTGAGGCGACTCATCTGGGCCGCCACTTCCAGCAGCGCGCCGCTGGCCTTGGCCACGTCCTGAGCAAAACACGGTGCAGAAAACGAGCTCAGCGAGGAAATGGGTCAAATAACTGACTTGCGAAAATTTTCGAATTTAGATAGAGGGCACCAAAGTGGACAAGGAAAAAATGAGGTCAAGAAGGAACATGGAATCCCTGCTGTCCAACTGTCCCGCTTTCGGGAGATTGGGAGGTTGGACGAGTCCGCGTTGAGAGGCCTGGTTTCGCTGGTTTCGCTGCTCAGCTTAGCTCTTTGACTGCAGACTAGCTGCCACGGCTCGCCTGGACACGCCCCGACATTCGAGGCATGCCGTGGGTGGTTGCTAAATCCATATCGCACCACCTAAGAAACTCCGGAATGATGATTCCCCAGCTAATCCTAACAACGGTTGCCTAAGGTTTCATAGTGGTGCAGGATTTTGTCCATCCACAGTAGCTGTTTTTAGCCTTGGACCCTGTTTGCTGTACTTCATGTCAAGTTTCAGGAAAGCTTTCTGCCAATCCCACTGGCAACTGTCAGTCCTGTTGCCGGTCTGCTGCGTCCAGCAGAAGCATAGGCCCCTCGTCGTAGCCCAAGGCAGTCCTCATGCTTGCGATTTGATGTTTTCCAAAAATGGATACCCATAACTCATGCTTGTAGATCTCTCCAGAAGCGACTCCCTATTCAAACACGCGCGGTGTTTTTGTTCCTCAAAGAATCAATACGAGGTGCCGATTTTTGGTTGCACAAAGGACTCTTTCTGATGCATGATACGAAACCACGTCAGACGGACTGCAACCGGAGCCTCAATTAAGTGTGCCAAATGCAATCCAAAGGACGCATTCTGGACATCTGGCATGTCATGAGAATTTTGAGCGCAGCGAATCGGCCAATGGCCAGCAAGGTCATAGCAAGCTGACTAACTAATTTCGAAATGCCACGGCCGTCAGCGGTTTGCTTTGCTCTTGCCTCATCCAGCCGTAGACCCCAAACATGACGAGAGGCTGCCATTCAGAGGGGGCAACCTCAGATATGCCCGCTGAACCCTTAGATCCGAGAAGCAAGTCCACCAGCACCTTCACCGTGCGATCACAGACTTCAAACCTCAACGACGCGCCGCCATGTCACCGGAGTCACCGGGCCGCTCAAGTCCATTCGCAAAGGAAAAGGGCACTGTCCCCGTGCACATTTAGTTTGGATCGGCATCAACTGTTGAGCAATTGGCACATGTCCATGTTTAAACTCACTTACAACAGTTGAAGATTCTCAAAGCGCCTCCCATAACGCAACTATGTAAAGCAAACTGTATGTGCAGGTTAGCATGAACCTCGAAAAGGATTCATTATTATTGAGTGTAAGCTGATGAATGAAATGGACACCGCATATGTGCCAGTGTCAAACAAACTTTGTGACGGTCATGGTCATGTCGCATTGGTAGGACCCTGGTAATAGTTGCCGAAAATCCCTCCTTAAGGGTTTATGACTCTTCCTCGTTGCCGCAAGCAAGGTTTCGTCGTTTGACCACGGCAAATAATATGTAGAGGCCTCAGAGCATTGCAAACCGCGCTAGCGGCGGGCAGTTTGGTGCCTTACCGTAAGATTCATCCATGCCAGCTCTAACATTGATCCATGCCAGTTGTGCGCTTTTGCCACGTGGGCACACACCGAGATAGCAGGTGCCCGCAAATGCAAGCTGTATTTTCCAGTCTAAGCAATCTGTATCATCCGGTTGCCCTCCTGGACCCTCAACAGTGAATCTTTTCAGGGTACCCCGGTTGAACGGTTTGAGGCTTGAGGCCCAACCCCAACCTTCCGCTGCCCTTTCAGACAAGCACGGATTTCGGCCCAGAGACTTGTGCGCTAGGAATTCATCTGCAATGATTCTGGCAGTGTCTGGATCGTAGGTGACCTCCACACGCAGAGCAAAAGTTGTCACATACGCGTCGGGTCGACCAGCCGTGAAAGGGGGGGGATAAACGAAAACACGCCCGCGTGGCGCAGGGGCGCAGGCTACAGGCGGTACACAACAGCGGCACATCTTGTTTGAAGCTCGGCTGAGAACAAATCCAATTTGGAGAAGCCAAGGATGCAAAAGGTCAGCGTCAAAGCGCGCCAGTTTTTGTTTCAGTACCGGGCTGACTGTCAGAGATGAGGAAAAGGCGATTTGCAAGATGCAGCTACATGTCGGGCTAACAGCCATTACACAAATCGTGGATCCAACACATCAAGCAATCAGTGAGTTGACCTGGGTGCCGAGGTTCATGGTGATGCTTAGCGAAACGATAACCGGAAGCACCGGGTTAGACAAGGGCTTGGACAAGCGAACCGCCAAAGGTGTTATTTTATAAACAAAAAAGGAGTGACCAGTCTGTCACGACCATATCCCTTCAAAACTATCCCAACCAAGTATGAAATCAAACAATCACCAAGTCAATCAATGGGGGCATCTAAGAATAGAGGATCACCAAAAAAGGCTAGTGTCCTTTGGTTTTCCGTTTGAACCACTCCAAACGGCAGCCTCAAAAGAGACCCACCATGATTCCGGCGGACCCCCTGGCCGACTTCCAGATTCCGGCCTCTCGTGGCCATCCCTTCTGGCAATGCAGCAGACATCGGGCCATCCATTGGGCCGTTTGCGTCCGCGAGTCCAGGGAGTTCTGGCGGCAGTGCTCGTAGAGACCTGCCAAAACCGGTGTTCAATCGAGGCGCCAGAGTTCGGCAACGTCAATGTTGCACCCAAGTGACCTGAAAATCAAAGGTTAGCCAAAACGGGGAAAACCGAAAGATCAGAGGTCGATTCGCTTTGGCCCACAGAGGCAGTTGACCCCTGCGGGAAGGAATTGCCTCACTTGTGTTTACTGAACCATCCCAGGAGCATCACCTCAGGTTGCGCCAAAAGTCATGCTGAAGTAGGCTCGCAGTGGGGCATTTGAGGACCCCAACCAGAATTGCAGAATCCCCAAGGCATCTTCATGGGGTCCGAGCTCGCTTTATTCAAGGGCTGCTAAGAAATTACTGCAGCTAGAGAACAAGCGCACGTTGAACAGCAGTTTCCCCAACTCCGGTCAAACCGTCCCACTCTTTCAAATGCTATTGCTCTTCGTCGGACCATACCCTTCCCTTCCTGCAAACTGTTTTTTTTGAGCCACCCCAAAAATTGTGGGTTTTCCTTTTGGTTTCCCTAGGTTTCCCTTTAATTAAAACCCGCCAAAAAAACGGGGCGCCAACTCCAAAAAGGCGAGCCGGGTGGCGATCTGCGCAGCTGGCGACTTGCTTGCAGGGACAGCGCTTGGCGTTGTTCTGAAGCATGTCCACCACTCGAACCTGGAACTGTGAAGGCGTATCTCCCCTCCCCTGATTGGGGGGGGAAGGGGGTTATGTAAACACGGTTGGGGGTGGGGGGTTGGGGGAGTTATGTTTAGTCCCCTTTACTCACAGAAATGGAAATGTCTTTGGGGACACTGAATTTCTCCCCCCCCCCCCATTTTTGGGGTTCTGTTTAGTCACCCCCCAGCTGGGCCGGGAGAGTAGCTTGTCTACTTCGCAGTCTGAAATGTAACTTAACGCAGCATATCCGTTTCAGCTAGCATGTTTCACGTGTGCTGGGGTAAAGAATGATAGCTTGCTCTCCAAGCCCGCCGTCAAAGGATCCTGCCCGTTTGCCCTGCGTCCGGGTGATGCAGGGGATGTTGAGGAGGAGCTTCTGGCGTACCAAAACACGTCAGCGATATACATTACGGGTAGGGTTGACCACGCTCTTCGAGCTCGAAGACACACAGCGCAGCTGGATTGCTTAGGTGAGATCGGCTACAGTACCGGCTCGTTGGGCGTGCTCGCAAACCTGAGGCTGGCCGTCCCTCACCATCCCTTGCATCTTCCGTGTTGGGGGCCGTTATAGACCTCCGATGACTTGAAGTGTCGCTTCAACAAGCCGGTGGACTTGGACAGCCCAGACACTTGGACCCCAAAGCATCCCCGACATCCCTGGCCTTGCGACGGGCTCCTGATGCCACGATGCGCAGCCTTCAAAACACTCTGTAAATACCGTGTAAATCGCCCCCGACAGTCAAAATCCCTAACCTCCTCTACATCCGCGCCAACTTCACCAGCATCCCCAGCATTCCTGCACCACCAACATCAGGGCTTTCCCTGAGAGAAAGTTTTGGCGGTGCGCGGGGTTTCTGCGATACCGTGGGTTTTGGTCATTTTCCCGATTTTTTGGGGCTGCGAGTAATGCTGGGGATGCTGTCTTCGTCTGGTTGGCTTTGGGTCTGCGCCGAACACGCGCGCAAACACGCACGCACACGTGGGGTGGGTGGGTGGGTGGGTGGGTGGGTGGGTGGGTGGGTGGGTGGGTGGGTGGGTGGGTGGTGGGTGGGTGGGTGGGTGGGTGGGTGCGTGGGTGGGTGGGTGGGGTGGCAACCTCTGCAGTCAACCAGCGCAGCTGGTGATGGCGAAGCCCCAAAATTGCGAACATTTGGGTGTGTCTCAAAACATGGGTGCCATACAAATGGTGGTTTTCCCTCTTGGTTTCCCTTTGACTCTACCCCACAAAGGGCATCCTTAAAAAAAAAGAGTTCAATCGACGTGTTCTTTCGATTAGGAAACTCTGGTTGGTTGCCCAATTGCGCCGGCGCTTCCAAACTAAGCGCAATCCTCGTGTTAAGCTTCCCATGTTGTCAATGCCAACCGTTGGGATCTAAGGCCCAGGTGAAATTGCAGCGGGACAGTTGTCTTTTTTAAAGATCAAGACTGAAGAGTACTTCAAATGGAGCCAAATCAGGGCTCGTCATTTGTGCTCTGGCCAACCTTGGATGACTCCAGGTAGCTTTCCCAATCATTTTCTCAGAAACCACCTAAACAGAAGCCAGGTTGAAGGGAATGATGGCTAACAAAAGGGCGATCACCCCTATCACAAACCCTCCCATCAGCCAAAGGCTTTGCCTCCTGGCGGTAGGTAGCGCTCAAGCACGGCAGCTGGCTTCCAGCAACCTCGTCGGACGGATTGGTGTCGACTGGTGAGCTGGGAACTTCCTGTTAACCAACCCACCAACTGCCAGGGTTAACAAACCCCAGCTGTTCCTGAAAATCTGTGCGCAATCTGTGCTGTGGCCACAGGACGGGGAATGCCATTAACTCTAGTGAACACCTCGCTGGGAATCACATTCCCGAAATGCGCATCCGCCCTTGACTCAAGATTCTGACAATTCCATGCGTCTCGAGGGTATGGAAACCAATGGATCCTTTCCAATGGGTGTGGCACAAAATTACAAGGCTAGGGATACGCGGGTTTTAGTCTTTGGTTCCATTTACCAAGGTGCCATGTTGGTACATGTTGCTGAGCCACGGCCAAATGGCAAAAGGCTATGTTGCTTCCCCTGGTTCAAAACTTGTCCAGAGTCCTGGTTTCGACACAGTGGGTGATTGGCTTCATTTGAGTTACGCTATGTTTCAGGCGAGAGCAGAACAACGTTAAGTTGGGCAAGTCAGAATTGCGACATTGGAACCATGCTACACATCTTGAGAGTGTTGGCGCTGTTTGGATGGTCCAGGACGTAAGTAAGCCATTGAGAACAGCAAACTAAGTCGACATCGGACTGTTTCTTTCTGCAAAGTGTCGAAAGTCGAACGCTTTTGCCCGAGCTGCGCGATAGGCATTTCGCTCCATGTCCGCAAAGACCTCCTCTGGAAGCTGCCGGGCGGCGCGGCGCGCGCGCTCGGGATCGGCCTGGCGTCGGAACAGGAGCTGAAGTGGCCTGAGTCTCCAACTGTGATAAGTATAGTGATTCGTGATGCTTGGTACAACAAGCATGCGCACAAACACAAATACAAAGACACAGAGACACAGAGACACAGAGACACAGAGACGCAGAGACACAGAGACACAGAGACACAGAGACACGGAGACACGGAGACACACACACACACACACACCCAAGCGCCCACAAACACATGTTCGACCAACGGCTTATTGGCGAAAGCTCCACTGGAAGTTGCACCTGTCCCATCAAGTGAAAGCTGAAAAACACAGGTAGCCGCGCGCCTGGCAAAGGTTGATGCCTTTGGCTACAGCTAGCACCCTGAGCACCGCCGGGCTCATGTGCTGATCCACCTCAGCTCGGGTGTGTATAATGCCAGGAGGAACCTTTCTGCTGGTTTTTCAACAAGTTGGAACTCCTGGCACTCCCTTGTTAAACCCAATCCACAGGTTGAGCAAGAGAATCTCTTCCAAACGGGCAAGCCAAGGGTCGAATCGTGGTGGGTTACTTTGCCAACATCCACAACTACGTGATGAATGACTGAAGCCACAATACCCCCAACATGTGGGATCTAGATTCTGGCAGAATCTCGGCACTGAATCCTGAGCCTGAGCTTCTCAACAAGCTGAGAGTGCTCCAGTCTGACACGAGACCCCCTGTACAAAAGATGTTGCCTTCTATCTTGCCCGCTGCCTTAGAAAGACACCGCAACAAAAAGGGGCAACTGTTGCACTTGTCCAAACATTGGCTTTCACGTACACTCCCTCAAACTAACATGGAAGTTCCCGGAAGGCCTCTGTAAATGAAACCAAGTCTTCCTAAAGGGTCCCGGGAGCTTCCATGTTAGTCTGGGGGAGGGTGATTGAGGCATCATTTTGCAGGGAACATCACCCCCCCCCCCCCCCACCAGAAAAAAAGGAAATGGAAGCACAGGCGGGAAGCAACTGGTCATCTCTCAGGTTGTCGGCGTGTGGCCCGGCCAAGTGGGGGGGGTGGCTCGTTTGTAAGGTTGAACCCCCCATGGCGCAACGGTGTTCCGGTTGGTTTGCTTTAAAGCAATCCCCCCCAAAAAAGATTCTTTAAAACAAACTAACAAGTGAAGCCTGCGCAAGGTGGCCTGATCAACCCCGCCCGTCGCAAACGTGGCGCTTCTCGCTCGTTGTCGAGCCCCCCAAAGATCTCTCACACAAGTAGCACCCACAACCAGAGCAAGGAAGAACCATGCATCATGCTGTACCTGAGACAATGCAGGCACCTGGGTTCATACTGGCTGCTAGACATACAACGTTAGCCAACACATTCCAGGCTGTGGCCCGACAAGACCCGTCCGGGCACCCGCTCCTCCTCCCGAAGTATCCACTGAAAAGAAGGGGACTCCAGCAGGGGATATCGGATGTCGCCTGCGAGGAAAACTGAGTTCTTGGCAGACCCAAAGAGGCAAAGACGTTAAAATTCCCAACTGTTGCAAAGCGATCAGTGCCAGTTCAAACAAAGTAGTAACAGCGGCAGTGTGTTTCAGGCTCCAAACCCCAAGAAACAAACAGTTCAAACTTTTCTGAGCCCTGTTCTCAGTGCGGTTGACTAGTCTAAACCCTGCCTTCTCGCATATCGTGGCGCGTTCTTTTCACGCAACAAATCACAACGACATGCAAGTAAACCAATCACAAATGGCAAATCACAGAAACATGCTGGCTCTTTTGCAAAACTCGCCATCACGGCTTCCTGATCCTTACCACCCCTTGCATTTGCTTCAGCCCCCTGAACCAAAAAACATATGTTCAGTAGTCATAGTTTACCTTGAAAACCAAAAGAAGTGGGGAATTATATCATCACAATAATAACAATAATAAACATCATTTCAGCAAATGCAAAAAAACAAATACACCAGCATAGACCCAGATAGCGAAACACGTGCCAACGATTGCAAGCCAGCACCTGAAGAACACCTCAACCAACACCCCAAACAGCATCCCACAAATATTGTAGCACCTGCACAAGAATCCCCAAATTGTATGCCCCCTAGCACCCTGCCGTCAATCTCGCAAAAGCACAGCTGGCCGTCACCAGGCCCCCAAAAACAGCACCTGCACCAACCGTCAATCTCGCAAAACGCCATGCCCGTCACCAGCGCCTCAAAACCATCCGCACCATCACCCCGAACAGCACCCCCAAACGGCACCACCAACCGCACCATCACCAGCACCTCCCATAGCACCCTACCGTCAATCTTGCAAAAGTGCGCCCGCACCGTCACCTGCACACCCCACAACAGCACCTGCACCAGCACCCAAACTGCATGCCCTAGCACCCTGCCGTGAATCAAAAAAAAAGCACCCGTACTACTACCAGCAGCTCAAACAGCAGCCAAAACAGCACCTACACCAGCACCCCATACTGCATGCCCCCAGCACCCAGCCGTCAATCTCGCAAATCACTTTCCCTTCATATGATTCATGGCCTATCTCAGGTCCAAGGGCAATCTGCCAGAGCTCACCGAGAAAGAAAGGCGGCGAAAAAGATACAAGACATACATGTTGACCATTTGAAAAACAATTACACCAGCATAGACCCCAGATAGCAACGGCTACGAACCATGACGCAGCATCATAATGGTTCCCGCGGCATGATAATGATGATGTTGACAGCATCTTGATGATGTTGACGAAAATACCACAGCTACTCACAGCATTGTGCGCTACATAGACGCGCAGACAACGCCCTAGTGAGTCCATCAGCAAAACAATGATGTTGACAGGATGATGCTGATACACCAGCCACAAACGATTCCGCGCTACATATCTAGCAAAGAAAGGCAGAGACGACGTCCTGATGAGTTCGACAGCATCATGACGATGCGGACAGCATCATGATGATGCTCACAGCATCATTGTGATGGCAAAGGCAGCATCTTGATCATACCACAGCCACGAATCATCTTGCGACAGTGTAATGAAATTCAGCATCATCCTGATGTTGACAGCACTATGCCCGCCACCACACCCACGAACCATAACGCGGCATCGCAGCGATTGCAGCAGCATCATAACGCGGTTGACAACATCATGATGATACACCAGCCACGAACCATTACGCGCGATAGTTAGAGCAGCAACAACGTCCGAATCGGGTCAACAGCATCATGATGCTGCTGACAGCATCATGATGCTGTGGCCAGCATCATGATGATGCGATAACCACGATACCCCAAACAGCACCCGCCCTAGCACCCTGCCATCCATATGCGCCCGCACCATCACCAACACCCGAAAACAGCAGCCCCAATAGCGCCCGAACGCAGCAGCCCCAATAGCACCCCAACGCAGCACCCGTGCCAGCGCCGGACACGCCCCCGAGCACCCTGCCGTCACGTACTGTCACCAGCACCTGAACCTGAACCGAACAGCACCTTGCAAAACAATTTCCCTTCTTCAATAGAAGTCTAAAGTTTCCAGCTAGCTGGGAAATAAGCCCACGCGGTCAGCTGCACCTCCAACAGCAACACAAAACAGCACCTGCACCACCGCCCCAAACTGCATGCCCCCTAGCACCCGCCGGCAATCTCCAAAAATTGCGCCCGCAACGTCAGCAGCACCTCAAGCAGCACCCCAAACAGTACCCCAAAACAGCTGCATCAGCTCCCCAAACTGCAAGCGGCCATCAATCTTGCAAGAATGCGCCTGCACCATCACCAGCACCTCAAACAGCACCCCAAACTGAGTGCCCCCCTGCTGTCCATCAGCGCCTTAAACAGCACAGGCACCAGCACCGTAATCAGCACCGCAAACTGCATGCCCCAGGCACCAGCACCGTAATCAGCACCGCAAACTGCATGCCCCCTAGCACCCAGCCGTCAATCTCGCAAATCACTTTCCCTTCATATGATTCATGGCCTATCTCAGGTCCAAGGGCAATCTGCCAGAGCTCACCGAGAAAGAAAGGCGGCGAAAAAGATACAAGACATACATGTTGACCATTTGAAAAACAAACAAACAAACAAACAAGCAAACAAACAAAAAGCGTGCAAGTCCCAAATCCATAATATCCGTTGAAACTTGTGGATGTGTTGAGCAGTTCAAAGCAAGGTGCTTGCTGGAGAGGATTCTACATGACATCGCCAATTTGGAGGTCCATTGCCTCATGAGACAAATCCACCTGATTGTGGACACAAATCCCCCCCCAAAAAAAAGCGCATCCTCTGTATCCCACTAGTCAAAAGGTGAGTGAGACATTTTTTGGGAACACACCCGCCCAAAAAAAGTTGCTTTGTTCCCCCCCACCCCCGCCACCCACAAAAATGTTGTTCTGTCCCCCCCCAACAAAAAATGCTGCTTTGTCCTTTTGGGTTCCCTTGGGGTGTATATGGGTGCGGGTCAAAAATAGGTACCCAAAATGGAACCCTGGTAAACGGAAACAAAGACTAAAACCAGCGGTCCTCTGGTGGTTTAATTTTGACCCACGCCCCTATGTTCATTTTGAACAGAAGACGCGCCGCCAATGTCACAGCTGCGCTCCCCTGAGCTCACCCGGCCTGACGGTACACGAGCAGCTCTTTGGCCTAGCTCGTCTTTCGAGGCGAAAGGTGCTCCTTGTGAGGTAGATTTAGGGACACCAAGAGAAAAACCGATTTGCCGTGTTGGCGGCTCCAACCGAATTGGGTTTGTGTCAAACACATGTTCAGGGGGACCCAACAAATGCAGGTGTCCCTTTTCGTTTCAATCCCCCGAATCGAGTTTGGTGTTGGCTCGCAGTAATCCTCATACATCAAGGATGCTCAGCCTATCCAAGAAATCGCGCTGTTTGGTGACGCATCTTCCTGAATTAAGAAAACAACCTCAAACAAACACGAAGAACAATGATTCCGCCTCGGATGCAAAACATACTCCTAACCTGCGTGGCCTACCTCAGAAGGCTGTGAAAGGTGCTGATTACCCATGACGCAACGTACATTGTAGGCGGACAAGGTGTCCTACCCTTGTTTCTGTTGTCTATTTTAGTAGGGGAACCCTCCCCCAAAAAAGAAACGGTTAGAAAGGGCACCTAGCTGGGGGACCTAGTGTTGCAAACAGAAAGGCCAAAAAGCCGAAAAGACGCCCGGCAATTCCCTGCAGCTCGTCACGGGGTTCATAGAGGTCATTCAATCAAATGAAGCCTTTGTTTGGTGCTATGATGGGAAATCCCACTAGAAGAGGACAACGGGCATCGGAGGGTTGTCTCGTTTGATGCTTTCGCCCTCTGGGCGTTCGGGCGCTCGGAGCTCGACTCACTGTCGCTTGAAGCGGCCCAGCCTGGCGTAACCCACTTGGGCCTCAAAGAAGCTCAGTGGCCCAAGGGACCTGGGAATCAAAGGAACACCTGTGGCAACCAGGAAAGACCGGCCACGGGGAAAAAAACCAGGCCAAACAAAGGGCAGTAATACAAAGCCAACATATACCAGAGATGGACAAAAGCTGACGTGCTTAGTCGGTGGTGGCGACCATGGCACCAATAAACCCGCACGGGATGGCATGCGGTCACGTATGGGTCTGTCTCAAAAGCAAGAATCTCGTGAAAAAAGGAAAACCACTACAAGATCCTACAAGTACCGAGGAGTGACCATAATTTTGAACAATGATGAAGCGGATGTGTGAATCTGCGTCTTCAACCTGCGGAATCCCAAAACGGTACTTTGGGTTTCCCCATAAAAATGCTCATGGCCGTTCTGTCGGCAAGGGGCCACTGGTTTCGATCATTTCGCCCCTGGAACCTGAGGGGCAAAATGGAAATAGCTACCTTCTGGGCAGGGCAATATGCAACAATTCACCTGAACATAGACATGGGTATGTCATTTGTTTTGGGGGACCCTCGCCCCCACAAAAAACAAAAAACACAAACATAATAACAACATGGTGGTTTCCCCGTTGCTCGCCCGTATAAACCACAAAAGAAGGGGTACCCTCAAACAAAAATCAGGCGCCCACATGGACCCGAAGAGAGATAACATCAAACCGAACCATCAAACCGAAACCAACTTGAGCTCGCGATTTTGAGGCTTTTCCGATGTCCCGGTTGGGTGTTGGTTTCGAGTGTGTTTTTTTAGGGTGGCCCCCGGAAAAGGAAAAAAAGAGGGTTTCTTGTCCTGTTGGTTTCCCGTTAAAGCTACCCCTCAACAGAAGACGAGCCAAGTGGCCGGCCGTGGGCGAAAAGCGGAGCCCACTGAGACTCCCATCCCGGCCTTTGATGGGCTTGGAGCCGGAGCCTTGGATTCGAAGGGCCCCGTGTCCCTCGAAATTTCCGTGTGGGAACCCCCAACAAACCTTCAGCAAAGGAATCGCCTTTCGGGGATCAGACATCCCTTTTTTGGGGCTCCACGTTCATTTGTAGACAAAACCTAAGGCTTCTCTGGGTTCCATGCGAAAACTGTACGGGAGTATGTTGGGTGTTGAACCAGTTTGGCCAAGAGCCAAATCCGAAGCCCTTTAAATTGGGTCGGGGGATCCATTCTGTTTTAAGAACCCGAGCAACAAATTAATGGGGGGGGTGCAAGCACTATGCACCCATGCTTTTGAAGCCAAACAATTGCAACCCTTCGCCCAAGAATTAGCAAGAAACCCGCCAAACCAAAAAGAAAGCACGAGGATGCCACTGAACTATTTGGGTGGAGGTTGCCCCGGATTTCCCTTTGACCTGGCCATTTAAACTTTGCTGCTGCCAAAGGCGCTCCGGAAGTAGGGGGAGACCCACTTGCACTGCAGGGCAGACTGGAACGCGCCCTGCTGAGGCACGCAAATGCTAACCAGCAGCTCCTGCGCAGACTTCTGGTCGGAAGAGGCAGCTAAGATATTTCCAATCAGAAGGAAGTCCTTTTGTGGTGGCCTCCTTTTGCTTTCCCGTTAAATACACGCCATCCAGGGGACTCTTCACTTCACACTCTTCCCACCTTCGCAGACCCCCTCCCCAACAGGAAGATGAACACCAGGCTTTTTTGGATCAACTAATTACACCAGGGCAACCTCACCAAATCCTGGCCGGTGCCTTTGC
Organism: Effrenium voratum; assembly: GCA_963377175.1. Lineage (NCBI taxonomy): Eukaryota > Dinophyceae > Suessiales > Symbiodiniaceae > Effrenium > Effrenium voratum. The sequence continues at coordinate 408,336 of CAUJNA010002068.1, read as the reverse complement.
TTTGCTGACTTGCCATGACCAAAGCCAAGCCTTGAAATTGAAAGGCCGCGAAGCGCTTGCCTGCACACGAACCAAGCACGTCACATCATCCGTAAAATTACTTTTGATTGATCAAGCACGTCCTGTAGCAAAGCGTGGGTGTGTCTTTTTGGATGGCATCCCTTCTTGGTGGTCTTTAGAGAAAACCAAACAAAAACCACCATAGCCATGTCCCATCGATTGGAATTCAATGCCCTAGTCTGGTCCATTCGTTGGCATAAAGCGCAGGTTCGAAGGGCGATGCTGAGGTAAGCACAGCCGCTTTGCTTAACTCTAAGGAACTTCAGTTTGCCCAAGAAATATCGAACATCGGTCTCATCATCTGCAACTTGATCGATTTGTCCAAAACATCCCCAACCAACTGAAAATGTTGACTTCAAAGTTTGCCCGTCGTGCGTGCTGCCTTTGTCACCTTGGAATAAGAGAGCTATTGCAACTGCAACACAACCAAATCTCAGTGGGGTTGCTTGTTGAGATAACGACTCTGCCGGTCATCTCAGGAGCTTCGTCACCTCGTGTGAAATAGAAATCACGGTACCGGAAACTCCCATTCTCAAAATAGGGAGCTCCCAGAAAAAAAGGTGGTTGGTTTGCCTTTACACCAACCTGAAAAGGGGGACCCACCAAAAGGACACTTTGGGTGTGGCTCAAAATTAAAGAGCTAGGGTTACGCAGGTTTTTGGTCCATGTTTCCACTTACCACTGTTCCATTTGGTACCGGTTTTTTGAGGCCACTGCCATTTCAGTGAGCACTGAACTGATGGGCCAAACCGGCCCAACCTTCGGCCCCGCGCTTGAAACAAGATCTCCTTGAGGGCATCGACGGTCAAGCCGAAGTGGAACATGACCACCTGAAGGTTGTCCTGCGCACGGCTCGGCACAGGGAGACCGATTGACTTCTAGTCATGGGAAAATCCTTCAGCACTTTGACAGCTTGGAACACCATTGTTCCTTGGAATCATGGGACAAAAGGGGCACCCTTTCTCACGTAATGTGAATGTGGAGGAAACTGATGGAACTTGCCCCCAGGGCAGCAAAACTTGAGCCTGGCTGCGAATGGCCCACAGCGTAGCCCCGGACTTGATGACTTTTTGTGGTTTTCTTGCATCCCCAAATCGAAGCGTTTGCAGGTTACATTGTTGAGCTCGAGTTGAAGCATTTGAGTGGAGAATCCACGCTATAGGAAAGCTCTGAGTTCAGAGCTGCGGGGCACAGGGATGGGGCCCCTCTTTGAACCGTTGGCTCGGCTGTCAGCTCTGCCCGGCTGTGAGCTCCAGAGATGAGGCAACAAGGTGATAACATTTGGACCCCCCAAAAAATGACGCACGCAACGGCCCTTTCTTTTTGTTGGTTTCTCTTTAAAACCCACCCCAAACATGCCGTCCATGATACCCATGGTATCCACGGCATGGGACTGAGGCAAGTTAGATGGGCTTCAGCGGGCCTCGGGTTGGATGCTTCGGCCAACATGGACGCCTCAAGAGGAGTTGCCTTTTGATGTCCCTTTCCTGGGCTGTCCGTTTTCAGATCTGCTACAATTGATTTTCGTGGGTTAAACGGACCCCCCCCCCTTAAACCAACTAAAAAAGCTCAAATGCTGAGGGGATGGCTGGGAGCCACCAAGTTTTGACACAAAGCACACTGACATTGTCCTTTGGGTTCCGCTTTTGAATTTTGAAACCAACGAAAAAGGCCCCTTGCATTTGCGGTTGGGATCCAGTCTAACACCCTCCGAAAAGGTGCCTTACAACAGTAATTTGGTTTCCTCTGAAACGCAAGCAGGTTCCTTTGGTTTTCCCTTCGAAAGGTTTCATCCAAAAGAGGGCGCTCCCCTAGCTTGAGATTGAATGACGACTCCCTAAACCATGATCGGTTTTCTCTAAGTTACCACTCAAAACCCATGCCCACCCCAAACTCAACTCCACGAGCTTCAGTTGGAGCTTGTGCCGACGGCACCCTGGCGTCAACTTAGCCAAAACGGCATGACAACCTTCCATCAGCTTCCCTCAAGATGGTGGTTTGGGGTCTGGTGGGTTTGGTGGTTGAGGGAAGTCTCCGCTTCCCCCTCTACAAGAACGGGGTTCAAATCCACAAACCACCAACCCAAACCACCCACCAAGGTTTCCTGATTCCAAAGGGAAGCCAAAGGAACATTGGGGGTTGGGAAACCAGATTAGCGGGGATACGGGGGAAGCGGAAATGTCTGCTCGAATTCCCCTGGAAAGGAAACCTTGTCTAAATATTAATTATATACCGTTATTACCCGAAACATATGCAACCACATGTCCCCGCATCCCTGCTTGTTTGTCCGTCTGAAGGCCCTGTACGATTTCAAAGGGCAACCAAAGGAAGACCTCTCTTGGATGACTCCTTCCAAACAAAAAAAACCCAAGGAACCCACTTACTACACCCCACGCCCTGTACGATGTCAACACCAGAGGAACCCACTTCGCAGGTCCTCGGGGGCCGCCCAGGGGTTGTAGCCCAAGTTCATGAGCGCCAAATGAAGCAGCGCCCGCGCCAGCCAGCGTTCCGACTTCTCCCCGGGCTTCTCCTGCAAAAAAACAACAACACAAAACGAGAGAGAGACGCCAAGCAAAACGCGAAAAACAAGTTTGGTGGACCTAGGCCTCCATTTGCTGTTTTGTCCCCTGGAAACAATGAGCACGAACCCAGTGCTCACATGGAATGACGCAGGCCAAGTAAGACTGTTGCATGCAGCAGCCGACTCCAAACGCTTTAAATGGACATCACGAGGAAAAACATCATTTCGGGGGGTCCCAAAAAATGACAGACCCGCATATCTGGCTTGTCAGACGACAAAAAGGCCGAAAGGGCAAACCAAGAGGAAACCGACCGGGTGGTCCATTTGAGCAAGCCACTTCAAGGCTTTAGGCTGTCCTGCATCAGCAAGCGCATCCACACCACCACCGGCTTCTTGGAATAGAGCTGCAAATGCAAAAGCTCCTGAGCGTGCAACTGCGGAAGGCTTCTTACTGGAGTCCGGGAGGGCAGTGCCACTCTAGGCGTAAGCCGCACTTTCAAGAAGGCGTAGTGAATCCCTAGGTCCGCAGTCCGCTTCAACTGAAAGTATTTCGACAAGACACCTTTCCCTTTTGAGGTTGGATGGCACAATTCCCCCCCCCATTTGGGGGTTGTGTTAGTCACACTCACCCACATAAAGAGAACTGTACCATCTGCTTGCACCCCGCCCGCCCTGCGTAAACCTGGCGTGGTTTCCATGGTGCTTTTGGGAGCCAACGTATGCCCAGGCTCACACGGGCAGCCGTCCGGTGTCTTGGGCTCGCCGTGCTTCCGCACCGTGCAATGGAATTCCTCGGGATTGCTGAAGGGATACGCTGCAATTTGCATGGAACCCCAAAACACCCTTAATTGGAAAAAAGGAAGAAACAAAACATCCCTTTTGGACCCCTCCCGCTTTGAGGAATTCAAATGACACAAGCAGCATGTTGGGTAAAGGTTGGCGTGCTTCGAATGACGGCTTTCAAGTGATATCCATCAGCAGGCAGGACAGCATATTCATGCTGCACACAAAGAAGCAACACGTGTTTTTGTGACCCTGGTCCGCCAGTGAATGAGCAATGAGCCAGAGCAAGCTACCCTCCCATCCACTATGGAATCTAAGAGCCCACCTACAACACCACGTGGTCGAGGAGATGTTGTCCAAGTTTTTGACAACCCTCTCTGAATATCATGATGTCTCGATATTGAACGCACCAATTGAACATTTAGAAGGATTCTGCAAGCAAATGCAAAACATGCGATCAAAACCTGACTTTAGCAATCCCCTCTTCTGGAGTAAAACTTCGCCCATCTTATGCGTTACGCCAACATGGCTCGTCTTACGCCTAGTGAGCTCGCCACGGCTTAGGCAGACTCACATGGACCGGGTCCGATCCAAACATATTGGGTGCTTTGGGGGGGAGGGGGGTTCTTGAGCACAGTGTCCGAAAAAGGTAGGAGCCAATTGAATCCTTGCAGGTATGCCGTTTGTGAGGCTATTGAGAAGGATTGCAGGAACGAAGGAGAAACTAACCAGGTGTGTGCTTTCTGTGTTTACTTGGGTTGGAGAGAGGGGAAAACCCGCCCCCCCCCCCCCGGCACATTTAGCGACAAACCGAGTAGCACCCGAAGTCTCCTTTCTTCTGCTTTCTGCGATGTGTATAAGTCTTGTTTTGCTCCACCCCCATAAAACCATGAAATCAAGTGGCCAATAGGAAGTAATGGGATCCGAAATGAGTGTCTCTTTTGTGGATGGTACCCCCTTGTTTGTGGCTTAAGAGGAAAACCACAAGAAAAAACGCTCCCCCCCCAAAAAAAACACAAAAAACAAAAACAAAACAAAAAACACGGACACCGAGTCCGGTTTGAGCTCTCCCCATGAAAAGCCATCTTGTCAAGGCTCCGGGTCCAAGAAGGGGCAGGTGGCCCGCACATCGCAGCTCACTAAATTGGCGTGGCCCCCCAGCTTCTCGGAGAGCCAGCTCTGCCTGGAGCGGCTGGCAAGTCATGGCAACTGCAGCAGTCATTTCAAAACAAATCCAGAGTAACACTCCGGGGTTCGAGTCCCAACAAAACTCCGGGAACCCGGAACTGAAGGGCAAAGTGTGGGCGTGTCTTTGTGATAGATAGCCCTTCGTGAAGGAACACCGACAGGAAAAGGAGCCATTTCTGGGTCCAAATCCAAAAACAACACACCCATCTGGGTTTGTCTTGAAGCAGGGTCTGGACCCCCTCAAAATAGGGCCCTCGTTTGCTTTGATGGTTTGACGGCCCATCGTGACGTGGCCCCCCGCATAATTTGGGACAAGACCTGGGACCCTTCAGCACTTGGAATCCTCGATGACTGCCCAACATGGAAAGAAACAGGTTCCATTTCTACAAGAACAAAAGTCTCCAAAGGTCTGCGCACTGCCATGTTCCTGGGCGGGTAGGTTGCCAAGTTGGGTTGATTGTTTTCTCCATTCGGATTGCCGACGGTGAAGGGATTTCAATCAACGAGGCTACAAGTGTTCGAACATGTTTTCACGCGATGCTGAATCCGCCCTTGGGGTGGGGCGCCACTGGTTTTGGAGGTACCCTTTCATCCGCTTGGTAAGGAAAACCAAAAGGTAAGCCAGCAGTTTGAAGGTCCAAATGCATGGCCCGTCTTTTGAGACTTGGCACCCCTTGCTTGGCGGTTTTAAAGGAAGGCCAACCGGACCCAAATGCCTAGTTTGACACCCAATCAAATCACCGACACATTCGGATTCGATCCGAATTCCACATTCCACGATGCCAAGCCTAAAGGGCAGAAAGGGCCGGTTCAGCGGCTCACCTTGGAAAGCATCAGGTTGTTGTGTCAAAGGCATGTACACCCCCGCCCAAAAAAAAAAGTGGTTTCGTTGCGGCGTCGCTTTAAACCAACCTACGTAAAGGACATCTCATCTTGAGATGTTCAATGTTCACACCGGCAAGAAGGAGATTCAGCATTCAGGTGATCTTTCAAAATCACGAAAAAGAGGGCCCAACATTTCGAGCGAAAACATGCTTTTGCATTGGCGCTATAAGCATGTTGGAGGTGCTCTAGCGCAGCTACAGAAGGGACCAACTTGATGTTCCAAAACAAAGGCCGCGGCGGTCATAGTCATGATGTGCAACATCTGTAATTTTGTTGTTGCTCTGCTTGATGCTCCTAGGAAACACATGCCCCGCTCACACAATTGTTGACTTGTCTCAAAATCAGGACCCCCCCCCCCGTGGCAGGGAAGATTAGGTCCTATGTGTCGTGCGCGCGCGGGATGATTGTTTCCCCCAAAGTGGTACGCGCGGGGGGGATGTTTCCCTCACTCATGATACACACACACACACACGCACGCGCACGCACGCACGCACGCACGCGCGCAAGCACGCACGCACGCACGCACGCACGCAAACACAAGCAGAGAGAGAGAGAGAGAAACTGAGAGAACAAAGGGCACTCAAACAGAGTGTCAAGCAATACACACACACACACCAAGTACACTAACAAACAAAACACCCTTTTTCTTTTTAATTTTCGAATCATTCTAGAAACTCCCAAAGGGGCAGGGGACTGTTGGGGAATTCCGAAACAATTTCTTCTAGCTTATTGAAATTTATACTTGTTCTATTTATTACCCAAGGGACGGGCGCGCTCTGGGGAATTCCAGATGCATTGTCCTAATTCTTACAGCTATTCTGATTATTACATATTTTTCACCAAGGGACGGGTGCCCTTTGGCGAATTCCAGATTCACGTGTTTTCGAATCATTCTACGTGATTGTATATTTATTCGCAAAGGGGCGGGTGCATTTTGGGTCAAATGTGTTCGAGTTAGTCTACTTCTCATAGCAATCATCACTCTCTGATGTATTCCCACAGGAGGGTACCTTTTGGGGAAATCAACATTCATGGTTGATCTAATTATTTTACTCATTCTAACAACTTAAGCAAATCTAAGGATTCTCGTTGTTTTCAAGCCATTTGGTGAAGTCCAGTGTGGTTTCCAGGTCATTCTGTTCTGATTATTCTGGTTGTAGCACGCATTCCCAACGGCACGGGGCCCCTTGTCGGGAATTCGCCCCTAATTAGTTCCTTTGTTCTAGCTATTCCCAAGGAACGGGTGACTGGTGCCTTTTCGGAAATCCCAATTCCAGATTCATGTGTGTTTCAACTATAGTATTCTCTAACTAATCAACTTATTCTCATTCTAATCATTCCCAAAGGGGCGGGTGTGTCTTGTGGAATTCAAGATCCATGTTTGCCAGCTATTCTACTTATCATAACTATATTACTTGTTCTAATTATTATAATTCTTCCCAGAGGGACGGGTTGCTTTTGGAGAATTCCAAACCCATCTTTGTCCTACTGTCTTAATTATTGGGTATGCTTCCCCACAAAATTGCAATTATTTTCATTTATATACTTATTGCGAAAGGGGCGGGTGCCTTTGGGGGAACTCCAGATTTATGTTTGTGCTAATTATTTGAACGAATCTAAGTATTCTACTTCTTCCAAAAAGTGGGGTGCCTTTTGATGAATTCCAGATTCATGTTTTCTAACTATTCTACTTATCATAACTCTTCTAATTCTCATCATTATTCCCAAAGGGACGGGTGACTTTTGGGGAATTCAAGAGCCCTGATTGCTAAGCATTCTACTTATCATAATCATTCTATATTATTCTAATTGAATCCCTAGGGAGCTGGGGTGCGTCTTGGGGAATTCCAAGCTCGTGTTTGCCCTGGGTAGGATAATTGTGTCAAAAGGGATGGGGCCTGTTGGTGGCGAGATTCGTGGTTCTCGCATTGTTCAAACTATTCGAGCCATTCCCAAATGAGCAGCTCCCATTTAGTAAGTTCTAGATTATTTCCCTATTTTCTATTTGGTCCCAAACAGGAAGGTGCCGTTTAGTGAGTTCAAGATTCACGTTCGCTGATTAGTCTACTTATCATCAGTCTTGTAAAATACTACTATCATTATTATTTACAAGGGACGGGCACCTTTGTTGTTCTAGGTACAACAATTACTACACAAGAGGTGGGTGCCTTGTACGTCTTCCCATTATTCTTGTCATTCCCAAAGGGGGGGGTGCTTGCGACAAATTCCTGATTCTTGCTTTTTCCAATTCTTTATTCTCCAAATTGGGCAACTTTCAGATTCATTGTTTCTCTAACTACTCTACGTACAATATGTTCTGTTCTTGGGCGTGCCCAAATTATTCCAATTATTCCCAACGGGACGGGTCCCTTTTGAGGAATTCCAGATTCATTTTCTAGTCTAGCACATCTACTCATGAACTTATTATAATCATTGTTCCCAAAGGGACGGGTGCCTTTAGGGAATCTCCAGATTCATGTTTGTTCCAATCTTTCTAGTTATTCTAAATGTTCTGTTGTTTCTTATTATTCCCAAGGGGGCGGGTGCCTTTGGGGAATTGAAGATTCATGTTTTGCATACTAGCCTACTTATCATCGCCATGATTTCTCCTTATTCCAAGAGAGGCGGGCGCCTTTTGGGGAATTCCAGGTTCATAGTTTTTTCTGTTGATTCTACTTCTGATATATTTTTCTCATGATTATTCTCATTCCCAAAAAGACGGGAATTCCAGGCTCTTGTTTTTGCAACTGGTCATTCCCAAATTTGGGGGAAATTCTGATTCATGGTCTCTCTCTTATTCAACTTCAGGTGTTTTGGAACTACCCGCATTGTCCAAGTATCGCCAACGGGGCGGCCCTTTTGAGGAGTTCCAGATTCATTGTCTGCTACACTATTCTACTTCTTATGATCAGTCTTCTCAAAGGGACAGGTGCCTTCTGGGAATCTCCAGGTTCATGTGTGTATTATTCTAGTTGTTCTAACTGCTCTAATTTTCTAATTACTCCCACAGGGACGGGTGCCCTTGAAAAATTGAACATTCATGCTTGGGAAATGTTGTCTACTCATCGTAGCTATTATAATGATTATTCTTATTCCCAGAGGGACAGGTGCCTTTTGTTGAGCTCCAGAATCATGTTTGTTTTTTCAATGTTTTTAATGATTCTAGTTCTGATAACTGCTCTATTTATTCTTGGCATTCCCAAAGGGACAGGTGCCTGTGGGGAATTCCAGATTCTTGTTTTTCAATTTCTTCATTCCTCAAATTGGGGAATTTCAGACTCATAGTATCTCTAATCCTTCTACTTCAGATATTTTCTGTTTTTGGAAGTACCCGGATTATTTCAATTCTGCCCAACGGGACGGGTCCCTTTTGAGGAATTCCAGATTCAATCTACTCATTAACTTATTATAATCATTCTTCCCAAAGGGACGGGTGCTTTAGGGAATCTCCAGATTCACGTTTGTTCTAATCTTTCTAGTTATTCTACATGTTCTGTTGTTTCTTATTATTCCCAAGGGGGCGGGCCTTTGGGGAATTGAAGATTCATGTTTTGCATATTAGCCTACTTATCATCGCCATGATTTTCTCCTTATTCCAAGAGAGGCGGGCGCCTTTGGGGGGATTCCGGTTCATTGCTTTTTTCTTTTGATTCTGCTTCTTGTTCTGATCATTCTCATTCCCAAAGGGACGGGAATTCCAGGCTCTTGTTTTTGCAACTGGTCATTCCCAAATTTGCGGACATTTGGGGAAACTCGGATTACTACCCGCGTTTCCAATTATTGCCAACGGGGCGGGTCCCTTCTACTTCTTATGATCAGTCTTCTCAAAGGAACAAGTGCCTTCTGGGAATCTCCAGGTTCATGTGTGTTCAATTATTCTGGTTATTCTAACTGCTCTAATTTTCTAATTACTCCCACAGGGACGGGTGCCCTTGGGAAATTGAAAATTCATGTTTGGGAAATGTTGTCTACTCATCGTAGCTATTATAATGATTATTCTTATTCCGAGAGGGGCAGGTGCCTTTTGTTGAGTTCCAGAATCATGTTTGTTTTTCAATGTTTTTAGTGATTCTACTTCTGATAACTGCTCTATTTATTATTGTCATTCCCAAAGGGACAGGTGCTTGTGGGGAGTTCCAGATTCTTGTTTTTCAATTTCTTCATTCCTCAAATTGGGGAATTTCAGACTCATAGTATCTCTAATCCTTCTACTTCAGATATTTTCTGTTTTTGGATCTACCCGGATTATTTCAATTCTGCCCAACGGGGCGGGTCCCTTTTGAGGAATTCCAGATTCATTTTCTAGTCTAGCGCTACTTATCAACTTGTTATAATCATTCTTCCCACAGGGACGTCGTTCCCAAAGGGACGGGTGCCTTTGTGGATTTGAAGATTAATGTTTTGCAAATTAGCCTACTTATCATTGCTATTTTTGCTTCTACTTATTCCAAGAGGGGCGGGTGCCGTTTGGGGAATTCCAGGTTCATAGCTTTGCACCTTCTGATAATTGTTCTATGTATCATTCTCATTCCCAAAGGGTAGGGTGCTTTTGGGGAGGTCCAGAGTTCCACATTCATGTTTTCCAAACAATTACTTCCAGGGGGGGGGGAGAATTCCAGATGCATATTCTTGCTAATGATTGTACTTATCATAATGATTTGATTTAGTCCAATGGTTCCCAACGGGATGGGCCCCTTTCAGGAATTCCAGATCTATTATCTAATCCAATGATTCTCATGGTTCATAATCATGCTAAGTATTCTAATTATTCTCAAAGGGACGGGTGTTTTCTGGGGAGTTAAAGGTCAATCGCTTGGTACCTATTCTATTTCTCAACGTGGGTCTAATTAGCCTAATTACACGAATCTTTGAGAATCGTGTCAATATTTGGAAAACAGCACCTTATTTTGTCTAACTATTATTAACCAACATGATTTGAACAACTAGTCTAAGTAGAATATGTCTTATAAAACAACATGCTTTCTACTCGAATATGTTCAAAGGGACGGGCGCCTTTTGGAGAACTCCAGATTCATTTGTGTCCAACGTCCTAAATAGTTAGAACAAATGAACATGTTTGGGTAACTAAGTATTTAGATATTTCACACAATTTAAACAATTTCAAGGGCACCCCCTGGGCTAGTTCCGAAAATAAACTTTTCCTAATGAAAAAGTTCAAATAATTCCAAGTTATGTCCAGGGCCCTTCCTGGGCCCATTGTAGAATATTTAAAGAATCTGGGTGTCTCGAATTCAAACAATTCGAAATTATGGAATGTACAATTGTGTTTCTTAGCGCATTATTTGTTGGAGGCTCGGAACAAAAACGTTTAAGTTATTTAGATAGTTCTACGAATTTGACTACGTGTGCTATTCAATTTGTTGGAGCCCTGAAAAAGACATATCCTGGGCCCTCCCTGGGCCCGTGCGGAATACTCAAAGAAGATAAACCTTCAATCCTTTTGGCGGCCCCTGAGAAAGCATTATACAAATGTTTTTTGTTCAAATTCTGGAGGCATCCTTTTTAAAATATGAAAATTGAATCATTTCTAGGGTTCTCCCTGGGCCAGTTCCATTCTGTTTAAACAACCTAAAAAATCAGATAATTTAAGTATTATTTTTTTAATTTCTGGAGGCCTCCAAAAACCAACAAAGAATCCAGGGTTCTCCCTGGGCCAGTTCCAGGATATTTAAAAAATGTTTTAAACATGTCAAATAATCTAAAATTATTTATCTTCTAATTTTTAAATTTCTGGAGGCCTCCATTTTTTGTACAAAAACAATAATTAAATTCCAGGGTTCTCCCTGGCCAGTTCCCGGATATTTAAAAAATATAGAGTTTGTTTTTGTAGTTATTTGTTCTTAAATGTGTAGAGGCGTCTAAAAAAAAGTTTTCCCTGGCCAGTTCCCGGATATTCAGCAAGTTTGAAAAAATAACAAGCAAAACAATAAACATTCATTTATTAAAATTTCTTAACTTTCTGGAGGCCTCCATTTTTTATTTTTTTGAGTAATATCCCGGGTTCTCCCTGGGCCAGTTCCAGGATATTGGAAAAAGTTGAAAAACATGAATAATTTGAATAATTAAAAAGATAATAAGCCGTTACATTTAATATATATTCTTTTAATTTCTGGAGGCCTCCAAAAAAAATGAAAAAATAGTTTCCCGGGTTCTCTCTGGGCCAGTTCCGGGATATTTAAAAAAAAAACATAATTCTAATCATTTAATTTTTTTAAAAAAAAATCTGGAGGCCTCCAAAAATTTCAATTTAAAAAATATAAATAGTTTCCCGGGTTCTCTCTGGGCCAGTTCCAGGATATTTAAAAAAAATGAAAAATCAATTAATTTCAATAATTCCAAAAAAAAACAATCTGGAGGCCTCCAAAAAAAAGTTTCCCGGGTTCTCTCTGGGCCAGTTCCAGGATATGTAAAAAGAAATCAATATTAAAAAAAAAGCAATTCAAATAATTTAAATATGTATATTTTTTTAATTCTATTGAAATATCTGGAGGCCTCCAAAGAATTTTAAAAAATATAAATAGTTTCCCGGGATCTCTCTGGGCCAGTTCCAGGATATTTAAAAGATTAAAAACAGTCAAATAATTTAAAAAAAATCAATTAAAAAAAACAATCTGGAGGCCTCCAAAAAAAAGTTTCCCGGGTTCTCTTTGGGCCAGTTCCTGGATACTTAAAAAAATAATAAAAAATCATTTTTTTTTTTTTTAGTTTCCTGGGTTCTCCATGGGCCAGTTCCAGGATATTTTAAAGATTTAAAAAATTCAATTAATTTAGAAAATCAAATAATTTGTATATTTATATTTTTTATTTTTTTTTTAAATTTCTGGAGGCCTCCAAAAAATTAAAAAAAATAAAAAAATATAAATAGTTTCCTGGGTTCTCCCTGGGCCAGTTCCAGGATATTAAAAAATAAAATAAAATAAATAAAAAAAAATAATAAAAAAAAACAATTAATTTAAAAAATTTAAATATTTTTCAATATTTATATTTTTTTATTTTTTTTTCAATTTTTGGAGGCCTCCAAAAATTTAAAAAAAAAAATATAAATAGTTTCCTGGGTTCTCCCTGGGCCAGTTCCAGGATATTAAAAGAAAAAAAATCAATTAATGTAAACAATTCAATTAATTTAAATATTTATATGTTTTTAAATTTTGTAAATTTCTGGAGGCCTCCAAAAAACTTTTTACAAAAAAAAAAGTTTCCTGGGTTCTCCCTGGGCCAGTTCCAGGATATTTAAAAAATTTAAAACATTCATTTAATTTAAAAAATTCAATTAATTTAAATATTCATTTATTTTTACATTTTTTAAATTTCTGGAGGCCTCCAAAAATTTAAAAAATTTAAAAAATATAAATAGTTTCCTGGGTTCTCCCTGGGCTAGTTCCAGGATAATTGAAAAATTTTAAAAATTCAATTAATTTTAAAAAATCAAACAATTTAAATATTTGTATTTTTTAGTTTTTTTATATTTCTGGAGGCCTCCAAAAATTAAAAAAAAAAAAAAAAAAAACTAAATAGTTTCCTGGGTTCTCCCTGGGCCAGTTCCAGGATATTTTAAAATATTTAAAAAAAATCAATAAATTCAAAAAATTCAATTAATTTAAAAAAATCAAATAATTTAAATATTTATATTTTTTTTTTAAATTTTTTAAATTTCTGGAGGCCTCCAAAAAAAAATAAAAAAATAAAAAATCTAAATAGTTTCCTGGGTTCTCCCAAAATATTTAAAAAAATCAATTAATTTAAAAAAAAAAAACAATAATTTAAATATTTATATATATTTTTTTTTAAATTTCTGGAGGCCTCCAAAAATTTAAAAAATTAAAAAAAAATCAAATAATTTAAACAATTCAAATAATTTAAATATTTATATTTTTTTTTTTTAAATTTCTGGAGGCCTCCAAAAAAATAATAAAAAAAAAAAAAAACTAAATAGTTTCCTGGGTTCTCCCTGGGCCAGTTCCAGGATATATAAAAAAATTGAAAAATTCAAATAATTTAAAAAAATCAAATAATTTAAATATTTATATTTTTATTTTTTTTAAATTTCTGGAGGCCTCCAAAAATTTTTTAAAAAAAAATAAAAAAACCAAAAAAAAAAAAAAAAACTAAATAGTTTCCTGGGTTCTCCCTGGGCCAGTTCCAGGATATTTAAAAAAAAATAAAAAATTCAAATAATTTAAAAAAATCAAATAATTTAAATATTTATATTTTTTATTTTTTTTTAAATTTCTGGAGGACTCCAAAAATTGAAAAAAATAAAAAAAAAATCAAATAATTTAAACAATTCAAATAATTTAAATATTTATATTTTTTAAATTTTTTAAATTTCTGGAGGCCTCCAAAAATTTTAAAAAAAAATAAAAAATATAAATAGTTTCCTGGGTTCTCCCTGGGCCAGTTCCAGGATATTTAAAAAAATTAAAAAATTAAAATAATTTAAAAAAATCAATTAATTTAAATATTTATATTTTTTAAATTTTTTAAATTTCTGGAGGCCTCCAAAAATTAAAAAAAAAATAAAAAATATAAATAGTTTCCTGGGTTCTCCCTGGGCCAGTTCCAGGATATTTAAAAAATTTAAAAAATTCAAATAATTTAAAAAATTCAAATAATTTAAATATTTATTTTTTTTATTTTTTTTTAAATTTCTGGAGGCCTCCAAAAATTTAAAAAATTTAAAAAATCTAAATAGTTTCCTGGGTTCTCCCTGGGCCAGTTCCAGGATATTTAAAAAATTTAAAAAATTCAAATAATTTAAAAAATTCAAATAATTTAAATATTTATATTTTTTAAATTTTTTAAATTTCTGGAGGCCTCCAAAAATTTAAAAAATTTAAAAAATATAAATAGTTTCCTGGGTTCTCCCTGGGCCAGTTCCAGGATATTTAAAAAAAATAAAAAATTCAAATAATTTAAAAAAATCAAATAATTTAAATATTTATATTTTTTTATTGTTTTTTAAATTTCTGGAGGCCTCCATTTTTTTTTTTTTAATATAAATAGTTTCCTGGGTTCTCCCTGGGCCAGTTCCAGGATATTTAAAAAATTTAAAAAATATAAATATTTAAATTATTTGATTTTTTTAAATTCTTTGAATTTTTTAATTTTTTTAAATATCCTGGAACTGGCCCAGGGAGAACCCAGGAAACTATTTAGATTTTTTAAATTTTTTGAATTTTTGGAGGCCTCCAGAAATTTAAAAAAATTAAAAAATATAAATATTTAAATTAGTTGATTTTTTTAAATTATTTAAATTTTTTAAATTTTTTAAATATCCTGGAACTGGCCCAGGGAGAACCCAGGAAACTATTTAGATTTTTTAAATTTTTTAAATTTTTGGAGGCCTCCAGAAATTTTAAAAAAATAAAAAATATAAATATTTAAATTATTTGATTTTTTTAAATTAATTGAATTTTTAATTTTTTTAAATATCCTGGAACTGGCCCAGGGAGAACCCAGGAAACTATTTAGATTTTTTAAATTTTTTAAATTTTTGGAGGCCTCCAGAAATTTAAAAAAATTAAAAAATATAAATATTTAAATTATTTGATTTTTTTAAATTATTTGAATTTTTTAATTTTTTCAAATATCCTGGAACTGGCCCAGGGAGAACCCAGGAAACTATTTATATTTTTTAAATTTTTTAAATTTTTGGAGGCCTCCAGAAATTTAAAAAATTTAAAAAATATAAATATTTAAATTATTTGAATTTTTTAAATTAATTGAATTTTTTAAATTTTTTAAATTAATTGAATTTTCTAAATTTTTTAAATATCCTGGAACTGGCCCAGGGAGAACCCAGGAAACTATTTAGATTTTTTAAATTTTTTAAATTTTTGGAGGCCTCCAGAAATTTAAAAAATTTAAAAAATATAAATATTTAAATTATTTGATTTTTTTTAATTTTTTTTAAATTTTTTATTTTTTTTTAAATATCCTGGAACTGGCCCAGGGAGAACCCAGGAAACTATTTATATTTTTTAAATTTTTTAATTTTTTGGAGGCCTCCAGAAATGTAAAAAATTTAAAAAATATAAATATTTAAATTATTTGATTTTTTAAATTATTTGAATTTTTTTATTTTTTTTTAAATATCCTGGAACTGGCCCAGGGAGAACCCAGGAAACTATTTAGTTTTTTTTATTTTTTTTTAAAATTTTTGGAGGCCTCCAGAAATTTAAAAAAAATAAAAAATATAAATATTTAAATTATTTGATTTTTTTAAATTATTTGATTTTTTTTTAATTTTTTTTCATTTCTGGAGGCCTCCAACAATTTAAATAATTTAAAAAATATAAATATTTAAATTATTTGAATTGTTTAAATTATTTGATTTTTTTTTAATTTTTTAAATTTTTGGAGGCCTCCAGAAATTTAAAAAATTTAAAAAATATAAATATTTAAATTAATTGAATTTTTTAAATTAATTGAATTTTTTAATTTTTTTAAATATCTTGGAACTGGCCCAGGGAGAACCCAGGAAACTATTTAGATTTTTTATTTTTTTTAAAATTTTTGGAGGCCTCCAGAAATTTTAAAAAAAAAACAAAAAAAATAAATATTTAAATTATTTGATTTTTTCTTTAAATTAATTGATTTTTATTTATTTATTTTTTAAATTTTTGGAGGCCTTCAGAAATTTGAAAAAAAATATAGAAAAAAAACTATTTAAATTATTTGAGTCTTTTTTTTAAATATATTTGATTTTTTTTTACATTTTTTAAATATCCTGGATCTGGCCTAGGGAGAACCCAGGAAACTATCTATTTTTATTTTATTAAAAAAAAAAGAATCAAAAAAATGGAGGCCTCCAGAAATTTAAAAAATAAAATAAAAAACATTGTTTTTTTTGATTTATTTATTTATTTATTTATTTATTTATTTTAATATGCTGGAACTGGCCCAGGGAGAACCCGGGAAACTATTATTCAGGGCCTTGGGCGACACATAGGCCCAATTCTTCCCTCTTACCCCCCCCCCCCCGCCCCCCGGCAGAAACATGAGCATGCAAACAACACAAGTGTTTGTTCATGCAAATTCTGAGTTGGGAATGCAGGCACTGAAGCCATCAACATTTGAAAAACGTTTGGATTGAGGTCACAAAGGCAGCCACCAAACCAGTCCCTGATGATTTGAGTTGAAGGCAGTTGAACAAATGCATTGCTAGCATGACACGCTGCGTGTGCGGCAACTCCTTCCGGCCTATGTGCGCTCTTCGGCAGGGAACTCGAACGAGAGGCTTCTACATCCAAAATCGCAAACCTAATTCAGAAATAACGACAATTTCACAAATAGCGACATATCACTGGGTTGCCCCCAAAACAAAGGGATGGCCAACATAGACCCTGCTAAGTGTTCTTTGCTGACAATGGGTCAGCGCTTGGGTCGAACCATAGTCTGCAGCATCCGTTTTTTTTTTTTTTTTTTCTCGGCGCCCATTGGTTCTCATAAGTTGCCCCCAAAATGTCCTTCTCAGAATGTGTGAAAACCACAAACCATTCGCTAGATGGAATCCGTTCATTTGTGGCTGGAAGGTCATTGCCGTGTTGCCGGCCCAGGACACACAAGAACAGGGCATACAAGCAGTTGAAGATCTGTCAACAATTCCAGCTGTCTATGGTCAAGCGGCCAAGTTGTAGGGGACCCATTCAATGTCACAAAACCGCGACACGCACATTTTCTGTCCCCACATATCTATCATAGGTAACGGTATATGTGAGCATTGCTGCAAAGCAGAGATGCTAGGGTTCGTAACACCTCCGGGTGTTCGCCTTGTTTTTGGATCCCCATCACCTAAAATCCCATTTGCTGGACTGGGAGAGGCCAACAATCACAAGCCCAGCGACCTTTCATACCGATTCATACCCATGGACAACATCCGCTTCGCAGTCGGCATGAATGGCATGAATGGAACCCTGTTAATACTGAGATAAATCACCCTATCGACTGGTGCAGGATTTCGTCCACAACTTGGGATTGAACAGACCACCGAAATTAGGCCAAACTGATCCGACACCCTGCAACCGATTGAAACATATTTGCTGGTTGAAAGGAATCTGGACAGTTTACAATACTTCTCACCTCGAGACCTCGGCTGTGATTTACTAAGCTGACATAGAACCTCGCCTCGGTACATCGATATCTGGAAATAAGTATGCCTCGAACCCTCGTGCTGCACAGCGAAAGCAACTTGCACACAGAGCAACTTTTGGGTCCAAAGCCAATGCGGAATGCACAACAGGATGCTGCACAAGAAGTCCAAAAGCGTCACGCTGCACCTCGAGGTGAGGACCGGCTGGTTTTGCTTTGCTGGTTTTGAGCGTCGCAGCCTGCTGCTTTGGAATCTTCCGCCCGACAAAGACTGCCCGAAACGTGCTGAGGTGAAAACCCGGAGTCTTTGCTAAGCCCAGCACCAGCACTTCGTTGCTTCATTGTAATCTGATAATCTCATTGCAAGCCTTGTTATCAAGGCAAGCTGGCGTCGCGGTATCACACCCGCAGACTGCCCGAAACACTCCGGAATGCAATCCCGGCGCGTTTTTCGCGTTGGGTGAAACAAGCCTTGGCAGCAGCAGCTTCGGAAAGACGACCGACCCGGCAAAGACTGCCCGAAACGAGCTGGGTGGATTCCGGGCAGTCTTTGCCGAGCACTTACATTTCTTCTTGTGTGCTTCTTAATCGAACTATCCTAGTAGCAGGGTCACCTGTGGTGGCATCACGCCCGCTCAGCATGGCGGAGGCCCTTGGCTCAAGTCATGGTATGTCCGCTTGTTTCCCCTGGTTTTTTATTCCGTGGGACTGCTGCTGCTGCTGCTGCTCTCACGTGCTGCTGGATCCACAAAGACTGCCCGAATACTCTGGAATGTGACCCTGGGCATTCCGGGCAGTTTTTGCCGATGCTGCCTGCCCAGCATTGGCAGGAGCAGATTCGGAAAGACGACCCGCCCGGCAAAGACTGCCTGAAACGAGCCAGAGTAAAGTTCCGGATTGTTTCGGGCAGTCTTTGCCAAGCTCCAGCACTTGCATTTCTTCGTGTTTTCTTTGCCTTTATCTCGCAATCTTATTTCAGTCCTTCTTGAGGTGATCTGCTGTGGCATCAATGTGGCATCACACCCGCGCAGCATGCAGGTGGTCCTGGGTGCACGGGCTGATCTTGCTTGTTTGTTTGCGCTGCTCCATTTCGGGCAATCTTTGCCAACGCCAGTCTTTGCCAACGCCGGGTTGAAACAAGCGTTAGCAGCAACAGCTTCGGAAAGACGTCCTGGCAAAGACTGCCTGAAACAATGCCTACCGCTGAGCATGCGGAGAACCCGTGGTTCGAGCCATGGCGTGTCCGCGCTGATTCTGCTTGCGTTTTGTGCCGCGGGACTGCTGCTGCTCTTCACGTGCTGCTGGACCAGCAAAGACTGCCCGAAACATCGAATGTGATCCCGGCGTATTCCGGGCAGCCTTCGCCGATGCTGCCTGCCCACGAGAGGCGAGGTTGGATTGAAGCAAGCATTGGCAGTGGCAGCAGCAGATTCGGAAAGACGACCCACCCGGCAAAGACGGGTAAATTCCAAAGTGTTTCGGGCAGTCTTTGCCGATTCTTCTCACACACCCGCAGTTCTCCCCCTGCTGGCTTAGTTCTGCAGTTTTACCTCGGGCCACGCCTCGTGAATTTGTTAATTTAGTTGACTTACCTCGTACCTCGGCTGAGCTCGTTATAATTTGTCCAGAAGGAATGAAGCAAACCAAAAAGGCAAAAAGCAAAACGCTAAGCCAAGTCTACGTCAATTGTGTGTTTTCCTTTTGGTTCTGTCTTGTTTTGAGGGATTTCCTTTTTGGGCGGCTTTAAAAAGACACCAAAAGGAAAACCCACCATTTGTCGGGATTCCCACAAGGAAAAAGGCGAGCAGCCCCCCCCAACAAACCCTTGATGTTGAAAATTTGCTGGGAAAAGCAGCGCCACTCAACCCTGCTAGAAAGATTGTATATAACCCAACACCTGGAGGCTGTTGGAAAAAAGACGAGGCATTCAAAAATTGGCTTCCTGTGCTCCGAGCCACACGCCGGCCGCGGCGGCGGCGGCCGCTGTGCCAGAGCCGCCGCGATGGCCGCCGCCGCCGCGATCGCGTCGGGGGGGCCCGGCGGAACGGAGTCCATGAAGTCGAAGAGATGGGCGCCTTGGCCCAAAAATGGGTCTGGTCATGGGAATCATGGTTCTTGAAGATCTTTTTTGGCAAAAGTTTCCTTTACAAGGGACCCTGTGGTGATCAGGTCGCAGGTTTAGAGTGTCTTTTGAGGGTGCTGTACTTTTTGGGTTGGCTTAAAAGGAAACCAAACCAAACCCAACCATTTTAGGGGGTCAAGGCAACAAATGGGTCTGGTCTGGTCATGGAAGCAAATGGTTATTGACATTGAGGATCGTACTAGGCAAAAACATGGTCCGACTTCCTTTTGCAGGCTGTGATCATGAAATCATTATGGTGATGAAGAATCCTCATTGGGTGGATGACCAAGGTCCTTGGGCCAACAATGGGTTTGTCTCCCTCATGTTGGTTGCTGTAGCGACCCCTCGGAAAATAATAATAATGTGTGAACCATTTTGTCTGGGTTTTATGCTAAAACCCCGTGATTTCCCCAAAAGGTTAAAGTCTAAAGATCCAATCCCATAGCAATCAAGTTGTGTGGGCTATCATGGAATCATTATAATTAGTAAGGATCTTATTAGGTAAATGACCATCCCAGGACCCAGTGTTAACCCAAGTAAAGGAGTTGGCACCCTTTTTGAAGTTGCTTCCAAAAAGAATCAAAAGGAAACCCACCCCAAAGTGGGGTCCAGATCCTAAAACAGATCCACCGATATGTGTTTTAAATCCCCACCAAAAAAGAGTATTGGGGTCTAGAGTCATCACCCACCCCCATTCCATACACATTCAAAGCGACTGGCAAGAATCTTGGTAAGGGCCCGATTCGATGTCCACCCTATAGAACTCCAATGCCTACTGATTCAACAATGACTTAAACTCGTTAAATCAGGTTGGCGCATGCCTGGCGGAAGGGCGGCGAAATCAAAGGCGTCCCTAGGTGAACCACTGGTGAACCCCGCCCCAAACCAACAAACAAGTATGCCAGTTGACTTCCTGTTGGCTTCCCTAATCATCGCGAAAAGAACACCACCAATTACTTAACGTCAGACAGAGGGTCGAAATACCAACGGAATACCCTGTGGAGGTTGTCAATAGCACAAGAAGGAAGCGCACATCAACAGCAGCGGTGCCTGCAACCAACATGTTCCCCATAAATGTGGGGGGGGGGGTGTCTCAAAAAAGGGGACCCCCTAAAACGGTTTGGTTCGGTGTGGTTTCCTTTTAAGCCAACCCAAAAAGGGTTCAGTATCCTTCAAAACACCCCAAACCTGCGACTGCCTGATCGCAGTTCAAGTTTTCCTTCAAAGCAATCCCCTTCAAGCTACCCTCATGTCCACGTGGAACTAACCGGAGGGACCCCGAAACGTCAGATTCCACGGCAATGTCGACATGAGGCTATCTGAATCCACGCCACCCCACTCCACTCCTCTCCTCTCCTCACTCCCCACATGGGGAAGTCGCTGGGAACTCTTTTTTGGGGGTGCACTCCCCTTGGGTACGGCGCCATCCAGCTTGAGCTCGGAAGGCTTCTTCACGTAGTCCGCCAAGACCTTGTTGGCCATGTCCCCAAGGACCTCGAACCTGAGACAGCAAAAACCCCGTTGGGCCGCTCGCATGGGTCCGCCTTTTTCGGAGGCAGGTTCCCAGGTTCGGCGCTTCGAAAGGGAATGTCTTTTTTTGGAGGCTAGCCCATTTTTGCTGGCTTTCAAAGGGACACCAACATGAAACCCACCCCAACATGGGGGGTCCGAGCCTCAAAAAAACGACACATCCGCATGTTGAACATTTGAAACCCGCCAAGTGGGGTATTAAAAACCCCACAATCTTGGTGGCCATCCCTGGGTTGGCGTGGCTCCCTTCTTGCAGAAAAACCACCGTGAAGTCTTTACTAGTCGCAAACAAAACAGCGACGAGGGCTAAATGACGGGGGTTGGTGACCCCCAACCCATATCAAAAAAAGAGGGCAACAGCATCCTAGCGGCCAGCTTGGACTTCCAAACGCACCAAGCGCCGAAATGACCCTTGCCTGGCACCGCTTGAACAGAATTGCATCAGGCCATGACCCAAGCTCGAACGAAATATCTTTGACGCGGCTTTGACACCTGGACTCTGCCCACCATCTACCCTGGCCCGCGCAAAAATGATGAGTCAGGTGCAGTCGGCGGAACTCCAAACATGAGCCTGCGTCTAGTCGGGCAGGCACTACACAAAAAAGGGCTCAAGATCTATGGTGCTTTGCTAAAAAGTTGATGGAAACAATATCTCACATCTTCTCAATTTGCTTCCTACACATATTTGCCTATCTGGAGGCAACAGAGCGCGGCAAACAGCTGTCCAACATCGGGCTCCACACTCCACAAATGAAAGTGTAAAACCCTGTCCAAAGAGAAAGAGCTTGTACGTTTTCTTTTTGGGAATTCCATGTTGGTGGAGGATACATGAGGTTTTAGGGCCAAGCATACGGTAGTTTTGCCGTAAAGCGAAGGGAAACCCCGAAAAAGGATGTCTTCTGTTGGCTTCCCATTCAGATAATCCCAAACCCTTGAAACAAGATACGCCTCATGAGCCTCTTAAACATGTACAGACATTTCTTGAAACTTTCAGGGCCCATTGTGACGAAGTTATAGCAAGTCCATGGCTAAGCTATTACCATGTTGATAGGAACCCTTACCAACCCGAAAAAGGGTACCCTTAAAAGACACCCCCCCCCCCTCTCAACAAAAGTTCTTGAGCAGTGCGCCCATAATCCTAAACTCAACATTTAATGGTTTACCCTGGTAATAAAGAGTACTGCATGCCTTCCCTCCCCAAGAAGCCAAATAGCCAGATAGTATGGTCTTAGCACGTGTCTCAAAGTCTCTGGTGTTTCTCCCGCCTCTATTCGCGTGAGAGACGCGCTCAGAAACAGCATCCATAGCTGAATTCAAGCAGACTTACCTCGGAGCTACATGTCCGGTATCTACATTATCATACAAGCCTGCTTCTTACCCAGCAACATGCTGAGGGAGCCCATCGAAACCCAAGTGTTAAAGACACGCAAACAAGCAGGCAAGCAGGCAAGCGGGCCAGCAAACAAAGGAGTAATCAAAGAAGCAGGCCAGCAAGCCAACACGCACAAAGAAAAAAAAGACAAAACAAAAACAATCATGTCGGGCCAGTTTCGTCCAGACCTCTTCAGCTGAGCCACAACGCCAGTGGCATTCGCTCAGCAGCCTCGATGGCAAAGTCAGGGTTCAGCAAACAGTTCTGAGCGCATCTCCTCAGACCACGGTTTCCAAGCGACACATGTGAATGCAACTGGCTCCTACCCTCCTGTCCACTGAAATGAAACCCAAAGATTCCCTTTAAAAGGAACATGGTTGTCCAGACCACCCTGTAAAATTGCATGTTTATGCCGGCGGACCTGGCCGGCGAAAGTGAAATGTTTAAAACCCTCCAATTGCAGGCGTGGGACTCGGTAAACATGGTCCACGCCCTACTCTAGACACGTGCTTCTTTTTCATACATGAAGCACACCATCTGTAAGAACGTCTTACACAACATCCGCAAGAGGTTTACAAGAACATATCAGATCAAACGCAAGAAAAGTTCAAACACAGCTGCGCAGC
This sequence comes from Effrenium voratum, assembly GCA_963377175.1. NCBI lineage: Eukaryota > Dinophyceae > Suessiales > Symbiodiniaceae > Effrenium > Effrenium voratum. Next base: position 385,135 of record CAUJNA010002068.1, on the reverse strand, counting down.
CTCCCTGGCACTTCACTCGGTGGCTTCCGTCCTGGGCTTTGGTCAACGCTATTGCTAGTCAGGGCAAAGATATCGTGCGATTCAACCTGTTCCGAGCACCACTGCCATTGCGCCACTTTCGCTTTGCCATTGGACCGTCTGGACAGCGAAGCCTTTGACAAGAAACTCTGGACGTTTGCCCAAGTGGCATCAATTCCCCCTCTGAACTCGCAAGATTCCATGGGGGACGGCTTCGGTGTTTCACACACCACACGCCAGCCAAATGGTTGCAAGAGAAATGGCGAAACCGCGCCTTGTCAGCCCATTTCTTTCACGAACACAAGCCTGTTCGCCCAAAATGTTGAAATGGCAAAAGGCACCCAGCCAAAGCCAAGAATGCCAACACTATAGTGAAGATCCCGGTGTACAGCATCAAGCTCGGAGCCCGATCAAGAAAGACTTCGCATCATGTCGCTGGCAGCCATGGCCCGAAGCTCGAAGCAGCCCCCCCCGCCCCCCCCCCCCCCGCCCCCCGGCAGCCCCCGCGCTGACGAAGGGGGATAACACGGTCCGTCAGCATGTTGATGCATGGGAGGGTAACCCATCCAAGTTGGGCGAAGAAATGAGATGTCGCCAACTTCGGAATTGTCTTTCTGAGACTTCGCCAAAGAAACCCACAGCGACTGGTGGTCAAAAGTGAGCCCGCTGGTGTTTCTTGGCGCTTCGGCTCCTTAGCGCCAGCATCTGCAAGGTGGGCACTCCACTCTTGTTCTTGTCCCAGACCTGCGATGGAAGCGTGGACATGGCGTTGGTTTCAGCGCCATTCTCGCCTTAAAAAGTTGTATTGCTTTTGGCCCGGCCAGGGATTCTTGGCTCCAACTTAGTTTACACCAGCCGGAGGTGGTCTTCAATCTGCGAGCTCTCCACGTAGGACCAGAAGCTGTAACGAAGGGGGACGTCTCCGATTCGCCCATACATGCGAGGCTTCCCCGGAACGCCACCCCGAGTACGCAAAGAAAGACACGACCAACTGCCAGCCAAGTTTATGATTTGTCCTGGTCCATCCTTTAATGAACCGGTGTAACATGATGTGGGGCCATCCGGGTGTTTCTCAAACTGGACCCTCCTTTTGGATCGTCTTAAAAGTGGAGCAAAAGGAATCCGCCTATTTGTCATCCCACATGTTGAGAATCACCCAAGGAGACCCCGCAGCTTGGCGCAACTCATCCCAAGCCTCCACCAGCTGCCGGCGGTTCGACTGCTGCGCCTCGGCACTTAAAACAAGGACCCGTGTTTCGGGGTTGGCTGTAAGGGAAACCACCTTTTTGCCAAGGTAACAAGGACCCTTGTGCTTGTTTGTCTTTCTTATTCGGGGTTGTGAGGGGTATTTGGGGGTGTGGGGGGTGTCTTGGTGAAGGATTTCCAGTAGTGTCCTGTTTCAGGGTACCCGTTTGCCGGTTGCTTTAAGGCAGAACTGAAAAAGGAAAGCAACCATTCTGGGGTTTTGACTATGAGGCAAACATCTTATTGGGAAAGTCAAAGCCTCCAAACCAGGACAGGTTCCAAAGGAAACTTCTGGCCTCTGATCAAAGGATTCTGAACCTGGGCTAGGGGGTCTTAGATGTCAGAAGTGGAAAACTCTTGGCTGGTGATCGCTCCAACATGATCCAACTATCAATGGACACTGCATGGGCCTGGGGTCACAATAAGGGATGAAACCTCCTGGTGACTCATGCTGCCTCTCGCGCAACAAAAAGAAAAGAAACAACAACACGTTCCAAGAGTCCATGCATGCAAAGTCGGCTTTGTGTCCTCAGTCTTCAGCCTTTGCTTGGCTCCTCACTTGAGGGAACCTTGAGGCAACAAAGGGATCGACGCTATAGTTTTCCAGACCTGGACCATAGTAGCTTCCCACCGTTTGCTTGGGGTTACACGACAAGTCATCACCGTTTCGCTTCACTTAACCATGAATTGATGCTTAAACATGGTGAACGAGGGTTCCAAAGAGTCAGCCTTTAAGTAAAGGTAAAGCCAGGGAAATATGTTGACTTTGCCTTCACCACTTCCCTTAAACGAACCTGCAGAATCCTAAAGCCCCAGCCACCGGGGGGGGGGGGGGGGGGGGCGGGAGGGCACCATCTCCTTCGAGCGTTTCAAAGTCAACCCCTTCCTTCCATTTGCTTAAGAACAACAATCTCCATTAGGGATAGATAAAACCAATGGGGAAAGATCATATAACATCTGCTTCAATGGCAGCTCCTCTCCCTGCAGTTCCACTTGGCATCGAATCGCATCTGGACTCCAAGCCGGGGCGCCAGTAGCTCCATGCGCATCGGGGCATGAGACCGGTGCAGGTGCATCGCGGCTTTTAAACCGCGATTCGATTCGCCACTTGTGGGCGGAGCCGTGCAAGCGCAAGAGCGGGCCTTTTTTGCGCCGGTGTGTTTTGCTTTGGGGCCCAGTTTGGTTTGGTTTAACAGCAAACCAAAAGGAAACCAAAGAACTTTTGGGGGGCATCTAGTTTGAGACAAACCCAGCACATGTAAACAAATGGCTGGCTCAAGTGGACTTTGTTGTTTGCCTTCTCCCCCTCTCTCTACCTGTGTGTCTCAATGGCGCTTGCAAAGTCTGGCATGCTTGTTGCAGTCCTTTCTTGCTTCTTTTGACACACTTCCCTGGCTTCCTGAGCCGCAAAGCCAGGTGCAGAAACAAGCCAACACACGTCTGTTTCAGAACAGAAACCGCCATTCTGGGGAACCAGCTGCCCAGCGAGCTAACCGTGCTTTGCTGGAGCTAACCCTGGAAAGGATGTTGAAGATGCACTTGAGCAACTGTGTACAAGTGTAGCTGACGACTCCCCACCTCGGCATGCTCGGTGCCCTCTGCGCGCCCGGTAAACTCTGTGCGCCTGGCTCGCATCAAAAATGAACACTGAAAGCAACAACAACTACATTCGAACTTGCAGGCCCCCCGGCATTCCCTGCACGGCACCAACTGCGTTGCTTGTCATTCCTTGAGCAAGGAACCTGCAGTCGAAATGGGCGGCACTCCTGTTTAAGCGGCACATGAATAAGGGCTAGCGAAATGATACTTCGATCGCGTGCTCCGTTTTGAGGGTTCGAAAGGGAAGGGTCTTACTCCGACGCCTTGCCTTCCCTTGACGGAATGGAACAGGGCCTCTCTTTGACCGACTCTTGTCTGATTCTGCTTAAAGCTCCCCAGAGTGCAAAACGAAAGCGAGCCGAAAGGCCTTAGCAAGTCGACCAACTCAGACTTTTCCACCAGGCCATTGTCGGACAAGCCTCGCCTCAGCACAGGCCCATCGTACATGCGGCATCTCCCAACTTGCGATTTCAGATGCCGGCAAGGGTCATGTCTTAGTCGCTTGCGTTTCTGCCAAAACCGCAGCAACCATGTCTCCAAAAGCATGTGGGTGCTTGGGCCATGTAAGAGCCTTTCCAACCGCCATCCAAAAGAGGGCGCTTGCAGTCCTGACAAGAAAAACAAGGGGGGTGAGGAGGGGGGATGTGTATCTGACGACGGGTCTTCAAGGTGCCGGTTTGGGACAAGCGAGCGTTCGGGTCCCGAAACGCGCCATCGCCACATGGATTGCTTCGAGCCATTTTCCCAACCACTTAAGGTTCAGGCTTCAGGTTATGATTCCTTTCTTTGGGCTATAGCCTCCAAGTCCAACTAAGGAGCCAACATTTGCCTTTCATTTATTGCTTAGTGTTCAACCTATCCCAACCCCAGCTGCCGAATGGCAGCACACATTAATTCGCCTCGGCCCCGGAAGCCCCTTCATCATAACATCTTCGGAAGGCTCCAAAACCTAACCTTCCCCCGGGGTGGGGCTGAGGCGCCAGGCTCGCGGATGCGCTTCCTGAGCTGCCTCACTGACAACCTGGCAATCGAACCTTCAGACCGAGGCGCCGCTGGAAAGGCCGCCACGACGAAAAACCGGCTGAAACAAGAGGGGGCGCGTTCATGTGGGTGGTTTCTTCTTAAAAGGTTGGATTGCCCTGAAAACCAACCAAAAGGGCTCCCCAACAACAAAAGCACAACCATGATTGGTGGGGAAATCACTGGCACCCTTTCAGAAACTCAAGGTTCTGGATTGTCGGCCCAGGCGAATGCTGGAGTAGCAGGGGTACCAACAGAAAGGGAAGGATGGAAAGGGAATCCACGCATTGACTGCCTCCGAGCGGTTCATGCCGGGGAAACCAATAAACATGCAGATACAGGAAAATGGCACTGCAACAATGCGTGGTGGCTGCAGCGCCACAATGCGGAATGCACAGGTTGGGAACGATATATTCAATCAAATCCAGCTACACCTGGAGGTTCGATCCGGCCTTTGGACATAAACAAGTCGACTAGCTTGTGCTTGGAACTCGGGTGGGTTTACATACATCAGCATGTCCACCAAAGGATTCTCAGTTCAGGTCATATTGTATTACCCAAATACTTCTTCTACGTAGGCCTGGTACATTTGACTTTTCTGTCTGCACCAGCCTTTTGTGTGTTTTGAATTACCACTGAAAGCAAAGCCACCCATTTTGGGGATTCCTCACTTGTCAAAACATTTAAACGGGACGGGGTGGGCATCAGTTTCTCATTTGCCCATCCCAACAAAAAAACAACAACAGCCAGCTGAAGAGCCATCAATCATCTTCCCATGGGTGAGTCCACTTGGCCATCGAAACCAGTCCAATTCGGCCTCAGAGTCCACTCTTCGGAGATTCGGCGTACCCGAACCAGGTTGGGGGGGGGGGGCAAGTTGACAAGTGAGACTGCCCATGGTGCCTTCCCCACGAGACGCTGCGACAAACTAATTGGGCTATGGCTCGATTCATTTTTCCGTGCCACGGTCCATGGTTCAACATCCCTCATGGAAGATACGAATTCAAGCTTGGCCGTAAACACTGCACATATTGTGTATGTTCAACGTTCAATGCATTCTACTTGCAATACATTGCAGTGTGCATGCAGCGGCATTCTGCACTTCGTTGAACCTCGCTCTAGTTGAATATGGATCGATATGTGGATCGATAGTTGCCAAACAGAGAGCACTTGGGGCAACTCCGTTCCATGTTGCCTTTGAAGGGGATCCTGTTTTGTATTAGGATTCCCAATTTGGACCCTCCCACCAATTAACGCGTAACCTGACGGTCGGGGGTTCCTGGTTTGGGCCAGTTTCCCTTTTAAAGAGACCGAGTCCCCGAGTCCCTGTCAGGTTCCATGTTAGTTGGCGATAGGGCAGGATTCCCCTGTTTGACCACATACCTTGGTTGCTGTTGACCCCGATGCAAAAAGTGTTCCTTTTTGTGGGTTTGATGGAAAACCCTCGGTCTTCAGAAAAGTTGAAGTTTCAAGATCCGACCCAATGGCAATGGGTTGATATCACGCTGAACCCTCGCAACTCACTTGTGTCAAACGAGCCAGCGGGCGCTGCGTCAGGGAATCCGAGTCGAACACCTCGGAGTTGGACGTATCCCTTCCGTTGCCACCCGTTCAGTAGAAGGCTCTCCAAGCTCAAAGTTGATGGAACCTAACTTTTAAACAAATGGATCTGCAACATTAGGTCGCAAACTGAGCTTTCTCACGTTGAATGTGTACAACATCAACATTTTGCCATGTTGATAAAAAAGGCTCAATTGGACAGGAACCGAACTGCTAACCCTTTGAAATGGGATTGCTTTCATGGCCACACTTTGGATCATATTCTTGCCTACCATTGCCCTGAAAAGGCACAACGGGACTTGATTGCTGTTGACCCCCTCTGCAACAAACAAAATTTTTGGTGGGTCCAACAGAAAATCCACTGTTTCCCAAAAAATTAAGTCCAAAGATCTAACCAAATAGCCATAAAGGGGAGACACATCTCCAAACATGTGCGTGTGTGCAGCAATTCTGCCCATTGACATCGCGATTTGCTGCGTTTTGTGTGCCTAGCCCTCGCACGAACCCTGCGACATGTTGTAATCCAGGTCGGCCAGTTTCACCGATTGCTAAACTAACGCAAGCCCAACGACTGAACTCAGCCAACCCCCATGGAGCAATCGACAACTGAACCTGTCCAAAAGGTCTGACCTAACCAACCAATCGACCGATCCACTAGGGTGGCCTTTACAAGGGCTCAACTGCAACAAACACCCTGACATCACCCATCAGAATGCCCACCTCTAGTTCCCAGTATGTTTTTGTCAACTTGATTCGTCCTGAAACAAGTCAAATTGATGTTCAGTTTCTGGATTGTGCTTTCCAGCCTTTTGACTCCCTCTCCACAAGCCGGTATGGGCATGGTCCTCAATGCAACTCCAATAACGTCTGGGCTGGACAAACAGGCCGCCATTACTTGCTGGTTCTCAGCAGGGAACGAGGGAATGATCCCGAGAAAAACCATCTCCTATGGTTTCCTTCAAGGTAATCCCCTTCCGGTTCATTCCCGAAACCCGGACGTCATTCCCTACCTGCACCAGCAAGATTCGATTGGGAGCTGAGCTGGGATTCCTGGCCGCCGAAGATTCCACTGGCTCAACTTCGAAGATCTCGCGCGAAAACCTACCGGAGCATCGTACGACAGGGCCAGTTGTGAAACCTTCATCCGGGCGCATGGATAAAAATCTAAGACTCCATAGGATGGATGGCGATGGTGAGGCTTCCATTTTTCCGAAGTGCCGAAAGTGCGGCTTCAGTGATCCAGTGCAAAAGAAACAACTGTACAAAGACCACACACCTCACTACTGCTCACCTTTTGGCTTTGCTCAAGAAGGCCTTTCTACTAGTGAATAGTGAAGAGCAGCACAACGAGAAACAAATCCCATCCCTGGATGGCACAACACTTCTACAAGCATCAAAGTCTCATTTCTCTCTCGCCAGTGGACACAAAACGCAAGGAGCCAATGATATACTGTTCGGGTTCCATTCGGATCTGCAGCCAAGAACGTATTGGAGCAACCAATTGCACAGGAGCCAGCTAGAAGGTCTCATGATATCTCAACCTAGCGTTGCGAGTCGGCCTTCCATTGTCCTGAAACAAGCAGAGCGACCAACCAGTTGCCTCAAAAAAACAAACACACACACACAACCCAACAACCAGCATAACCAGCCATGTACAATATGGCAAGGGAGGCAAATGTAATATATAATCGCCTGGTCTCCTTCGAAATGTTGGTTTCCAAGGAGACACCATTTATGCTTAACTAGCCTGTAAAAGTACAATATATTCGACAAACCAGCAGTGAAGCTGTGCAAACAAAAATACTGACTGGAAAACGAGCAGGTCAACAAAAGCAAGCTGCAGGTGTGAGAGAGTGGAGAGACAGCACGTGAAGGACGCAAAAGGGCAACTTTCCTCTGCTCTTGAGATAAAATTAGACGCTCTGGCAGTGTCCAGAAAGCTCCCTGAAGCATCGGACTTGGCATTGAAGCACAAACTGGCTCCCATCGAAACGTTGGCCCGGAATGATGTGTCGTCGTGGTCCCGTACTTTGTGCTGAAGTTTCTTGATGTACAGGAATCACCATACCAAACTGAAAAATATACCCACCTGCAGTCCGACCTCCTTTCCTAGCATGCTTTCATGGCCCAAAAATTGGATTCCCCAAGACGGAAGCAGTTGCTAATTGGGTCGGCATCACATTCGCTCTGTCAGGCACGCCCAGGCTCCACACTCGGACTCTTTGAAGGCGAACTCGGGGTCGAACCTTGGCCTCAGCCCAGCTTATGGATGGGGCCGGAGAAACCAAGGATCTCAGAGTTCGACAGGCCAAATCTCGAGAAACCCAGACAGCCATTCCCTCACACCTATCATCTATGCAACAACCCACCGAGAGTTAGCTCAGGGCAGTTGCAACGGATAGGTGAACATCACAACCTTCCCAAAGCGCCTGCAGAAAACAAGTCAATCCCCAAAATGCAAGGGACAAATGAACATCACAACCTTGCCAAAACGCCCGCAAAAAAACAAGCCAATCCCAAACTGCAATGAACATCACAACCTTCCCAAAACGCCCGCACAAAAACAAGTCAATCCCCAACATGCAAGGGACAAATGAACATCACAACCTTCCCAAAGCGCCTGCAGAAAAACAAGTAAAACAAATCCCAAAACGAAAGAAAGACAAGTCTTGCTGTTCCACAAGGTTCGAGCTGCTCAGAGGCGTTTTAAGCAAACGGCCCCCAGGGTCCGATGCGACTGGTTCCTGCAGAGCTCTCCGGCTCTTCCAGGCTCCTAGTCGCCTAGGTTTCCTACCGCTGGGTTTTATATCATTACACCATGGTGGACCCTGGTTAAGTCACCTGCGAAGTATACTGCTATGCGTGAAAGCACTTGTCCGGGGGTCCGTTTGAAACAAATGACGGATTTGACTGGGCAATGATTGGAATCAAACTGAAACCTGTGGAATCCATTCTATGTTCAATCAAACTGCATTTGGTTGGAAGTGCAATGCGACGCTCCTGATATGTTGTTGCAAAATGACTTCTTGTTTCTGGTTTCAATAAGTTTTCGCAGGCACTCGTTGAAGTCAATGGGCTGGCACGTGGGAAACCAAAGGGAAACGACCAGTTTGGGGAACATTTTGAGACAAACACATATTTGCCTCTGAGTTGCAGGGTTTTATGTCCTTTTGGGCAGATCATGTGAGTGGCAGCAAACAGCTTGGACTTGCTTGGGCAATCCATTCAAAAGTCGGGTACGGCTTGAGGAAGCATACCAATGAAAACTGCTACTGTGGATGGACGAAATCCATTTCGCACCACTTAAGAAACCCTGAAATAATGGATCCCCTGTAAATGCCAACAAACAATGGTTTGTCACGGCTTCAAAGTGGTGCAGGATTTTGTCCATCCACAGTAGAAACCCCCCCTTGTTTTTCTCAAGACCTCCAAAGGATTCTTCCAGTTTTTCCCCCAACTGCGGGAAGTGAATGTCTTGGCTGCGGGCGGCTCCAAATCCTCTTGCGCCAGACTTTGGGGCAGCACCATTACACCCGGAGGCCCTGGGCAGAACGTCGGGAGGGATCGATCCGGGTGGAACAAAAGGGGTTCCTGGTGGCGATTCGGGGCTCATGGACAAAGAATTGATAAGTGGTTGATACCCCCATAGCCATTGTTGGCAAACACTGAGACAAGACATCTGCCAATAACAGGCTTCTAGAGAGCAAGCAAAACAGGGAAACACGGCCTCTCTGAACCTTTGAAAACATACAAGAATCCTGTACATAACCCCATTTCCTCCACCCTGTTTGGGGGGCGCTTGGTGTTTTTCCGCAACGGGGGCCTCAAAACAAATGTTGTATAGACAGGGGCGTTCCTGTCGATGTTGGCAGTTGGTGCCTTTTTCTGGGTACTTAAAAAAGAAGCGTTGTGGCTGCCCCAATTCTGCAGACATGCCATGTCTGAAGTGAGCCGAAGCTCTCAAGCTGGCCATGCAAGGAGCCGGAACCTCAGGAAGGCACCAAAGCCATCAAGCGAAGAGGCTCACCCACAGGCCCCCCCAAACAAATGGGTGGGGGTTAGAAGCGGGGCTTGCAATGTCGTCCGGTCATGTTTAATGCTGGGTTTGATCATGGTGCGGTTTAGTACCGTATCTTGCTGGCCCAGTGCTGTTCAGAGTCACGGTGCTGTACTGCTTGTCTACATGTTTGTCCATCTTAGGTCGGGGGATATTGACCTGGACAACGTTGCTGCATATTATGGGCATGTTCTCATTGGCTAGCCTTGAAATCTGTTGGCTATCCTTGACGTGTCCAGTTTCCCGTAACTAATCGGCACTAAGTACCTCCCCCCCTTGCCACTCTCACAGAGCTTTTTAAAGGAGGGAACCGGGTCCCCGGATTAAGGTGAGGTGGTTGATCCGGACCAACCTGCGCAAGTGAAGACTACATATTCGTAGCAGTTTGCCATGGCCACAAAAGTGACACAAATCCATTGGTCACAAAACCTGTACCATGGTCTCATTTCCTGAGTGGATGGCCCAAAATATAGTCCGAACTTTTGTGTGCCACTAAACTGGTCCAAACCCAAAACGCGCATAAGTGCATGAACTCAGGGAGTGAGTGGTGCAAATCATGCCATTGCTAGTCTCCCTTATAACTTTTGCGCGGGTCCAACTAATCTAGAGGCGTCGCCTGGCTCTGGCGGCTCGGGTTCTTCAGCCTGCGCGAGAAAGGAAATGGCCATGCACAAAATGGTGGGTTGCTTGGATCTGCACCCACCCAAAAGGCCGCCCAAACCCAGCATCCAACCCAACCAATTCCTAAGCATCCACCCCAATCACCCCCCCCCGTCTCAAGGTTTGATGAGACAAGCTTTTGGCCAATGGTCAGCGGCGTGCTTCTCGAAGTGGGCTCCGGAATGCCACTTGCAACTCAGGCAAGTTGGAGTGGGGGTGGGGTGGGCTGGGCTGGGCTGGGCTCGGGAATAATGTTTCGCCTACTCGGAAAGTAGCACATAAACACCTAGGCCATCCTTCGCCAGCAGCACTGCCCGATGCGAATCAAATGTGCCAAAAAATATTGTGGGGGAAGCGAAAGATCATATTCGGCCACTTTCAGACCATCCCAGCCATCCTGCGCCTCCAATTCTCACTTAGAGTGCGCAACACGACAATATCCGTGCAACATCGTGAAACGCCATGCATCCACCCCTGTATCACGTCCAAGCACAAACAAGCACTAACAAGCACAAACAAGCACATGGCATCTGCAATCACATGGATGGCCCAAATTATGCCACGCCGCAGCAGATGCGGTCTGTAGAGCTCTGCACACCACCTCAGCAAGGAGGCGACTCAAGTAAAATAAACCCACACACCTGAAAAAAGAACTCTTTCAGGTAAGGAACCTTCATCATGGGTGAGGTAACCAGCCAGCAGTTGGTGAGGTCACTAGAAGTGCCCAGACTCGCGAACCTGCTTGGAGTGAGACTATTCATCTGCATTTTCATGAAAGGCCAGGCCAGACGAGAAAACACACATGGGCCACATGGGTGTGTCTTTGCGAGGGGACCCCCAAAATCATGTTTTTCTTGTGGTTTTCCCTTAAAACCAACCATGCAAAGGTACCCTCAAAAGAAAGGCACGGCACGCCCACGTGGATGCAATGTTCCGCTGCCCCACCACTCCCTCCCTGCAGGGACGGAGAAGTGCCAATCGCAGTTATATACTCGTAGATCCCGTCGAAATCGCCCTGTAGGGATCCTCCAAATGGGGGCCCGCCACAAGTTTGCCAGACAATCCAAGTCCCAACTAAAGTACAGCAGGGTGAAAGTACAATATGGGCAAATTGTGCCATCTACGTTTGCACTGTAGACATGCAATATCCCCAGTGAATGATTCTAATAAAAAATACACTGTGGCATCAAGTAAACGATGATATATGATGATCTCATGACATGGCATCAACACACGATAACTCATTGGTTTTTGGCCTTGGGAGTGTTTCTTTGCTTTCTGGACCCCTTCAGCTGTCCTTTTGGTTTCCCTGATCCCCATTTTTTTAAGGAAGAACCCAGGTCTTCCGCGGGAAAATACCTCCTTTCGCAGTCAGGGCTGACATCAGACTAGGGTCACCGGGATTTGCTGATGAAATAACCGGTGGCTGCCATTGAATCTGCCACTTGAGAAGGGAAATGGAGGACACCCTGTCATGCGTATCATACTGTGGATGGACGAAATCCATTTCGCACCACCATTCAGAAACCCTGGTTTCCGATGATGCCCTTGCAAATGACAGACAATGGTGTCAACCATGGTTTCATTTCGTGAGTGATTCTGGATTTTGCAACCATCCACAGTAGCACGTATGCCTGGTGAAAGATCGGCACCCAAACTGGGCTGCCCTGTTGTTAATGGAACCACAAACCTGCAGTCTTTTAGTGGTGGTCCTTGGTTCCATTTACCAGGGTTCCATTTTGGCTACCTATTTTAGTCCCAAATGCGTCATGATTTGCCATGTCGTATCATGCTGCTTACGCCACCAGCTTGCGTCACCTTACGCGCGTGGAGTTTTTCCTTACGCGCTGGTCGATATGACATGACTCTTACTAAACATGTACACGGAGGTTTTGGACGCCGCTCAAATGGAATTCGCAACCATCCACAGTCGCGCCAAACGTTTGGAACTTTCAGCCACGGCGCCGCACCGGCAGAGACCAGCCAGCCGCAGCAGGCACCCTAAGCCCATTGCTGAGCCGGGCGGCTTTGAGGCAATGGGTATATGGGGTGCCCCAGAAACTAATCTCAAAAAACGACACACCCATATGTGTGGAACAAAATGCGTATCCTATTTTTGTACATATATAGATATATAATTATTTATTTGTTCCCTGTATTCTGGTTGTGGTCAAATCAAGTCACCACCACTTTAAACAATCTGAAACTTGGCACCATGGTCAAAATTCAGTATGTGTGCCATGGTCATAACTCCCTTGATAGGAACCCTCAAAATGCCTGTCTACATTCCGATTCTGAGCTTGGTAAACATCCCTAGGAACGTCAAGCAGGTCTGCTATCATGGTACACATGTTCAAAGCCTGCTTTCATATTTGCATTGGCGCTTTTGGTCCCCTTTTAAAAGGACTTCAAAACTTCAAATGAGTCAACTGCTTTTCCTTCCACTGGTTTTATTCAGCTATATGGGCTCAAAGCAGTGGATATCTTTTGAATGGGTTTGTCTTTAAGTAGGGAAGCCAAAGGTTACCGCGCATGGTTGTGGCTTCCCCGGTCGCAGCCAATGACCCGGACGTTGTTCGTGCCGAACACCAATTTTAGTGGTCAAACAAAAACTGACTTTTGTTTGGTGCATCTTAAAACTTGAAGCTCCGGAAATGATGGCTTACCCTCCTGCCCACTAAACATGATGCACCCACCAGTTTGTCCCATTTAAAGGCCATGAATCGTCGTGCCGGGCCCCAGTCAGGTTCCACGGCTACTCTGAGTCTTTCGCATGGACTCCGACTAAGCCGCAAGAATCATTCGGGACCTTCTGTTGTGGGTCCCATGTACATGGGACGTTTTCAAGGCTTAAGAGGCCCCTTGAAAGGCTCCAAGGTCAAAAATAGTACTGCGATTACTAGGGTACAACAACAACAAACAAAAAAGACAACAACAACCAGGTCTGCTGTGGTGATGTTTTCAAGGTTTTTTTTTTTGTGTGTGTGTGTGTTCTTCCGTTGTTTTTGTTTCTTGTTTGCGGGGGTGTTTGGGGGGGGGGGGGGGGCGGTGTTTGGGGGAGGTCCCCTTCAGTCAGACCGGGCGGTGTGAGCTGTCGGTCACCCCCCCCAACGCGCTCGCCTGGGCAAGGCCGTGCAGCGCTCCCAGCAGCGCCCTTCGGTTGCCCTGCAGCTGCTCCTCGGATCGCGACTCTCCCATCGTGACCATCCGTCCGTTTTGCAGATCTGCTAGTGAAGAACTTGTGGGTTAAATGGAAACCCAACCAAACCATTTTCAGATCTGCTAGAAGTGCACTGAACTTGTGGGTTAAATGGTTTCAGCCAACCACCAAACCAAACTGAAAAGCGAAAAAATCTACAAAGATGGCTGGGAGCCAAGTAACATGGAGCCTGACCGAGGGGTGCTGAAGGACTAGTTTCCTTGAAACGGGGCGTTTCTGGTGGGTGCCATGGCAACGCGGAGAGGAGGGGAGATGGCAGCCTTTTTGGGTAAAGGAGATGACACCAACATGTGAATTGGTGTTAGAAGAAACATCCGTTGACTTAGATGCAACAGTCATCCCACCGAATTGTGTGTTTTTTTTTGCTTGTTGAAACTGCTTTCACCCAACAGCAATTCATTTGGAAGGGGAAGACATGTTACCCCAAGTTTGGAATGCTATCCCCGGGCGTTTTTCTTGGACGGCTTGCCTTTCGACTAGTGCCCCCTAGGGTGTCTCCAAAGATCAATATACCCCTGCCTCATCCTCCCTCCCCTTTTTAATATCCAACCAATACTTCTACTGCTTTCTCCCCATCCCGAAACAAACAGAATCGAATTCGTTGTTGAGATCATACTCCAGGTCTGCGTCCCGGAAGTATCACACCTACGGAGTACTAGAATACTGATGTCGTACCCTTGTGATTTAGCCATTGATCCAGACGTTGATGTCAAGGTACAGCCTGAGTGAGTGTACATAGGCCTCGCAGACATGAATCCAGTGGTTTCGGTATGTTTCGGTCTCATGCTATACCAGGATCTTGATCGACGCGTTCATTCATGCCCACAGGTCCCCAGTTGCAACCAGCAACCCCAACTCTCGCCTCCAAACCCAAACGAAAAAGGGATTTCAAACCGCCTGGAATCCACTCGGGTGTAGTCTTGTTGAGGCCACACTTTTCATCTTGGTTCAAAGGGACCCAACGGAATATCTAACATACCTTCGATGTGAAGGTCGCACCATTTCGACACTCAGCTCTGGGATGCGTCCTGCGTCCTTTTGCCAGAGAGGCTGGCTGCATCCGAAAGCTCTGCTTCAGCATAGGCCAACTTCTCCTGGTTCCGGGACCTCAGAACGCTCAAGCGGTTCGCTGCCCGGCCTCGAAGGTAGGAGACATGCCGCCTTTGAACAGCTCCACATTGACATGCATGTATGTATCCGGAATTGGAGTTAAACAGACTAGATTGGAAAAGGGTCTGATCAGCTGTCAGGCTGAGGTTTGGGTCCGACATATGTGGATTCAAGGATGTGGGGAGCAGTCAGCTTGGTGTAAGTTGCAGCTTCAGGGCTGTTTCTGCACGAGGTTAGCAACACTCGCTTGTTCTTTCATTTCAGAGCGAGAGCGAGACATCTCAGCCCAGGGCGCGCTTTCATGGGGCATGAGCGCACATCGCTTCCTGCTTCTTGCTGTGCCCAAGGTCTCCCGACCAATGGCAAGCATCCCAGAAAGCATCGTGTGACGATCGCCTTTTGGGAGACGGTGAAAAGGAAGCTACTTGCACCCGACTAGAGAGCCAACACACAATAGCTAAGGCTGACGCGGCCTTGTTTGGCCAAACGACGCTAGCCCAAAACCATCTCCAGGGTTTTTTTGAGTGGTTGGAGTCTCTAATCTAAGGTAGCAGTTCCGGGGCAACCCCGAAAAAAGCATAGCCATGGATCCTTCCAAAGTCAGACGTGCTTGCAAACTCCTACCCTTTGGGTGTTGTCTTTGTCCACCGTTTCTCCAATGGGGAAAGGGGTCCAAACAGGCTGCCATGTAACCTCGAAAAAGATCCAAAAAGGCATCAGCCATGCAGGGTGAGTTGGTGCATGGCACATTTCGCCTGCTGGGCAGAAGAATCAAGACATCCAACTGCGGGGTATTCCATCTTTCACTCCGCTAGGCCCTCAAGCCACACAAATCAGGAAAAAGCTGCCGATTTTCAAGCTGCGCTGTCCTCAGATCCCCTACAAGTTCAACTTTCAGTGGCTTAAACTGCCGATTTTCACCCAAGCTGTGCTCAGATCCCCTGGCTTACATGGGAAACCCCCCCGACTCAACCAACCAAAAACCTAAAAACCTAAAAACCTGAGAGCCTAAGGAACCGGATGCCTGGTTGAGCCACCCAGAAACCCAACGGCGGCAAAGCCCTGAGGTGGCCACATGGCTCCGGGGCCGCGGCAGCTTGTGGAGCTGTTCCCTGGAGTTGCCCTTGCCCTGCCGCTCCCTTTCCGTGAACTCCTTCCTTAGGTGACAACAAAGACCTCCAAAGGACCCACCAAAAAGCGGTGGCGTTCCTGTTGGCCCTGAGGCATTCAAGTCTGACTCGTGGGAATCAAGCCCCTCTGTCCCCTAATCTGTGGGCTTTCGCTCATGAACCGTGACCAAAAGGCCCCGAACCGAACGAGTTACTCTTGCGCCCTAAGCCGCCGCTGGCTTCTACGTCAGAATACGCGATCAGCGCAACATGGCAATCTGAGCGAGTAAGTCACTGGAAACAAGGAACCTATGAGTTGGGAAGGTCAAGGATTTCATGGACACCCTGCGCAAATAGCTGGTTTCTGCGAGTTTTGGAAGTAAGGTCAAATAAATAAGTTTGGCTCACCTGGGCCCGTTTTTTCTTTGCAAATGGCACCTCAAGTTCGGGCAAAACCCCGCACAAACACATAGATACCAACTGTGTTTCCCTCCTGGGTGATCGGCTTTCTGGTTGGTCGGCTTTCTCGTCAGGTGAACCGTTTGACAAGGTAAAGCCAGGGCCTTTGGCTGAAACTTCCCCGGAGCCCCATACTAAGTTTCAGGAGAGTAAGTGATTTGTTGGCGGGGAGTCCATGAGTGTTCAACAGCTTGTAGCCTTTTCGGTCAAAAATCTCAAGGCTCTTTCTGGATGGCCGAGCCCATTCTTGTATTTGTCCCCTTTTTGGTTTAAATGGGAATCAAAGGGAAAACCGCAGTTTTGGGGGCTTCTCCTGTTGTGAGAAAAGCATGGTTTTTGTATACTTGGCGCCCTTGAAAATCAAATATGTATCAGTCATGACAATGTCCCTTTGGAGGGGGCTTGCTTTGACTGATTCATGCTCAAAGAAAAAAGCAAGTTGGAATAACCTTTTCGGGAAGGATTCCACACACATGACGCTTGAGTTCTGACCGCGAAAAGGTGGGGGCCATGTTGGGGATGCTTAACAGAGGCAAAGTCAAAAACGACAGCTCGTTCGAGACAAAGCGCATGCCCACGCTTCACCTCCCTTGTACGTCCAACACGCACGTGTCGCCAAGCTACCGCAAAGAATCCACCTTCAGCCGGTAGTGCTCCCTGCGAGACTTGCACTCGCGCGAGCCGTGCGAAGCAAGCCGAAGCAGTAAACATGGACGGCAGGACCTCTGCTCCTCTTATTGGCCTCATTATTTTACCATGATCAAAGTCACCCCCTAAGTGGTGGGTTAAAGGGAAACAACCCCATTTACTGACTTGACAACCCCCAAAAACCGTCAAAATAACGACCCCAGTCTCTTGAATCGTCTCTTCCTGTTCCAATCGTGCGAGGCCTCAAAGCAGTGCTTTGTGAGAGTGAGGGAGAGCTGTCTCTTGGCCAGGTTTGCGCGAGTGTTAGTTTCACACCCTGAAAACATGACCCAAATTGGTCCGAAATTCCAAATGTTGTCTAACAACAACCCGAATGAGGGTGAAATACAAACCCTTGGCCTCATTTCGTTCAGGTACAGTTGCAAACCCTCATGGGTTCGACTGCCCATCCAATTTTCCATACGGGCATGAACCCTTTAACATACTTGTTGATGTCAAGCCAGTGCCCAATCTGCCTGAGCTTTCTATCCAGAGGCTTGCGTGTTTCCCCCACCTTCCCACAAATACCAAAGAATGCCGTCCCTGTTGCAAGTCCAGCTCCGGAGGAGCGACCAGTCCGGGTTGCCGACTTTTGAGGTTCATCATGTTGTGTCGTCCCTATTTGCATATATGTGTGCCAAACCAATTCCAACCCCGATTGGGCAACATGTAATGTTCCGGTGCCTTATGTACGAAGTTGAACAGAGTGCTGCCAATAGCTCGTTGCTATTCTGGCGCCCCTTCAGTCATTGGCTCATTCAAGCACATTGCCAAACTGCATCTTGCAGTGGGCAAACACGTGCCACTATGTGCCATCAAAGCAAGCGCATGGCGGCTCATAAAGCAATTCGCACTCGAGCCGCAATCACAGGCAGACAATAACACAGTCCACTTTCAACCATGTAACGATGGAAACAGCGGAAGCGCCGGTGAGAACTTCCCCTAAACTTCACCCCTTGTGATTGCTCACTCGGACCACACATCGCTTCGTGTGTTGTGCACTTTCCAGCCTCTCTTGTAGGGCGCTTCGCTTCTGCTCCAAAAGATCGAAGACCTGGCGAAGGAAGCATTCCTCCTTGGCTGACTGAGGTACTGTAATGGCCGTCCATTTGTGGCTCACTTTCCAACCCCCCTGAAAGCCGGCCACGCTCGGGCCAACCTCCATTCGGCATTTAACCCACATTGGAACATCTCAAACATGGACCCGTTTTGGATCTGGCGACGCTTCCACTGGGCCATGGCGATCTCTTCATAGGTCCCAGGTAGTCCATTGAATTGCTGTCAACATGAACCACTATGCCTTACCCCCCAAGCAATCATTCACCAACAGAAAGTTTGGACCCAAATGAAATATGATCAAAAGGACCCGTCCTATCGCACCAAAAAAAGGTCGCGACTTCATTTGCCCCAGCGTGGGCTGCCTCTTGAGCCAGAAGGATAGTAGCTGCCAAGCGCCCTGGGACATGGCGGCGTCTCAAAATGGGATTCGGCAAAACGGGCGCTTTTGCGCGCCGCTTGTTCGATGCCCCGCCTTCTCCGTGGAGCTGCGGATGTGCTGGCGAAGCAAAGAGGGTTTTAGGAACCCCCCAGGCACACGTGGGAGTCTTTGGGTACCTCTTGCACCTTGGCTTGGTGAACCGAAAGCAAACAATCTTCGGGGCTTCCCCCAAATTGCACAAACTTTTCACTGAACAAAATCAAGTAGGAAATTGGTTTGAAGCCTCTGCCTTTGACCAAAAGCAAAACGGTTTCCTTGGACCAGCAGGCCCAGAATGGAAATCCACCATGCAGCTTGGCTGCCGCAAGCTCTGCAGCAGTCTGACTCTTCTGCCGAGCCGCGAACCCTCAAACCCATCAAGTGCTCATGTCATGTGCTCAATGCTCGGCCAAGAGACGATTACACCGTTTGGGCACTTCATTCCGGCCCGAAGTAGACACGCTTTAGCAAGCCCACCTGGCGGGGATCTGACTTTGGCGAACGCGATGGCCTGAAGCTGGGTCATCTGCCTCTTCACCTCCGTCGCCACCCGCGGCGCTGTGGCCTGTGGAATCGGGCTCCAAACGTGAGAGGCCGAAGAAGCGCACAGTGGCTCCGAATTAAGCCCTATAGGGACCTGGGGACCAACTTTGTGAAGTCCGGGGAGGATGTGGCGGATTGTTTTTGCACAGCTCAGAGCAAAGTCTGATTCAACTGATCAAGGATGAGACGCGTGGAACGTGAAGCATTGCAGCACCTCCCCAGCCCGGGTGCCTCAATTGCAGCGCAACATTCTCCAACCTAATCCGACTCAAGGCGGGCTGTCGCAAAATGTGACCTCTTGTGGGACTCAGTTATGCCTCTGAAAGGATTCAGAACCCAAACAAAACCGAGTAGCTTTGACTCAATCCCAGCAAGAACTTTGGCTGGCTCCCACCTCGCTCGCATGGACACGAAGAGAGTTCTTGTTCAGTACCGAATCCTAAATGCCAATAGCCCACAGTAGAAAATCGCAAACCCCGCTTGTCCACAGCTAACAAATTTCAAATGTGTGTGTGTCTGTATTTTTGCCGGACCTCTCAAACTGACGCTTAAGGGTGTTCCTTTTGGTTTCCTTTTAAATCAACCCCCAAAACGCTACCCACTGAAAAAAAAACACCAGCCGAGCCACCCAAGAAAGACCCTAACAAAGCGGCGGCCCGGCCTTGACGCCTGTTGCCAGCGCCCACACCTGCGCCTGCCACGTCGCTCAACGCATGACGTAGCGGACCCACGAAACGGATACCCGGGGGACATGCAGGGTGCACATCAAGGGGGCTCTTTCATTACCAACCTTGGGGTGTTCCCACAAGGCCCCAGCCAAACGACCGACGTCAAGTCCTCTCAGCTGAACTGCTGCGCAGGCTTCCATCACGCCGACTCACAAGAGGTTGCCATATCGTATATACTTGAGCTGCTCCTCCGGGCATTGAACCAAAGCAACTGGTTGCTTTAGGTTTCACCGTAGCTTGCAGCCATGTCTACTTGCGCCATGAAAATCCAAAGCCAGAAGCTGGGCAGGGAGTGGACTCGCCCAGTCGCGCCGAGAATCCCAGGCTTCGGGGCATTGGCTCTCGTTCACATTGCTATGGTCAGCAGCGGACACAGGTAGCATGGTCAAGATTGAAAAAAGGCCGGTCTGATACGTGCGGTTGCAAAGTGTGTATTTATGCAATACTGGTGACCAACCAGGAGAATATGACAGCACATACATCTGGAATCTGGACTTAGGTTGGGATGGAGACGTGCTCGTAGAGGACCCATTGGGCTACATTGAAGTCAGTACATATGAAGATTGAACGCTCCGTCAAACTTGGGATGGTTGCGACAACAAGCAAACGAAAACAGGCATTCCGCGGTTGTGCCGTTTCAATGACACATTGCCAGGTGAACGCCGGACGCGAGACACCGGGCCAGTTGCTGCTCCCCTTCTTTCAGAGGTCCATGCAACGAAAAGAACCGCCACGGCCAAGGTAGCGATTTTCATTCCAAACGTGCCGCAGTTTGAAGATCACATTCACGTCAATGTGTGTCAAACATCGGGAACCTTTTGGGACCCTGACAATTCGCGCCGCCGATGAAAAAGGGAGCGCCATAGTTGGTTGCCATCTGGCAGCCATCTGGGGGTCTTTTCTTGAGGGTGCCCCCTTTTTGTGGCTGTACAGGAATTCCAAAAGGAACACCGCTATTTTGGGGGTCCCCTGAGAAAAACCGCTCCCAGTCTGTCAAACATGTTCGCAGGCCCTTGCGCCTCTGCCTCACGTTGAGCGGCCTGAGTGACTTCAGACTCGGACAACCCTCAACACCGACGACTTTGCGCGCGTGTTGGCTGGGAGGGTAGTTGGTTTGAGACCTAAGGATTGGTCCAAATGTATATATATATACATATATATATATATATTAGAATAAATATATTTGGTTTAACACCAACAAGGATTGGACTGAATTCCCTGTTCCAAGTGGGCCATGAAAACAACCACACGCAACTCGCGCGGGTTTGGGATTTGGACACAGCAACCAGCCTGCAGTGGGAATGGGTCGAAAGCTATTCGGAATTTGGGGACTTCTTCCCAGATTAGTTTCGAATCTCCTTTTGGGAAATGGACTCTTTCTCTTTTGGGCTCCATGCTAATGGTGCTGGTTCTAGCAGGGGTCCTGAGAAATGGAATGAGGGAATAAGCCCTATAAACCATCCCAATCCCCGATGTGGTTTCCTTTTTGCAAGAATCCCCAAAACCGGTTCATCTTATAAACCTTCCCCTATGGTCTCCTTTAAAATAAGTGAATCCACAAAGCCGGCTCATTCCCCAAGCCCCGGGTCTCCCTATGTCATTCCGTCTACTTGTTGCACCGAACGCGCACCGAACGCGCGCCGAACGCGACCACGGCCCGCCTCCAGGCCGCCGTCCATGGCCCGCAGCACTGCCAGCAACTGATCCACCAGCTCCAGGTGCCCACCTCACTCGTAAGGCGCCAGGTGAGGTTCTTGGCATCGCGAAATTCGGGCTGCCAGCGTATGGTTTTTCAAGGAAACGCCTTTTGGATATGTTTCACCACCCACATTTTCTTTTTGCGGGTCGAAACACACAGCGTTTGGAGTTCGAAGTCCTTGGACAGCAAGCTGTTCCTGTTAACTCCGAGTTCGGTGGAGAAGTCTCGCTTTCTGGGCTCAGGTCCAAGATCTGAGTTTAAGGTGTCCTTCAAACACCACAGGCTCGCAGCTCTTGCGCTTGGGAGATATGTGAGTCACGCTGCTTGGTTCAATTGATGGCGCAGTTTGACACAGAGCTTTCAAATTCCGATGTATCCCACAAACACAAACAAACAAACCAACATACAAATGAGCACAAACAGCAAAACCAAAGTTGGGCAACGAATAAAAACTAACATAAAACAAACCAATGAGTGACCTGGCTGTGGCTTTAGGCGACCTGGCTAGTCATCCATTTGGCATGCAAAGGGTGATACAGGCGAGCACCTTGTTTTCATAAACGGAATGGATGCATCAAAAACGAGAACCATGCCTCGCATTTTTTTTTCCTGGTCTGGAAGCCTTGTGACAAAGTGGTATGCAGAACATCAGTGACAAAGTGGATATTCTACACGACATCAAAAGCCAGCACATCGAATCATGGAATGCCAATGGCCATGGAATTCTGTTTTTTGTTTTCTCTGTTCTTTTTTGCATGGTTTGCATCACCGCAAGTCATCCGATTTGTTCCCGTCTTTTCGACCGGATGCTCGCCGGGCGGCTGAGACACCTCACAAAGTCCTTGGCGAACTGCGTGAGGCCCTGCGGGGATCACCGAACAGCACAGCCTACTCGGGCTCCCCACGAACAAGGAAGGCTGGCAGAAGTGCCAAGGCAACGGAAAAGTCTTCCAGGCTGGTGCGATAAGCGTTGAATGAGAATTGGAATGACCAACAGAAAAACCATCCAGCGGATGGTTTCCTGACAAAAGCCTGGGTTCATTCCCACATTCCCTGAGCACCAGCAAGTTTCCTCATGCTTCGTTTCAGATTGGTTATATCAACAAGCAGAAGAGCAGACTTCCTAGTTGCTCAGCGCTCACATCTTCCCGGACTTCCGATCAAAAACACCCTTCTCCCTGCTCTTCCCCAGTCTTTGCTTGTTCTGGCAGAAAAGGTTACCCATGTGCCCCTTTCAACATCCCCCATCAGGAAACTCGCGCAACATGAACCGCTGGGAATTTGGAGGCCTCTGCAGGATTTTGGCAAGCGCCAAAGGATCTTTGTATTTTTTTGTGTTTTCCCTTGAGAGCTATCCAAAAGAGGTCCAACCAGGTGTTTGACACCCTATTCCCAAGCTTATGATACCCTGATAAATTATGATATGGAGCCCCCAGAAAGCGATGGATCCTCTCGAAAGCTGCACTCACCACAAATCAATAGGGCTTTCTGGAATCAACTAGGTTCCCGATACAATGGCCCGTTTTTCACGTACATGTGCTTATCACTGATCACATTTTACAGAGGCCATTGTGCATGGCCGACCCAGTCTGTGCTTCTGCATCTTCACATCTCTATACAAATGGGAAATGGTTCCGTAGACTTTGCCCTTCAATGCCTTGAAGGTGCCAATACCAACCCCGGAATTCACCTGCCTGATTTTGTCGGGGCTTCCGCCAAAGGACCGTACATGCTGCAAACAAAATCAACCAGGGCTCTGTTTGATCCTGTGTTCCCATCCTGAAAATGATTCCTTTCCGTGAAGATTCCCTTGGCACAGAAAGTGACACCCTATTTTCCATGAACTCGATTCTCGAATGGGCTTTTCCTTAGGATTCAGCCGCAAAAATTGTCCCCCCCCCGCCCTTGATTGAAGGTTCCCAGGGATTCACATCCAAAATCCGACAGGCGTTTGGACAAAAAAAGAGGAAACCAAGAGGAAACCGAAAGGAACCAAAAGATTTTAGGGTTGCCCTAGTAGCCGTTCGGGAGATCCCCCCCTTAGGCCTTTTCTGTGGGGATTTCCGGCCTCACAGACCACCACATCCTGCAGCAGCCTTTGGTGGAGCTCTTGGTCCTCCCACCCCAGCGCCACAGTTGGCTCGTCCCTTCCCGGCGCGCCCTGGCCGCTTGTTGGGCTGGTCGTAGCCGGGGGCCGTTTCTGTTGGACGGAAGACCTGGAACTGCTTGTCTTGCCTGGAAACATCTCTTAGCTGTTTTTTGGGTGAAGCGAACCTCTTCTCTTTGCTGGTTTTTGGGGTGATCCATTTTTTGAAGCCAGACAAGAGATGGGTGCCGCTGAACAACTAGGGTTTGGTGGGCATGCCAAACATATGGATCGAGAGAGTTGGCCTTGGAGTTCCTTCTAGGTTCCGCGCTTCTGTCTTTGGGGGGAGGGGACTGGGGTAGCATTGTTGGCCTTGGGGGGGAATGCCATTCTTGGCGTGTTTCGAGAACCCGAAGGGACACCTCTCACTGTGAGGGTTGCAACCCAGTTCCGTAGATGTTTGAGCCCTGGCCAGACTGGTGTTGCGTGCACTCACATTTCTTTGCGGCGCCGCACCGCCAGAAAACATCATGATGTCGTCAGCCATGCGGTCAAGTGAAATAGACTGGCTGTTCATGGATTCAGCTCTCTCCCCAAATATATAACTTAGCCGTCAAAGATGGAGGGGCCGTCCTGCACTACCGTCGACAATTCAGGCAACCTGTGGGCTAAGCCAGATGCAGCATCTTATCTCAGCACAAATGCGCTCGCGCATATAAACCAGCATTGGCCATTGGAGACACCGGCAAATCCGTAACATCTGTAGCACGAACTTCGGACTTAAAGTCAATTGGAACTTGCCCAAAGGTTCACCTTTTGGGGCCATGACTGAAACTAGACCATGGAAAAAAAAGGTCGGCTTCAATCAAGTGAGCAATTGGACCTCCCCTCGTGTCCCCAATATTACCCAAACGCTCGCCGACTCCGCGGCCCTGCCTTCTCCCGAAGACTCCGCAGAGCGCTAGCCGCTGCTTGCATTGCGAGTTCCACAGAAAGGTGGGCGATCGCGAAACGAAGGAAAAGCCAAAGGGCCGTCCCCAATTCCCCTACTTTCGGCCACAAAAACCCAAATGATTCATTGGCAAGCGCGGATTTTCCATAAGTGGTTTGACACGCTTTTGGACGGTGCCATTCTTTTCTGGTGAGCGCTGGTCTTTGTAGGTGTCTCGGCGTTCGAAAGAGATCAAAGGAGGCTCTCAGAGGGATGCATTGCTGTCCAATGCGTTGGATCTGGGGCTTGCAATTCTTTCAAAATAAATGTGCCTAGGAAGAGTGGACAATGGCATGGCGCGGTAGTGCCTTGCTTTGCGGCACCCTCGCGCTGCTCTGCTGGGGCCAAAGTGCATTGCCAAGAACCGGCTGACGTGCCCCTGTTGGCCCAGGCAACCTGCTTGCCCAGGTGGGCAAACTTTGAAGAGGCAATGAGGGTGTTCACACACCAGCAGCCTTGGATTAAGTAATTTCGCAGGGACACTCTGTCACCAGGTGCCTTGCACTTGCCAACCAGGGACATGGCAGAAAAAGGCCGCCCTTCCAACAATCATGGAAACTGACAGGAGGGTGTTGGAAGCCTACTTTCCTCTTGGGGAACCTCCGATCGTCCACTTCCAGGTTGGAAAGAGGCTCATCTTTCAAGATCTTGACTGGTTTTGGGCAGCACAATACCACAAGAGGGGCTCCAAATGGAAGCTCATGATGCCAAAAGCCAATCCCCATGTTTGCCATCCCGACCATTTTGTCATGGAGACTCCCTAGATATAGCCGAGAATCAGAACATCGACCCCCCCCCGAATTCGCCGCAATGCCAAGCCCTGCCCCGAATTTGCGAATTCGCAACCTGGGGCGTTTTTGTGACGCAGCGCAACATGTGTGGCCAGCCCACCTGGCCAAGCCAGCGATGCAACAGAGCGAGGGCCAAAGCAGCCCTTTTCGATTCCAAGCGGAGGCAAATATATGTATATATATACTTGTGTGTTGGGATTCGAAACGTTGCAGATTACCAAGTCGGCACTTCAGGCAAATGAACACAGTGTGTCAGGCACTGGCTTGACAAGGCAAGTGTTGCTGCTATTCTGTTGAAACAAGCAGCATCTGCTACATTTGGTCTGAAGCCAAGTTCTCACACCCCAACTGAATACGCCGCCGGCGCCAAACAAAGCCCCCGTTCTTATGAACTGTTTGAACTGTCGGCGATGACTAAGTTGCTTGAGTGATACATCCGAGCACAACCCACAACCTAGCCACCGTGGTAATGTGTTTTTCTAGAAGCACACTGTCAGCTTTAGCTTGATAAGGTAGCACAGAAAGGTTGTGCAACTACCAACTTGCAAGCAACTGGCTGATACGTCAGCGACATTGCGAACAAAGCGGCATGGGGCATGGGCCTAAACGCAGGCCATGCAAGATTCTTTGGAGGCGTCTTGGCCAACTGAGCAGCTGTTATCGAGCAGTGCGCAACAGGGACAAACCATCCAAAGGTGCCAAGCGAAGTAAGGAACACAATTCAGCCCCAGAAGCATGTCGATTAAACACCCCCCCCCCGCCGCGCAGTTGGATTCCACCAGGGGCGCAGGAGGCCAAAGCTTAAGAAGTGCACGACATAGAGTATGCTGCACACTGAGTACCGGAAATAATCGAGCAACCACCACAAAAAAAAGAATGCATGAGCATTTGACTGGCATAAATCAGGTATCTGCTTCAGGAACAAACGATCCAAAACCAGTCCGCAGTGCTCGAATGTGCACAAAGGATGGCATAAGCTAAGTGATGTTGAGCAGGGCTTCTCCCTTGCAAGTCCTTGCCAAAATTGCCATTTTTCTTAGGGCGGCACTGCTATGTAGTCGTGAAACCGTGCCCTACAAATCCTTAGATGCGCGTTACTGGTTGCGGATGGTTCTGGGTTACGGGGTTTACTACTTGATTGCAGTAAATATATAGTGGCAATGGCCTCGTCTTGAAAGGGAACAGAGGAGCAAGATTCCATTTTGAGGATGGTTGATAAGATATGAACGCCCTCAAGTAGGGAACGCTAAACATAGTTGGACGACCACCCAATTCCCTTGCAAAACCACCCGAAAAGAGGGCATCGCATTTTAGGATCTATTGCTCTTGCCCAAGGGCGTTCCCAAACCATCGCGCAAGGTGCCTGCGAGAGGTGATCGAAGCTCAGTGGTGTGCCCTTGGGCATCGATACTGAGAGGCCTCAGAGAAACCCAGACTCGCAGTGAACCATACATTCACGCATGTGTGCATACATATTATATGTATATATATATAGTATATATATATATATGTAGCGACACATGTACATGCGTAAACGTGTGTACAACTATATGCGCATCTAAACTTGTAGTGTGGTGGATTAAACTGCAGATATACTCTACAAATATCAGCGTTGTCACATTGGTATATCGATACACTTCGCGAAGCGTGCATGAACAGCTCAATCCCCGACCTTAGACCTACTTGCCCACACACCAAACTGGCAAACCACGAGATATTGGGGGGAAGCATTTTAGAGCCCCTAAATCACAATCACAGGAACATGTGCCGAACATGCCTTAACCAACACACCTTGCACATCCAGGAATACTCAGCGATAACCTGTCATCTTCATAACTGGGTGAACCATGCAATGTAAGCAGCCTGTTTTTGGTCTGACACGCATGCCGGGGAATATATATATATATATATATAACTGTTCAGGTCGATTGTGCTTCAAACGTGAGAACACCCAGCAAATGCATGAGATCCGAACACAAATCCGCCCTGGGACACCAAACAGACAACCACACGGGTGTCCTGTAAACAAAGGCCAGGTAGAGCCATCAGAATCTCGCAATCGTATTCGCTTTTTGAAACATTTCGCGGTTCAGCTGTGTGCCTCGAATGAGACATGAGGCGCAGGGAAGCACCCATGTTTGCAACTCGTTTCTCTCTGAGAGGCTGTGGCTTCCGCTTAGTCAACGCCGTAACTTTGTATGCACCAGCAATTGCAGGAAATGGTTTTGAACAGGATTTGCTATGTGCCCCCTTTAACCATCACCCCGAAAGAACACATTTCAAAATGGCCCCATCGATATAGAAATCGAACAAAAGACATCATATATGGTCCCCCTTTGAATGTTCAAAGTTCGCCACCTCACACTGCTTGAGAATGTGTATGCGCCTGGAACTTGGAGAAATTGTGGACGGGCCTTTTGAGGTCAACGAACATGGAAGGCGATGTTTCGATGGAACTTTCCAGTCACTTGATGTCTCCTTCAAAATAATGCATTTTGCTAGCAGATCCCATGTGTGTTACTACTTTTGGCGGTTCGAGAGAAATAGATTGATAGATCTCTGTGCAACTGGAGACAACTGGGCACGGCTCATTCTCCGCAACGCGCAGACCTGCTCACAAAAGACACACACAACGCAACCAGGAAATGCGGGCTGCAAGCTTCCATGTTTAGTAACCCCTGCCAAGCAGACTTACCAGGAGTCCCCCCCTCCTTGGGCGAATCAACCACATCTCTCAGGCCTTGCGGCACTCAAAACCCGGAAGCCCGGGCTGCGGGCTTTGGGGTCCGCGCAAGCGGTGGCCCGACACATTTTTGGGACATCCGAGAAGAGCTGCTGATCTCTTCCGCTTCACTTGCCTCTGGGTCGAAAATAGGGTAACCCCAAAAGTCGAACCCTGGCAAATAGAAACATGGACTAGAACCGACGGTCCCCTGCGGGCTGAATATTGACCAGTACCCACTTCATCAACCCCCAGGACCTGTACGGGCTCGCTCGCTCGCTCTCCTCACGCTTTCGTGTCGCACTTGTTGCGGTCTGAGATCCCCCGCTGTGGCCTTGCGGCGCCTCGCGCAAAGTGGACCTCGGATGCACGTAGGAGCAGGATGAGTCAAAATCTGCGATTGCTCATGGGCAAAAGAAGCTGAGGAAGTCCGGAGCTTCCTTTGTTACAAGGCGTGGGTCCTCCCAAATTGACCGCGGACTGCAGCACATGTTGAGCGTTCATCCCCAGTTTGATCGTGGACTGCAGACACCCTGGGCCCCTCGCCTGCGGGCTAGCTGAGCTCGGGGCACTGAGTACAGCTCGTCCCCCTGAATTTTGCCCCCGAAAAAACGGGGGAAACTTGTTGCCTACAGTCCTACACGGCTGTGCCTCTTCTTACGACATCGGACCTCCTCAAAACTCTGGTTTTGCTTTTGGTTTCCCTTTGTCACCAAGAAAGGGGCACCAATTGAAAAAAAAAGAGAGCCGCCCGCATGAAATCAAATGGGCGCACAGGGGAACGCACGGGTGGGTTCCCTCACAGCCGAAAGCAACTGTGCCGAAGGAACTCTGTGTCCAACGAAACCCTTTGGACCTAAGGCAATGTCAGTCACTCCAAGAGGCCCAACACGTTCCACATGCAGACTCGCAGGGTTTTCCCGGTCTCCCAAAATGCCTCCGATCTTGGCCAAAATCTGAACTTGTCGACCAGTTTACACAACTAGGTCCTCCAGTAGAGAGGCTAGACTAAGGGTACCCACATTTTTCTGTAGTCTATTTTATTAGGGGAACCTCCCCTTCAAAAGAAATGGTAAAAGGGCACTACTGGGGGGACAAAAGTGCCCGTCCTCCTGGATGTCGACCTCGCCCTTCGAGCAGTCCAAGCTGCTCAGACCTCCTCAGCTCGCATACATATAACGGACGGGGGGGGGGGGGGGGGGTAAAAACAGGCCCCACTTTTTTTTATAGCAGGGGGGCTGAATTGAGAACCCCACATCAACCCACGGATGGTGTAACGCTAAACAAAATGAGTCATGTAAAGGCCGCTGAAACGCACAGAAAAGAACTGGCGGCAAGAGGACGCATTTACTAATATCCCCAAGTGAGCCATCCATTGATCCGGACATCTGCCGAGCTGAAGTTGTAAGGGAACAAGGCACACGCGCACTCGCTGTGAATATGCATTGCGGGGCCATGGGAATTAAAGTGCAAAACCCGACATACATAAAACCACAAAGTAAGCTTGGAATCGAGGAATGAGCAGCCCGAATGGAAGCATGGTGACAATTGTTTGGGGGCTCGCCGATGAATGACAGAAAGCCATAGCCAATACGGCAATTGGCACCTCTTGGGAATTCTCAGTTTCCCGCTCAATCTTGGTCCAGGCCTGCAACATCTTCCTGTTGATGCACTGGTTGCTTCGATGTCACTGCTCCCAAAAGACCACCTGGCTGGGGGAAAGCACACACAAACCATAGCCTGGGAGAACTGGAGAACGCCGACTTTCTGCAGCACGCATGGCTTGTGATGAGGGCAAGGGGGGTAAGGCCCCCCAGGTTATTGGCTATCAACCCGAGTTTGATGGTTCCATCATTGGCTATGGCTTAATCATTGGGCACCAGTCACCGAAATGCCCCACTGCGGATGTCCATTGGTTTATGCCGGCTCTACATTCAGCCTCAGGCCCTGGGTACGAATAGAGGCTGAAAAAGGCATTTGGCTCCCCCAAAACGGTGTTGTCCTTTTGGTTCCCTTTATATTACACCAACCTGAAAAGGGTAGCCTCAAAAAAAAAGCACAAACCCAGAAGGAACCAAAGCAAAAGGCAGAAGGGACACAGGACGTCCAAAGCGGAACAGGTTTGTCAGCAACATGCAGGGTTTCTGTCTTTCTGAAAATGGACCAACCCAGGCTCGCCATCTCCTGCCAGACCGGTGCCCAGCGTCTTCAGCCACGCCTTCGCGAAAGTCAGTCTGGGGTCTTTGTTGGGCACACTTGGACTTGGGCCCAAGGCACTGTTTCGAGCGCACGCTTGGGCGTGGGCCCAACCCACTTGCTGAAAAATCCGAGTGCACCCCATGTTGCCGTGGTTGGATCTTTAACTATTACGCTGCGGC
Organism: Effrenium voratum; assembly: GCA_963377175.1. Taxonomy (NCBI): domain Eukaryota; class Dinophyceae; order Suessiales; family Symbiodiniaceae; genus Effrenium; species Effrenium voratum. Next base: position 354,976 of record CAUJNA010002068.1, on the reverse strand, counting down.
CATCCTGCTTGGACTTTGGGCAGCTTACCTAGGACAGGAGCTCGAAGCCCAAGTGGGGTGATTGGAAACACTCCTCATGGGGGTTCTGTCAACGGTGTAGATGCTTCAGACTCCCAATGAAAAGCTGCGGCGCTTCCAACCAAAACGTACCCTAACCTGGTCAAGGCTCAACAGCATCGCGAATCCACTCTCACCATTGCCTGAACAAACCACTCACCTGCAGTCCCATTGCCAAGAGAACTCGCAACCTGCGATAATTATCCATGCAGTTTGGCTGACAACTTTTTGATGAAAGAGCATGCCAACAAATATTTGACAATTTATTCCCTGCACCTGGCATCAAAGCCAGTGAATTCACACCAATTGGCCTTCCGGATGCCTCGTTTGATGAAATCAAAGGACGCCGGACTGACCAAGCTATCTAGGCTTCCAGACGCTGAAACAGACACCGGCTCAGACCATGCATGTCTGCAACAAACCCGTCAGAACCTTAGTGATTTGTGCTCTGCTTGCTGAACATCAAGTGCAGCAGTCCCCCTTTGCCTCTCAAGCATGCATTGCGTAGTAATCGATTGATTCACCTGAATGCTGGCGAACGTACGGCACACCTCCTTCTTGGTCCACATCTCGAAGAAACGCTGTGCCTGAGCGTGGCAGTGGCTTTTGCAAAAACAAAAGAGTACGCCTGGTCCAATCAGAGACCGCGTTGGGGACACTTTTGGAAGCAGCAAACATGGAGACAGTGTCTACGTGTACGCGACTGGACAAGCTAAACACTGGAAATGTATTGACTGAGTTTCTCAGACATCCCCAAGCATCAGCCCGCCAGGGAATGCAGCTATCAATGGCCAAACAGGTGGTCAAGAAGGTAGCCACAAAGGGACATATGGGAATGTGTCAAAAATAGGGTGACCCACAAAATTGCTGGGGTTCTTGCAGTTGTTCCTTTGCACCAAGGTGAAAAAGGGCACCCTCAAAAACACAAACACACGCTTGAACTCAAGCCTTCCGTCTGAGCCCGCCACCAGCACATCAGGCTCCTGCCAAAAGGGACCCAAGGTGGGCGGACTTCTCTTGCCAAGTCTGCTGCAGCCGTTGCCCCCCAACCAAAAAAGGAACATTATGGCACCTACTTAGTAAAATGTGAAATAAGCTCAGCAGCTCAAAAATCCATGTCGTCCAACGTTGCTTGTCACACAAGACAACAATACGGCAAGCTGGCCAATCTTGCGTGAAGGTTCGCCAGCACGTTTCTACCCCACTTGTAGTTTTAAGCAACCAGCAGGTCGCTTCTTCTCTCCCCCGGGTTCAATGGATTCTCGAAGTAGCACACAAACAGTTTCTCTGCCTCTCCAGCTGGCGTATCACCCCTGGCGTGGTTTGGGAGTATGATTCCAAGGTGCGAAGGGTATACTTTGAAGGTATGCTTTGAGGTGCGCTTTGTTAGATGAGATCCTGTCCAATGTGAGATGCAACCCACATAGCAGGCCACTCAACGCGTCATGGGTATGCACTGAAGTCTGCAAGGCACGCAGAAAGAAAGACTCAGACGCTGTGCCAGCTCAATGAATTTCCCGGTGGTGCATCGTTGTTTTTTTTTTGGGGGGGGGGTCAAGACCGTGCCAATCCGGCACTCTCTGCACCGCCCCATTGGAACACATGACACAGAACTTGCTACGAGCTCACTCTCACAGACCAATTGCAAGATGGAACCCCGGTATGGAGTCCGGCGAAAAGGTGCCGTCTTTGCAACTGGTGGTGTTGCGGCGCCATGGCGTTCCATCTCAAAATGAGGTAAATTTCCCACCTTCGAGACCATGTGAGCAGCGCCCATATCCCATTGATTTCAAGAAGCAACATGCTTGTAAAGGTGTATATGCCCCTGGCTCCAACCCGCAATAAAACCAGGGACCACCTACCAAAATTGTCTGTAGGAATCAGTTTTCGGGCTTGCGGGAGCTGCTGTGGACCAAGACCCAGTGGTGAAACTTCCTCCACCCGCCAATCTCGCGGGTGTTCCCACATGAGCAACCGACACTCACCAAACCGCTCAGCCATTCCCTACAACTCTAAATCAACATGACTACAAAGTCCAGCATGGGCACGTGACAAGCTTCCGGGTTTCACGTTGCACGTAGCGGCCCTCCCCTCTTCTCGCGACGAAGAATGGCGAAGACGACCTCGCCCCCTCGCCTGGGCAAGGACCTCCGCCTCGGTGGATGTGAAGTATCGTCGCGCCAGGCGCAGGTACGGCCTGGCGCTCCCACCCAAAGTGACCATTACCCAAAGTGGCCATTCTGGCCCTCGTTGCCTGGCTGATGTCCCACCCAAAGAGGCCACTCGCTTTTCAATCGAGGCTAGAAACCACACGCGGCCTTATGAGAAACCACTTGCCTTCGAATTGACTCAATGCCAAGGTGCCTTCCGGTAGGCCCTGATCAATCAGAAAGCGGCCAGCGTGGTCTTTCCGCCATTTCCTTTGGGTTCTATACCTCGACCAGACATTCCATGTGCTAACACTTCTGAACGAGGTACCGCAACGGTTGATTGCAAAGGGAGGGAATTGATCGGGACACCCGAGTGACGCCAGCATCCCGGTTTGGTTACACCCATTCCGACACGCACGGCCCTGGGAGGAATCTTCTGGTTGCAACTCTTTCCCTTTCCCAAAGCCCAAGGCAGAACCGCCAAGCCAAACACAAGAGAACCCGTGATGTTGAGCAGAAATCCCGAGATGTCCTCGAAAAAGCATCACCCAAACAACTCGCCGAAGCGGCCGGAAAGATGATGCTTCAGCCAACCCAAGGACAACATATAGGTCTGTATGTGTGTGTATGTGTGTGTGTGTGTGGCTCAAAATTAAACAGAAGGGGTTACGCAGGTTTTGGTCCATGTTTCCACTTACCAGGGTTCCATTTTGGTACCGGTTTTTTGAGCCACAGCCATGTATGTGTCTTTTAGGGGACCCTCCCCCAAAATGGTGGCTTTCCTTTCGGCCTCCCTTTAAAGCAAGCCAAAACGGGGCAGCAACTCAAAACGAGGACCAGCCACCAATAGGAAGCAGACCCTAGGGAACCCAGCGGCGCCTCTCCCGGTGCTGCTCCAAGTCCACCCCCACCGCGGGGGCACAAACACCTCCAAGAGCCGTCGACTTGGGTTTGTCTCACAATAAGATTCGGGAAACCCAAGGTGGGTGGCTTTCCTTTTGGGTTCCCTTTGAAATCCATCGGCAAAAACCTCCCCAACAAAAATGACACGCCCAGGTTTAGGAACACCGGAAACTTCAGTTGATATGGTTGGGACGTGCAAGATTGGTTTTAAAACGTGGGGTGTAATTCTTGAGAGGGTACCCATGTTAGGAGGCGTCCGGAGTCGAACAACTTAGTTCCAGGCAGGGCTCGCTTATTGACAAAGGCCCACTGTGGTCCTTCCAAAGACAACGGGCTTCCCTCTATTCCCCCTTATGCATCGGCCCGCCAAAGCTTGAGGGAAACTCGTTCAAAATGGCCCAAGGTGAGCATTTAGAGGTGAATTCGCAAAAAAAAGAAGCTCTCAACCTCATCAAAGCAGAGGAAAGTCTAGACGCAAGCACAAGGCCAAAGCATGAATTCTGATTAGATAGTGGAAGACCTCGGGGCAACCACGTACACTTAAACTGCGCAAACGGCTAGACACGTCTATCCCAAACAAGCAACTCATCTCACTAGCTTGTAATACATGTTTCCAATATTTATTCAAAGCACAATATGTTTTGAGAACACCATGTCTTGAACATACATTTGTATTGCAGTGTGATTCGTTCAGATCTCCAAAGGTTTTTTCTGTCTTCTCACACTACAGTAATGTCCGCTTAGGATTAAAGATGGGGCCCGAAATAAAGACACACATGTGGCCCAAGAAGATCAATAAATGCACCTGGAAGAAAGACAAGCACACCCCCCCCAAACCAAAATATGCTAACAACAATAACAATCCAAAACCAAACAAACATGCAGGAAACACATGATTTGAGCCTGCTCCCCAAAATCCAAGTTGCTCAGCTTCCCCCCGAACTCATCTGTTCTTGCAGGTCTCTTGATTAACCACTGCCAACAAAGGGGGGTAGTGCTTCAGACTCCCAAAATTGAGCCGTCCGTAGTCCAGAAACCCCACAATAAAGTCTTGTTGCCTGGCCCCTGAAAAAGTCCAAAGGAACTCCAGCACGAAATCAAATGGAAACCCCACTCAAAATCTCAAAAGCTCCAGCACTGACTCAAATGGATCTCCAGTCCACCAATACTGAAGCAAACAGCTTGAACCAACATCTCAACAGGATCTCCAGCAATACTAAATCAACTTTTTGTTTCCTCCTTGCATCAAGCTTGGTGACTGGCAGCCACGCATAGCGGTGCTTCCAGCACAAGTAGAGAAAAACTTCACCAATTCGGCGGAGTAAGCAAACTGAATTTAAGCGTCTTCTGAGTATATCTGTCACCCTTAAGACGTCGTTGCAACCATTCGGCAGCAGCATTACCACAAAGCAAAAAGGGCCGATGATCAAGGCCTCCATGCTTCATAAGTAAGCCAATTCTGCGAACACTCCATGCACGTGTCACCATGTTGAAAGGCAAAGGGAGAGCCCCTTTCCTCACAAGAAACTTGAAAGCAACTTTCCACGCATACACATCAACGCCAAGCTGTGACTGCTGAACTTGCGCAATACCGTCACTATGACGCCATCTGTAGTCTGGCTTGGAGGACCGAGACCAAGGCATGCGAGCAGGGGCAACGCATCCCGTCCACATGAGCCAGTCAAGGTAGAGTTCAACCCAGCTCACTTGATGAATGGACGCCGGCTGTGTGGGAAACCAACGCAATTGTGCAAAGTAACTGGCAATCATGTCAAGAAAATCCTTTGGCCAATGTGTATTCAGGCAAGCCCTGTGAAGCGCTGGCCAGTTGACTGGCAGTGGCCGTCCTTCACCTGCAACATGTAGCACTTTCAGGTCGTAATTAGGCCCATCCCTGGGTTCTTTCTTTTTGGCAAGCTCAAACTTTCGTTCAGCAACCGCAGCAAGAAACTTCTGATAAGAGCACACCTGTGATCGCACAAAAGTCTGGGCATCGCGCGCCCTCACATATGCAGCTCGAAGAGGGGCACATGCGTTCTCAACTGCCTTTTTTGCTGCGCAATCCGCAAGGTCATTGAACCATCCACGTTCACGCATTGGCTCAGGGAGATTCTTCCAATCTCCATGCGCCTTTGTTTTGCAGACAGCAATTTGCACATGCGGCTGACTAATGCAAGATTTGAATTTGCACCAAAGATCACGATTAGTCCAAAAAGGCCCAACACATCCTCCTTGCAAGAGGCAATTTGCTCGCGCAACAAAAAGCTGATAATCCGAATAGATTGTGGCACATGTGTGAGTCTGCACTGCAAGGAGACCTGCAAAGACCTCCGCTCGGCCTGAGCTTTGTGCAATTCCAGGCACAGTGCGCTGGCAAATCACCGTAGCCTGGTACTGGGCATTCCGTCGTACCACTGCAGCACCGCTCAAACGCACTAATCTATCCTTCATGTCAGTGCACGATCCATCAATGTACACACTGCATGGCTCACGAAAAGGAGGAGGCAATGGCTCATCCTGCAAATTCTGGAGCCGCAACCAGAAATCCCAAACAACCTGTTTGACGGGCCCAACTGCATGCCAAGTCAAGAATTCAGGAAGCCGCTTGAGGGTGCTGACATTCAGAACAAGGTCACGCCTAATGTCGTGCAATTCCGTACACTCCAAGCGATGGGTAATGCTATCCGTGTGAAATCCGCAAAATGGACAAGAAGGGTCGCTCTCAGCCAAGAAGCATGCAGTGCGATCATGTGTATATGCAACACCGTTGATATGGACCCGGATGGCACCCACTTCAGCCGGCGTTAAAAATTTTCCTAAGCGCACTTGATGCTGCAGATCAATGTAGGACACATCAACATGCTTGCGAGTGCGGGCAATGCGTCCAGTGACAACCCTTCCCCACTCAAGCTTCAACAGATCCCTGACAACTGAAAGGTCCTGCTTCATGATATCAAGGGAAATCCCATTATGCAAAACAATAACCCCGTCACTTTGCAGCCGGAGGTCCCATCTTTCCAAGCTGTCATGCAAGGCTTTTGCTGGTCCATTGCGTAATCCCGGCTCCGACGCCATCTGGAGAAAGTGTGGAACCGAGAGGATCCCAATGGTCTCTGCACGTCGCAGGGCTACGATTTTCCTTTCCACCATGCAAAATTCAGGGTCTAAGGGCACCTGATGTCCAACAGCCAGGGCAAGGTAAGGGTTCTCCGCAGCTCTACCACACCCAATGCTTTTGCAGACACGGGTCCTAAGGAGTGACAATTCCTGTCGTGAGGCCAAAATTGTTTCCGTCCCATAGAGGCAGGAGGGTAGTGCAGAGCCAGCCACCAATCTTGCTTTCTGTTTTTTACCAACCGGCACCGCTGGTATTCGACGCAGTTTTCCATAGACCTTGGCAAGGCGTTTTTGAAAAGTACCACGCTTAGCCCGACCGTGATACTGCATGTCAAAGCCAAGTTCACGCTCACTGCTTTTAATGCACAGGGATGCATTATCAAGTGTGATGTCCCGTATGGCTCGGCGCATGCCAGGTTCAGTGGCCCACATCCAACATTTTTTGGGTGAGATTGGTAACTTCATATGCTTACAAAAACGCTGCAAGGTGCTAGCAAAGGTCCAAAGATCATTGGCTGTACGCACAACCGCAGCCCAGTTATCTGCAAAAGCATAAGTGCAGATCCGCGGCAAGGTAACCTGGAAGTGAGCCCAGAAGGAAACCGTGTAGAAGAGCATACCCAAAACAGCAAAGGGACAACCTTCAGGGATTCCAGTAGTGCTGGTGCTACCTGCCGTCACGTGCCTGTCAAAAACAAGATGCCGTTGAAAGGACCGCATCATTCCCTGGTAAGGCTTGCAAATCCATTCAGGTAATCCAAGTTTCGCCATGATTCGCAGCATTATTCCACGATGGATATTATTGAAAGCTTTGGCAATGTCAATGACCAGTCCTGCACACGGATGTGCCTTGCTGGCACACTCAATCTGAAATTGAACAGCCAGCATGAGCATGACAGGATCGGCATTTTTGACACCACCACCCAACATTGGAGCAATGTTACACGTAGCCCATTTGATGACCTGGTGAGCGTGTGTACGCGCCCAACACCGATACAAACGGGACAGAACTGTGAGCGGACGCAGCGATTGTGGTCCTACAATCTCCTCTTCTTTGGGTATCAGCAGGACCCACGCCCTGACCCACTGTAGCGGCCAGTCACCTACTGCCTCAATTTCATGAAAAATTTTCATCAAGATTTGAAGAATGGAATCTGGCAGCTGGCGGATCTCCCTGAGGGACCACTTGTCAGCACCTCTCATGCTTTTAGCATTAACTCCCCGCAGAGACTCACGAAAATCATCAAGGCACATGGGGACGCCCTCATAAGGGGTCCAAGTGGGCAAGTCACGCAAGATGTGTCCTGCATCCTGTATGATCTGGTCATCATCATTGGGATCATCACGCTGCCAACACTGATTCCATGTTTTGAAAGTCAAGATCGCTTTTTCATCATCTTCAGCAACTGGCAACCACTGGGTGAGCTCAATGAGACCACTGACCTGCTGCAATGGACGATCAAGGACAACTGCATCATCAAGCACTTCATCTACCCGGTATTGCGCACCATTGTAATGAATGCTCAAATCCATTCTCAACTGAGAGATGTCTTTCACGCGAATTTGTCTGCTTCCACCTAGCCTGACACGTTGCGGTTTCATTGCCAGGGTGATGGGTACATGAAAGATCGAGGGCATCGGGCTGCCCCCATCTTTGATCATGCGAAATGCAATTTTTCCCCCCCGGCGGAAATCATCTCGAATGTCCTGTTGGCGCTGCTTTCGTATTTTGGACATGAACTGCCGTTCCTCACTCCGGTATTCACGCACAAGCAGCTCATACAGGAGGTGGACACTACCGGCATCAGGGCACACGCTGGGAACTAAACTGAAGCCACAGGCGTACAACCATCGGACAAAACCTCCCGCAAAGCCCTTGGCAGCTAAGATGGCACCCCAAAGCTCCTGGCATTTATGCCAGGCCACTTCCGTTTCACTGCCCGCTTCACATGACAGCAACTGTCTTTCAAGTGACTGAAGGCGTCGCACTTGGCGAAGACGCCTCCTAAGGCCAACTGAATGATGATTCCCTTCTGGCTCAAAGTCACCGTCGCGTCCTTTTTTGCAAATTGGGATTGATGCTGGAGTGTATGCAACAAGTTTGTCAGTCGCACGTCCAAGATAGCCCTTGCCATGGCGCACAGACCTACCCTCTACATCGCATGTGGCATGGTAAAGGACTTGTTCTGCATGCTTAGTCCAAATGGTAGCCGCACTATCAAGGTCATGCTCACTGAGTGCCTGGGCTACTTCCTGCTCCAACAATGCTTGTCTGCTGTTCGTTTCATCCTGAGCAAGAGATGCGTCAATAATGCAATCATCAAATGATTTCGGACACCAAATGCGCATCCTAGGCAAGGTGACTGCCTGTTTACGCAGGGTAGCAAGAAGAACTGGGTGGCTGTCAAAGAGATAGTCTTGACAAACATCGCAGTCCTCCAAGGCATCACGCAAACATGAGGTGCCAATCAAATACATATACCTAGTGCTATCCCGACATGTAGGGGACGGCTCGACCCCTTGACGTTGGGCAGCAACAAGGGCAAGATCTGCAAATCCACACTGCTGCAACAATGGCCAAGTAGGCAGGTCATCAAGGCTTTTGTTTAAATCTCCGCAAAGGATCGTGGGACCTTTGAAAGAGACAGCGTAGTCAAGGGCAAAACGAAGCATTTTATCTGTAAAGGCATGCGGATGAACCATCGAGGTATGATGGGGGCCATACATGCAAATCACCTGGAGGGTACACGTTGGGGAAATCTGCACGTTTAGCAATACTAAATCAACTAAAAACCCAATCTCAAACGGAGCAATACCAAGTTGGATCTAAACCTACTCTGCACAAGAGGAGGCCGCAATACGGGCGCCTCGACCGCGCTACAAGAAGAAGCTACAAACTCGGTTGCTTTCTGCTCCCCTGCTAAAAGCTAAACTTCTAGTGGTTTAATGGACAACCCATTAGTTGGCAACAAGTCCTAACATCCAAGCAAAATGCAAAGCAAAGAGTTGCCAAAAATTGGCGCTGCCTGAGCACCTCCCGCGCGTCAACCTCGGTGGCAGCAGCTTCGGCTGCCGGTGACTTGTCGCATCTCTGCGAGCGCCCAGATCTGGGTGTGGCTCAAAATGAAACAGCTTGGGTTACCAAACCGCAGGTGTTAGTCCATGTTTCCACTTACCAGGGCAAGCCTTTGCGGGTACCCGTTTACCGGTTCTTTGAGCCACAGCCATCTCCGCCTGTAGCGTTTTTCTCTTTCTCTCTTGCGGCCAGCCAAGGCAAGGCCGCGTGAATGTCGCCTGCAGCACTGCCAGTTCCTCCTCCAACAAGCCCATCGTCTTGTGCGGATTGCACAAGAAGGCACCCGCCAGTGCGAGTCAAATGGAAACTCACATCAACATCTCAGAAGAAAGCTCCAGCAATACTAAATCAAATGAACTCAAGTCCACCAATACTAAACCAACTGAAAACTCTAATCCAATCTCACAGGATGCTCCAGCAATACTAAATCAACTGGAAACTCAAATCCAGCAATGCGAAGTCACATGGACATGCAAGTCCCTCAAATCCAATGTCAAAAGGAAGCTCCAGCAATACTAAATTAAGTGGGCACTCAAAATTGCCCCATAGATACATAGCAATACAGGATCAATTGACCTGGGCTGGCGAACTGTATTCATTCTAGGTACCTTTTTTGTTGTTGGGGCCCTTGCATGTGGTCCTAGCCGTGGCGACTTATTTCGAAACCTTCGGGAGCAACAAATGTTTGTATAAAAGCGCGGTTTCAAGGTCACCTGGAACGTCTTGTTTAAAACCATTCTTTTGTGTGCGTGTAAAAAGCTGACTTTGCAAGCAACAAGCTGGTGGCTATCATGTTTTGGCAGCTTGGACCTTTTGGAATGTGTCTCAAAACGAACGCCCCTTGATTTGGGAGCCCCAAAGGCGTCGACCACATGGAGCTCATGTTGAAACCAAACCCATCTGGGCGGGTTGCTCCGCTCATAGACGTGCCTGGCTCTGGTTTCGCAGTCAGCAGCAAAATGGCGCCAATCTGCGGAGCAAACAAGCGGAGGCCGATGGGCGTTGGTTTTGGTACGCTCACCGCCACTTGTTTTGATCTTTAGTTTAAATGCTAATAAATGTCTTTGAAGGGTGCTGAAGCACAGCAAATGACCAAAAAGTGCAGATGACCAAAACGACAGGGTTCATGAAAACACTAAAGCTGTAGAATGTAGAATGTACATCTTTGAGGGGTGGCTGAAGCCCTGCAGAAAAACAAAACGATGGACTTCATAAACACCCTAAACCTACAGCATGCATTGAAGGATTGCTGAAGCAACGCAAATGACCAACACGACGGGGATGGCACAGCAGATTTCCAAAACGACGGGGTTCGAACATTGTGGCAGCTCATGCTATTCAAATAGCCTCACTATGTTTTACCTCAAACAGCTCGAGACCGCCGCAAGCTGATATTAGATCAAATGCATTCTACGGTGGTTTTGTTGATGCCAAACCTGCTTCTTTTAGAAACTTTACTCGATTTTTGTTTCTCGGTTTTGCAATTCTTCTGTTTAACCTTTTCAATCCATACTTGTACATACACATTTTAAACAAGAGATAAGGAATCACTAATAAAGCGAGGTTTGCAGCAGATACCAGAAAACAGTCAATCCACAAATCCTCACCACATTGTGGCACTTTCTATGGCAGGTTTGACGCTATGAGCAAAATTGCCAACCACATGCCCATACAAACCAAAACAAACCATAACAAACCATAACAAACCAAGCCCATGGACAAATTGCAATCATCAAGGTAAATCGAGAGTCAAATGCTGGTTGGGGACCAAAGCGGTCCCCGCCCCCTGTGCCCTCAATAGATTGTTCGCCAAAGCGCAAGAGATTTGCCGTCCAACTGGTCACGTCAAATTAAGCCTATGGCTATCCACCATGACGCTGGTTATACAGGCAACAAGCCACAACCAACAATGCGTACCTTAACAAACCACGCGAAACAAACGAATCACTAAATACAAAACAGCAGCTCAATGAATCAATGCAAAGAACCGCCATATCACATCACCAGAACAAACAACACACAAGCGCACAAACAGAATAGACCAAACCAAACCAAACCACCAACCAGCCGACCGACCGACGTCCCGAACAATAAAACAGAACAAAACAACAAAACAGAACAAACAACCAACCAAACAAAAAAAAACAAGAAGTCATCAACGCCAAGCAAGGCCAAACGAACCCTAAGAAACCTCCAAGGAAACTCCGCACGAAACGACTCACCGCACGCCTGCCCAGAGTGGGAGACGCTAAAGCTGCAGCGCTGTCGCGCCCAAGGCGCTGCCAGCTCCGGCCTCATGGAGGGGTAAAGGACCTTGGATGATTTGGGTGGGGTTGGTGGGTGTTTTGGTGTTTTGGTACTTTGCTAGATCAGGGGCCTTTATGCTAGAGGCCTTTATGCTAGTACTTTGCTAGATCAGGGGCCTGGTGTTTTGGTGCTTTGGTGTTTGGATGGTTTTGGTTGTGGTTTGGTTGGATTTGATTGGGTTGGGTTTGGTTGTTTTAGTGCTTGGATGGTGGTCGGGAGGAAAAATAAGCTTTGGGCTCGCAAGTTTGGGACACACATGGGGGATTAATTGGTTGGCTTAAATTGGGGGGGGGGGAGGGTGCCCCCGCTCGAGCAAAGGTCCACTTCGTCCTTGTGCCTTGAATAGTTTGGGTGACGGCAAAGGTTATGCTGCGTTGGTTCCAAAGGGATCAACTGGACCTGGACTTGGCACCTGTGGTGTTGGCTGTGCTTTCCCCTTTTGCGAGTCAAAGGCAGAAAAGAAAGCGGGACCATAGGTGTACGGCATGTCTCTTCTACTGGTGTGTCATTTTTAGGGGACTCACCAAGATGATGCTTGGCTTTTTGTTCTTTTCTGGGTCAACGTTCAGCATCGCTGAGGGCACCTGCCGCTACTTGCGGCTTCAACAACGGTTTAAAGGATGGCTTCAAAGCTGTCGGTGGAAGTAGACGATGGCAACCCCCCGCGGCTACTTCCCAAATTTGTTGTTTTCGATGCACTTACATGCCCAAATGAAGGGAATTGTACATCTACTTTCACTCTGGTGTAACCTCCAACACGATGCTTGGCGGACCTTGAAATGACGGTATGCCCCACAAAGACCTTAAACGTGTGCCTCAAACGGTTCCAGATTGGGAGACAAGTATTTTTTTTCAGGAAGATGTCCGCCTTGCTCAGTGCAAGCTGTCTGTGAGAGTTGCGTGGATTTGGCAGTTGTGGCTCTGTTCCTGTCGCAGCATTTGCGTGAGATGTCCTTCTTGCACCATCTTGGGACTGTCTGTTTCTGATGGTACCCCCCCCCTTTGGTTGGTTTTCAAGGGAAACCAAAAAAGGGCAGCCACTATTTTGTGGCGTCCCCTACAAAAAGACGGCCATATATCAAAAAGCTTCGCCAACGGGTATCTCCCCCGGTCCGAAATGCTTCACATCACTCATCTCATGGCCGTCGGTCGTGGCAGGACCCCGGCTTTCCAAAGTCGCCATAGCGGAGCCGCAATGACAGGGGATCCACACCTAAGCGAGCAGCTCCCTTGGAAACTTGAGTTGGACACCAGGTGGTTGGAACATCGGCGCGTGACGCTGCAATTGGCTTGAGGAAACCACCACGACGATACATTGCCGTCTGCAGCTCCTAAGGCCGCAAAACAACCCAGTGCGCCCAATAAACACCATGTTTGGTTCTCCCCAAACGAAATTTCAGTCCGCAAGTGATACGTATACCAGCATTCACTTGTTTGCACACTTGGTTGCTGTTGACTCCTCTGCAAAAAGTTCAACTGTTTGTGGGCCTAATTGAAACCCCCTGGATTTCCCAAAAAGTTAAAGTCTAAAGATCCAACCCAATTGCAATCAAGCACATGCTTGTATTGCATGAATCCCCACACAGAACCGGGAGATAGCCTTATTGTCATCGGCTGGCCGCAGGGGGCGCATTGGGGGTGCTGGCATGGCCGTCTTGCGCCTGTTTGTCGCGGTCTGTCTTGCGCCGCCGCAGGCGCAACCAGCGCAACCAGCGCAACCCACATGAGCCACGGTAAAATAAACGTGCTTGGCAGAAAGGACAGGGGAAAACTAGTCGGGTGAAGTCGGCTGCGTCTTTGTTTAGGGAACCCCCAAAATGGTGGTTCTCCTTTTGGCGCTCCTTGAAAACCGCAAAACACGGGGTTTGTGGTGCCCTCCAAAAGGACGCACCCAATCAGTCCCCCCTTTGGGGAGTTTCGCGAGCCCCCCGTTTGACCGAACCTGACCACGGGATTACCCCCCAAAATTGCCCTTCGGCATGGCTGAGAGTTCTTAGTTGGTTTCCCTAGGCGCACTGATAGACTCCCCACCAAACGAGGCTTCTCTATGAGACAAGCTCTCCGCGAAGGCGAACTGCTACCTCTGGTCGCTGTGAGAAAGCCTGCGTTGGCCAGTCAAAGCTAACTAGACTCCTTCCCCTCAAATGCCCAGTGGCCATGGGAAAAAGGGGCATCCCTTTCTGGTTGGTTGATTTTCAAGGGAACCCTTCCCAAAAATGGAAGAAAGGGCGCCACTGGGCAACTGGGCCCCATAAGGAATAGGCAGCAGCCGTTGGTCGTTGCGAGTCCACTCACCACCACGGGCATGAATGCAGGCTCACATTCTTTGGGGTGCACGTTCATTCTTTGCACAAAGACTGCACGCACAAGATACCGCAGTTGACGGAAATATATCTACCGCCAAGTCGTTATGAACACATTTATTGTGGAGAAAAGGCAGTGGTATGTAGCCTTTGTAATAATGAACATGAAACGTACCATCCCGTGCTTCAATGGCACACAGCAACGGGTATGTGTCAAGATGGGGGGAGCCCCTAAAATGACTTTCGTTTTGCTGTTGGCTTCTCCTTCAAACCCCTCACAAAACCACAACACACAACAACAATGACAAACAGTTTATTGTTCAAACCACAAAGCAGCGAGATATCCTCACAAAAGCACACACACACACACACACAAAAACAAACAAACAAAAAACAAAAACAAAACAAACACACAAACACACAAACACACAAACAAACAAACAAACAAACAAACAAACAAACAAACAAACAAACAAACAAACAAACAAACAAACAAACAAACAAACAAACAAACAAACACACAAAACAAACAAACAAACAAACAAACAAACAAACAAGCAAGCAAGCAAACAAACAAACAAACACACACACACACACAATAGCTTTCCTTCCCAACTGCTGCACCCAAACTTTGCTAGTTGGGGCAAAGGGCCAAGCCGTTCAGCCAGAAGACAGCGCAAAGCCGCCCGCATCCACACCTCTGGCGATCGATCAAAGGCACGCGTTGCTTTGTGGGTGGTTTGGATTGTTTTTGCTGGTTCGGATTGCGTTTTTGGGTTTTCTACCCCAGAAAACGGGAGACCGACATTTGTTCACGTAATCCTTGTACAGGGTAAACCACCCCAAGCCTCCAAACCAGTTCGAGGGAAGCCAATTTGCAGGGGAGCTGCCAAAAACTGTCGGCTCCCTTCGATGGAATGCCCTGATTGCAAGGGAAACATGCAATCGCATGGCAGTGTGTTCGCGCCAAGCATTTTCGCGTCTGAATTCTTTCGTTTCTCCTTGGTTTGTGTTTGTCCTTACACTTGCGTTCTCGTTGTGTGCTTGTGTGCGTGTGCGGCTTTGTGTGGTTGTCTGTCTGCGTGCGTGCGTGCGTGCGTGCGTGCGTGTGCCGTCGCGCGACAAATGCCTAATGAATTTCAACGCACATTGATCCGATTTGATCCGTCTTCCTGAGGTTTGACCATGCACGTGTCCCTTGCGCTATCTTCCAAGGCGCAAGGTTGTGCCGCAACCAATTCCGTTTGGCACGTTCAGAAGCATCACGGTCATCAACCAGGATGCCAACCGGGCATGCGTGAACACCAGTTGGACCCTTTCAAGGTAGCTTCTTTTCATGTTCTCCTCCGAAAGTTCGAATAAAGGTCCGAGTCTTCATACGCCCATGTAATAAAATGCGAATCAACATAGGGGGCCCTGAAAATAGGCGGTTTTCCTTCTGGTTTCGCTTTGCACCAACCCCAAAAAGGACGCCAACTCAAAAGCGACACACACGCCCATGTGGTGGTTGGTCAAAAGTTCCATGATACATGGGATGACCATTGGTTGGAAAACAACTGAAAAGATGATATGTCCCCACATTTCACAAGTTACCAGGGACAAAACTGGGGGCCAGACATATTGATCAACCCCTGAGCCGAGCCAAAACAGTCATCCAAACTGCTGGTTTCTTGGAAGGCGTTGCGCCAAAAGTATTTCCCACGTGTGGGGACCACGCGTCTCCCCCCGCCCCCCCGAAACACGTCTGGGCTTCCCGGCAAAGCGCTTTCGTGCCGCCGGAGTCAAAGACGCAGCCCGGCGCAGCTCGCTCTCACCTAATCGGTTGCTATGAAAAACGACTCAACGGCAATGTTTGTTTTGGCAACCGATAAAAATGGATTGCGGTTTTCCTGTTGGCTGTCCAAAATCCTCAGAATTCCCCAAAAATGGGTAGCCTCAAGATTATGAGTGATTTCCAGCTTTTTGGGGAGTTCGAAGGTCCAGGTATGTCCTTTTTTAGGGAACGCACAAAATGGATTTCGGTGTTCCTGTTGGTTCCTTGCAAAAAACGGGGGGGGGGGGGGGCTACTGAGCCTCAAAAGACACCCCCGCACCAATCCAACTGGTAAATCAAAGGGAAATCCGCTTGTTCCACTGGCATGTACAGCCGTCCGAATTCGGACCCAACTTGGGGGACCCGCCAAACCAGACTATTTTTCGGGGGAGAAACCTGAAAGCTGACATTCTCGTTGCGTAGGAATCAAAATCTAATCAAACGAGATGATGCTTCTATGTTTCTCGAAAACGGCTCCTGTGAACCGGGCACACTACCATTTGTTCCCGCAAATGGAGAAGTTGTCGCTCGGACCCCTGTTCTATTTCAGTGTTTGCGGGATGGTTGTTCGCAGACTGACTGTAGACTACCAACATTTTGGCTCTGCCAAAAGAAGGGGAGACCCTTTTTGGAAGGCTTTGCAAGCAAAGCCTCAGAATCCACTAATGCAAGGGTCCTCTGGCACCACGCGTGCAATCGAGTCTACATGTGTGTGTGTGCATAAACATTGGGTTTCTGTTCGTCTCACTTGGCAAAAACGCGTGATTGGAGGTCAACATGAAGCGACTGTACAGAATGCAGCGAGGCTCTTCTGGAATCGGGGAAACCCTCAAGATTCAAGATGGTGTTTAATGGGAAGCCGAGAAGACTCCACAATTTGCGGGGCCCGGTCGCCTGATTTGGGCAACATTCACATATATTAGAAACAACTCGATGCCGCGACATTGCCGCTTCAGTAAACCACCATAAAGTCATGAAGCCATTGAAACCAAGGTTCATGACATGATTTCTAGCCCACGCAGACCGTAGAAAAACAATCCAACCCGCTCTCTTTCCTGCAAAGTGCTGGCTCAACCCTGCAAGACATTCACTGTACCATGCCGCTGTATATGTCCTGCCGTGCGGACTCCTTGCATCAACCAAGTTCGGGCCAGTTTCAAGTGATGCTTCAGCTGAACTCAAGTCTGCGGCGTTTGGCCCCACCGGAAAACCGTGGAAAAATGGCACACTTCTCCCGGGTTACCTAACTTGCTGGTGCTCAGCAGGGAATGTGGCAATGAACCCAGGGTTTCCCTGAAAGGAAAACACCAGTTGGATGGGTTATATTCGGGTCATTCCATTTCTCATCTCCATCTCTCGCACCAGCAAGATTAGGGTTGGTTTGGCCAGAAACAAATGGTCCACTGGTTTAGATAGGGTTGATGCCATCCCTTTACCAGCGAAACCCAGGGAAGCTGAGAAACCGAGTCCCCCATCCGGTCGCAAGTGGCCCGGCGTAGTAGCCGCAGCTGCTCCTGGGGCTCCTCATCCAGGCCCCAGACCAAACATAGGCACGCGCCTCCGGCCAAATCGGGTCCGTGCGTCTATGGCCATGGTGAGCTTCCATTTGCTTAAGTCCCCGGAAAACAAAATAAAGTCCAGTAGTGATAGATTCCCTTTAAAACCAACAGGGGAAAATCAAACATATTGTTAAGCAAATGGAAGAGTTCAAGTGGAAGTCCGTCTCTTAGATGGGAGAACAACACTTGCT
>CAUJNA010002068.1:305000-332500 GCA_963377175.1 Effrenium voratum | reverse complement strand
AGTACAAGTCAAGTGTCTCCACACCTCTCTGGCTGAGACAAGACAGTTAATAAGACCAGTTTGCGGAATAAGATAAACAAGAAGAGGACGAGGAATAACAACAAGCAACATGCATAAAGATGCAAACGAGCAAAGTAGCAAGAAGAAACAGACACACCGTGACACACCAAGATCAAAGCATTGTGAGCCAAACATCTTGCGGACAACACTATACCACAGCTCGAAGAAGCAACGCTTCTTAGACATCTGGCACTGGCAACCCCAAGGAACAGCGGAAAAGCACGACAACAAGGAAACATACCCCACATCCCCCTTGTGCAGTTGCAGAAACCTCACATTTTCTCCAACGAGACGGAACACCATTTGGCCGCACTCCGCACCCGGAATTCAGCGCCACTCTGGCAAGAACTCAAGCATCGTGCCAAGACTGCAGCACTTCGGCTACGTTTACATGAGGCACAAGGCGAACGCAAGTCCCATCAAATCCAATGTTCAAAGGTCCCCACAACCTGCCAAGGCGGCTGTTGTTTCTGGTCGGGAACGCCCTCCAATCCACTTGGCTTTGGCTCATGTGCAAAGGAGGTGCGCAGTGGGACCTCGCCAAACAAGGGATGCTGGGGTTGCCATTTAACAACTCGGAGCCATGTGGGAGGTTTGAGGGCCTTGCACTCTCACCGAAATCTAAGCACTGCCCAAGGTGGTGCGGTCTTAGACCCACAGGTATAACTGAAACCAGTGCAATCCGCCTATTTCTCCATGGGCATCCGGCAACAGCCGGTGACGGTGCCGTGCAAACAGGCGGTGATGTCTTGGTGGCTAAAGGGAAGCCAAAGGGACACCAAGGTTTCTTTTATGCTCTTTGCTTGAAACACAAACCCTCAGTTGTCAAGTGGGAATGATCTATTGGCTTTCTTGGTGCAGACAGGATTCCCTTTTACATCATCAACCAATTCAGTCCCAGGTTTCTGAGGGCAAAAGCACACGGAACCCTTGAAAATTCCTAAATAAGCCTAGTACGGGCTTTAGGGTCTTATGCAAGGGCAATTTGGGGCTTCATCAGGGCTTCCCTCAAGTTTTCCTAAAGTGCGACTTTCAGCTGTATGTGTTCCCAGCGGCGGGAAAAAAGGCAACCTGATATTTGCTACTTGAATTTCATGGGAACTCCGGGGAAAAGTGGAAATGCCCAGGCAGGGACAAGTATGACAAAACGATCTAAACGGAAATACCCAGGTGAGTCATACTAAAACCCCGGTATTAAAATCGTCTACCCAGAACCACAGAATTCAGAAGGCCGCACCTATTTGGCTGTGGCTCAAAAACCCGGTACCAAAATGGATCCCTGGTAAGTGGAAACATGGATCAAAACCCGCGGTTTGCCCCGCCTGTTTAATTTTGAGCCACACCCATTTATGGTTGGGGTTGTCCCTAACCTTCATCTACCCATCGTAGCTCCTTGCCTGTGGCGCAGCCAATGCCCCAGCGGCGCGCCGTGGCGTCGCGGGACCTTGGCCTGATACGCGCCACGCGTGCTGAAAACGAGTCTGGAAGAATTCGGAACTTGACTTTGTTGCTGTTGACCCCTCTGCAAAACGTTTAACTTTTTGGGGGTTTAGTGGAAAACCCCTTCATCTCCCAAAGAGTTAAAGTTTAAAGATCCAACCCAATAGCAGTCAAGGTGATCCATCTGTGCATTGCCTTCAGGAAATCAGAGGGTGTCTTAGATGCCAAGGGAGCCCGTCACAAATTGAAAGACGTGTGGTTATCCATAGCGGCAACTGGCAGGGATTCACTGGCCAACCTTCAAACACGTTTAGATAGTTGATCCTGTTTGTTCCAGCGGCCGCTAACGAAGACGACCAAGAACAAGCAAAAACATGAACAAACTCTTGAGACGCATCAGTAGAAGGTACGTTTATCTGTAAACAAAAAATGTTCTCTTCAAATGTCCGTCAGGGCAAGCAGCAATGGATTATATCGAACCCTTCCTTCCCGCAGGTGTTCAGAGCAAGGGACTGGTCTTAGAACTGCAACTTGAATGCAAGCTTGAGCGTGGTTCCAAGATGCCGACTAACTCTGAAGCTTAACATGGCCACCAAAAACGAATGTTTAGCAACACGTGCCAGTTTGAAGGGACTCACCTGCCAAAACAGATGGGCGTAGCATTGGATACCGCCGTATATATCGTTTTCTCGAAAATGACGGTGTGATGAATTTGATTCACCCCAGTTGACTGGGGGGCATGGGGCCCGAAGTTTTAAAATCTCTTGGTGAGGTGCTTGCAGCCAGTTGCCCATAAGAGGCAAGGACATAATTTCCTTCGTAAGCCTCAGTAGGGCCTTAGGGGGAATCCCCCCTTGGGAGGGGAAGTAACCCAAGAATCCAAGATGATTCTGGGGCAGCTCCCCAGGCGTTCCATTGCCCATTGCTACCTCATTTTCGTGGGGGTTGCTTTAAAGGAACCCACAAACCAACCGCAGGCAACGAGGCGCCGCCCTCCAAATCCTCCCGTGGCCCGCGCGTAGTAATCCGACCACAGCGCCCGCTTTCGCGCCGGCGCCGCGCCGCCCCGCCTTCGGAAGGCGGTCAGTCGGGGGGGTCTGTCACCACGTTCTCCTTTTGCTTGGTTGCTGTTGACCCCCCCCGCAAAAAGTGAACAACTTTTTGGGGGGTTGGTGGAAAATATCGTTATTTCCCCAAAAGTTGAAGTCTAAAGATTCAACCCAATAGCAGTCAAGCTTGGAGCCATGACTAAAAATGGACCAAAAGAGAACCAAAGGTCAAAAGGTCGGCTTGGGCAAGTGAGCTCTTGACTACTCCACCTTCATGGCAAGGCAGCTACCAATAGATTCCGGGGTTTGTAAAAATATGAAACATATATGGCACTGTGTGTTTAAGGGGCTTCCAACACGATTCCGAATTTGTCAACCCCTCATTCTTGGGTCCTGCAGTTCATGTTTCTTCCACTCATCATGCGAATTCCAATTCGGACGCAAGTGACGATAGCTTGATGATAACCGGTCAAGCTAGCCATGAATGCGTGTAGAAGCTGTCGATCCATCCTAGAAAAACAACAAGGCTTACATGAAACTGGAAGATCCCAAACTGAACGCGCGCAGGTCGCTATCTGATTGGTAGCAAGTGGCGTCGGATCGGATGGCTAGCCTTCGACAGCTTCATCTTCTTTTGGGGAAACGTTACTTGGGGCCGGAAGAGCAAAACCCATGCAGTTGTCTGCTCTGTGGTTTGGAGTGGTAATTTGCCAACGAGGCCGTTGATTCCCGCAACCGATGGGGCGTACTCTCAAAATGACAAGACCACCAAACAGCTTTGGTCTTTTGGTCTTGAGTCCTGCAGCTGGTTCAGGCAAAGCTACTGGAGTTCGAGGGTTGGGATGTGTTTGGAACCCCTGGGCTCGCGAAAGTAGTCCTGGTGCGGGGATGCTTTTGTTTGATTGGCAGATATGCTTTTGAGGCACAACATACCCCTAGGTCCTTTCGAAGAAAAAAAAGGGGCCTCATTCTGGGCTATGCCTAGTCCCTGCCTGGCCGTGAGGGAATCTCTTGAGCCAACGCACGAACCAGGGGTGCATCTCAGCAGGCACAGGCCAAATGACCCCCCATGATTTGTGCTAAAGGCCAATGAAAACAGGTAGAACAGAAGTGAACTGAGGACAACACAGGAACCACTCGAAACCACTTCCCTTTCCGTCCCATCAGCCAGGGCGCCAAAGAAGCGCTGGAATCTGAGCGCAAGACCCGAATGCGAAGCTGGGTCAAGGCAACCCGAATCAAACCGGAAGCCCAAGCAGGTGAAACTTAAAATGCTGGTCGCAAAGAAACATACGGGTACCATGAAGGACACATACAATGTTCACTGGGCAAACACTGTCCAAAACGACCCCTTTTTTGGGTAGTCGATCAGTACACCTTGCGAAAGGGGGTGGCCCATGTCGTGAACCAAAAGGTTAGGTGCTAGCACGTATTGCTTCAACGTTGAACAAGATGTTGCATGCTTCGCGTTCCCCACATGGATGCGGGACTCTTGGTTTAAGCTTCGTTTTAAATCTAGGTTTTGGGTTTGTTTTAAGTGGAATTCAGGATGGGCTTAGGATTGTCAAATGTTTGGGGTTGGCTTTAGGTTTGCGTAGGCAGGTCCAGGGTGGGCCTGGGGATGACGGCTTTGGGTTGGGTCAGTCATAAGGCTTAGGGTTGAGCTAACGGTGATTTTGAGAGGCTGGTTTAGGGTGGGTTCAAAGTTGGCTGAGTGTAGGCTCAGGCTCGGCCAAGCCAATTTGAAACCTGAGGTTTGGGGGCCCGCAAGGTTTCAGAGGGTGTTTTTAGCGCGCGCGGGAAAACTAGTCATCATTTGTGCGCTTTCGCGGCCTTGTTCGCTTTTGCGGCTGTGTTTTTGCCACCAAAAGACGGTGAACTGCAACAAGACCCTGGCTGTTGGTGCCATTTCGGCTGGGCGAAACGGAAAGACGCTGAGGCCAAACGTTCTGTGTCAGCACGGATTTGAACCAACGGTTGAACGTGAGAACTTTGTGGCAGGTTCTCCGCGCACAGGAAGTTTGGCACGATCTTAATGCCGCTCATCTTAGTGCCGCCTGATTCGTAATCGGATTCCAGCCATAAAAAGCAGCCGGGGTACTGTCCTTAGAAGACATGCTGCAATAGCCCCGCCCTCTTCAGAGTTGTCAAAGCGAAACAAAGCTGCGCTAAGTCGCTTCTTGCGCTGCTCGGAAGTGAACTGTTGTTGTTTTTCACGGGGTAGCAGCGCCCGAACTCATCAGCCTGCTTGTCAGCGTCATGCAGCAAACTTGCCAAGCTCAGCCTCCGCGGGTCAGCTCACTTTTGACGCCGAGGCCAGATGTCGATCATAATTTGGAACCCTGACGAGGGCCCTGGCCTTCCCTTGTTGGCCGCCTTTTTCTGCGCCTCAAGCTCTTTCATGTAGTGCCGCTTGGGCCTTGGCGAAGCTGGAAGCGTCGCAAAAACATGTGCGTCACCTGATTCGTCCATGAATCCCTCCCCGTCCAAACATTCCGGTGCTGAGGTCAGCACGAGCCTGCAGACTGCCTGAATTTTGCCGAACTTGACAGCTGCAGCTTCTTCGCTGCGCCGTACAGTTGGCCACCCTCCAACAGGGCATCCAGAAATCCCCAGGGAGCAGAGGTTGAAGAGAACAGAGGGAGTATTGTGTGTGTGTGTGTGTGCGTTTGCGTGCGGTTGCGTGTTTCGTTTTTTTTCGTTTGCGCGATTTCCTTGTCCAGCCTAGCCGCATCCGTGCTGCAATGGAACTGCTTTAGAGGCCATGGCTTCCACAGCTGGAGCTGCGTTAAAACCAACTCACAACGTTGCGCGAACACTCGCGACTTGCCCTTCGCGGGCGGGGCTCACCTCACCATTGTCTCCTAATCCCGTGACCTCATAGGCCGGCCACCAACAAGTTCTCGCTCCTGGCAAATCACTTGGCAGCGCTAACCCACCAAACTCTATCTCCGACAATCCCATCCGTCCCATCCATCCCATCCATCCCATCCATCCCATCCATCATCCATCCCATCCATCCCATCCATCCTAATCATCCATCCATCCATCCAACCATCCATCCATCCACCCCACCCCACCCACCCATCCATCCATCCAAAACCGCCTCAGAAACAGCAAAAAGTACCTTTCAACTCAAAACTTCAGCGCGCCCGGCCAATCAGCCATGTAAAAAATTGCAAGCCTCTGAGACACACTCCAACTTCAAGATCATCGGCTGCAGCATCACGGCACGGCGCCCGCTCCGCATGCTCAACAGCTGGCCGCGGGCAGAGCAACAACGGCACAAAGGCTTTGCATGGTCTGAAAGGGTATGTGCACCGGCCCCCCGGCGGTTCGTCTCAGGGCGCGACCGGGCAACATCTGGCGAGGCGGCGGCTGTTCCCGCCACCACGTCCACACCGCGGCCTTGAAGTCAGCAAGGCAGGAGGACGACTGAACTCGCCGGACGAGTTTGGAGCACTGCTCATCTTGCACAGCGCCACCAAGACGATGAATGAGACACTCGGTAGGCACAGCTTGCATCGGGGACAGGGGAGGACGCAATGCTTGAGGCGACACGGAGGGCTCCCCATAGCGCACCGTGCTGGCTCGGCCGGGTGGCAGGCCAGCGCACGTGGCAAGCAACGCTAGCACTCTCATTGTCTAACATAGGATGTCGAAAGAGAAGGTAGTCCAAAGCCGAGCCCACCCCGTTACTCAAATAAGTGACGATCTTAGGCGAGACAAATGAGAAATGGCCAACGAGTTCTCTCCAGGCTGGAGTGCCTGGCAACTGATTGAAATCACCCCCAAGAACAATGCACGTGTCGGAAAGGAGTGCGAGGTGCGAGATCAAACGTGCACCGATCTCTTTGGTTCTCGCGGGATGGACGTACACATTAACCACCCGCAGATGGGCCCCGTGTTTTTCATAGAGTGCATCCTGCAGGAAGCCAGGAATGACTTCCATGCGCTCGATCTGGACCCACCCAAGGGGCGGTAAAATGCACACACCACCGCTACCCGCTTGGCCGGCCGGGACATTTCTAGCCGCAATGTTGATGTGGGGATGGGCAGTGGTCAAGGTTGCTGGCTGGGCCTCCGTCCAGTTGGTTTCCTGAAGCGGAGTGAAGCCTTTAACCCGCCCCACACGTACATGCGCAAGTTTATCATGATGATTGGGAGGGCGGCCAGGCTAGTGACATTCCACGTACACACGTGGAGGTTGGAGGGACATGCCTGAGTATATACGGCAAGCCGCCGTTGGATAGCATGAGCCCCGAGCCTGGCCCATGAGTCGGAGTCATATTGAAAGAGGTCGAGACCATGATACGCAGCCCTAAATTCATCCACAGTGAAGTCAACTGGGAGATCACAAAGGTAGGAAAAGCAGTTTAGGCTGCGCACTCGAAAGAAAGAGCGAGATTGGGACTGGCCCACATAGAGAGTCTGCCAGGCCTGACGCATAGCCTGCATAAGGTTGCTCAATGGGATGGCTTTGGTCTGTCGAGGCAGCCACCGCCAGTCATGGTCCTGAAAGGGAACTCTCGTCACGGCCCCAAGATCACGGCCAGCGAAGGCGATGGAGGGAACGAGATTGCGCACGAGAGCAACACTAACACGTTCCTGAGCACAAGAAGACGACAGGCGTTCGGTCATGACGTGGGCCGGGGCAGCCCGCATATACCAGATGGCCGGCAGCCACCCAGAGGCGGAGGGGAGAGCAAGGAGGACACAGGCAGCAGCGGTAGCATGTGCGGAAAAAGCCGCAATGTGGTAATAGTGCAAGTCACGTCCTATGGTTGGAGAGGAGCTTTTCTTGCAGACTAAACCTATCCTTGTGCGGAGTGAAGCAATTGTCACATATCCGGCGTGTCGGAACTGATACTTATGCTGTGGCGGCAGCAGGGTCCGCGTCCCCAACGCACGAGCAATGGCTGCAAGACAGTCGTAATGTGTAACGCAGTCTCCGAGCTGCCATATGATGGCCCCCCTATGAACATAGCCAAGGCCCATCAGAAAGGAGAAGACGGAGAGTCCTGCCGGCGCAGAGTGGGCACGCGCCTCTTCTGTAACTCCTCAAGGAAGCTGCCATGCGGCAGCGTAGCATAATGGGACCAGTATACCCGAAGGTGGCGCCCAGGCGAGAAAGTAACGAGGACAGTCCAGCCAGTAGGAGGGATACAGCCGGCAGCGTGGACGGAAACGCAGTCACCGCAATCACCGACAAGGAGGACGCAAGAGGTGGAAGCCGATGCGGTTTGATTACAAAAATGCCATGCCCAAAATCATGCAAACTCGTGCAAAACAAGCTATTCTTCAAGGCCGTAACCGGTTACGGCCTGGAGGGGCATGTGGGGAGTGTGGGGGGGGGCGTGTGGGGGGGGGTGTGGGGGGTGTGGGGGTGTGTGGGTGTGTGTGTGGGTGTGTGTGGGTGTGTGTGGGGGTGTGTGGGGGTGTGGGTGTGTGTGTGGGTGTGTGTGGGTGTGTGTGGGGGTGTGTGGGTGTGTGTGTGGGTGGGGGTGTGTGGGGGTGTGTGGGGGTGGTGTGTGGGGGTGTGGGTGTGTGTGTGGGGGTGTGTGGGTGTGTGTGGGGGTGTGTGGAGGTGTGTGGGGGTGTGGGGTGTGTGTGGGTGTGTGTGGGTGTGTGTGGGTGTGTGTGTGTGTGTGTGGGTGTGTGTGTGTGTGTGTGTGTGTGTGTGGGTGTGTGTGTGGGTGTGTGTGTGTGTGGGGGTGTGTGTGGTGGGGGGGTAGGGGTAGTTGGGGGGGGGGGTGGTAGGTGTAGTTGGGGGGGGAAGGTGTAGTTGGGGGGGTAGGTGTAGTTGGGGGGGGTAGGTGTAGTTGGGGGGGTAGGTGTAGTTGGGGGGGGGGGGGTAGCTGCAGTTGGGGGGGTAGGTGTAGTTGGGGGGGTTGGTGTAGTTGGGGGGGTAGGTGTGGTTGGGGGGGTCGGTGTGGTTGGGGTGGGTGGGTGTAGTTGGGGGAATAGTTGTAGTTGGGGGGTAGGTGTAGTTGGGGGGGTAGGTGCAGTTGGGGGGGTAGGTGTTGTGAGTGTAGTTGGGGGGGTAGGGGTAGTTGGGGGGGTAGGTGTAGTTGGGGGGGTAGGTGTAGTTGGGGGGTAGGTGTAGTTGGGGGGGTAGGTGTAGTTGGGGAGGGTGTAGTTGGGGGGGGTAGGTGCAGTTGGGGGGGTAGGTGTAGTTGGGGGGGGGTAGGTGTAGTTTGGGGGGGTAGGTGTAGTTTGGGGGGGTGGGTGTAGTTGGGGGGGTAGGAATCAACAAAACTCTATCTCCGACAATCCCCGCCGCATCCTCGTCACACTCGACAAATTGACGCGAAGCGATAATGTGGACGCAGCCGCATTTGTTGGCTTAGGGTTTGGGTTTAGGGTTTGTTGCGCGTGCTATTGGGTTGGTTTAGGGCTTGTGTAGGGTAGGTTGAGGGTAGGTTTAGGGATGGTTAAGCGCTGGTTGAGGGTGGCTTTAGCAGTTTACGGTGGGCTTAGGGTTGTTGGTTTAGCGTGTTTTTTTTTTTTTTGCGCGTGCCATAGCATGTTGCCAATAGCCACCCCGGGAGAAAAGCAAACAAAAGAACACAACTACTCCTGAAAAAAACCTCCCTTGAAGAAACAAACGGCCTTGAAGCCACCCAAAAATAACGCCCTCCAACTCGTTGTGTCAAACAATGTTTGGGAGACTCACCCCCCCCCGCCCCCCAAACACAACACCTCAACTCCCCCCCTCCCACCTGGACCAAAAACTGGAAGCGTGTTTGGGGAGCGGGAGGTGGGCAGAGCAGTTTTATGACTTGAAATTTCAGGCCTGGTGGTTTTCTCGGGTCCCAAGGATTCATAAGCTCGATGCGCAAGGGACTAAAGCCTGGCCCAAATTTGCACTCTCGGGCGAATCTTGGCGGTCCCTGATTTGGTTCTTTCAATGCTGGTGCTCAGTAGGGAATGTGGGAATGAACCCAGGCATTCCTTTAACGGAACCCATAAGGGTCATTCCCTGACTATCGCACCAGCAAGTTTCTTCCATCTAATGTTGACCCCATATTCCTCAACCCCAATTTACTACTGGGGGGCTGGCCCCCGTCTGATTCCCCACATTTCAACCAGGTTGACCCCCCAGTAATAAACTGGGGTTGATTAATCTGGGGTCAGCATTACGTACCCTCCCCTCCTGAGCACCAGCAAGATCAGGCTGGTTTCGTCAGCAATACATGGGGTCCGCTGCTTTACATGGGTCCGCTGATGAAACCCATCCATTCCCCATAAGAAAACAAGAACAAACTACTTGTCCAAAAGGTCACCTATGCCCACCCCCGGGCCTAAACCATACCAGAAAAGCCCATCTCCCCGCGGCGCTCTCTCGCTGGAGGTCCCCGCCCCGCCGGAGAGGCGCATGGACCGCGGCCGCGCCAGGCGCTCCCGGGGGGAGCCCAGAGGTGCCTGGACGTAGCGCACCCCCTGGCGAGCGAACGAGGGGGGGAGGGGGGTAAAAACACGGGGGAAAACGTGTGTCTTGTTTGGAGTTGGTACGGGTTTAGCGGTAAACTAAAAGGAAACAAATATCTGTCCTTTTCACGTATTGTGTTTTTGTTTTGTTTTTGTTGTTGTTGTTGTTTTTTTTGGGGGGGGGCTAGAAGAAGATGCAACCATACATGGTTGGCCTTATTTATCGGAACAAACCACAAACCCAGTTGTGCTGTGTGTTTAACTACAATAGTCTTGTTGAAGAAAACAAAATACAAGAAACAACCCCTACACAAGGGAGAAATCATGGTGTGGTATTCTCGACAATTTCCCAAATAAAAGGCCACGTTCAAATGTTTTAGAGCTGTTGGTGCATGGGATTGTCTTTTTTGAAGCTGCCAGATTGCAAGGACAAATTGAGACGGGCGTCTGGCATAACATTCAATAACCATCTACAATCTAAAAACATTTGATTGGAAAACAATGGATATTTTTGCTGGTGGCTGTCAGCTAGTCTCCAAGATCGTCAGAGTACCCCTCGATTTGAAGAGCCAAGCGTGGCAAATGCAATAACCACGTTAAATCCTCTGTCCTCCCCACTCGCGATTGCTGACCGGGAGCTTCATTCAAAGAGTGCAGGGCGATATTCCGATATGAGGCCGATTCTCAAAATGGCCCTCGCTGGAATCCGATTTGACCCCTTCCCCTTCTTAAGCATGTTGAAGGCAGAGAAACGGGTTACATTGGGATATCAGGGGTCGGTTACGGGGATCCCGGGATATGGTTAGCTGCCTTTGGATTTCCCGCACCGGCCGGACGGGTGTCCATGTTTTTGAGCGCCTCTGACAAACTGGATGTCAGAGAGCCACTTAAGGGAATCACCGGCGACACTCAGGCCAACCACGGGGTCGCAAATAGCGACAACCTGGGCTCACCACTTCTGGATTGCCGAAAGGCAACACCAAGCATGTTGTTGTTTGTTTGTTTTTTCAACACCATCCTCTCGTGGATGGTTGCAATCAAAGCCCCAAGCCCAGGTCTTTGTGGCTCACTGCAGTTGCAAAGCCTTGTGGAAAAGGCAGGAAGCCAAAACCGTCAGAAATGCAGAATCTGTTCAATCATAGAAGTGAACAGGATGTTGTTTTATGACCGCCACCCTCTGAGGCCATCCAAATGCGTCCAATGTTCAAATAACTTTTGGCTGAGGAATTAAGCCTTGGTGGAGGAGAAGCCACCTCCGGAACACCTCCAAACCACCGATTGAATGGAAGCTGAAATGCCCACTTTTGTTCAGGAGCTTCTTCCCTTCCGGCACGCCTCCAGGGCTTGGTCCCAGGCGAAGTGGGTGTGCCCAAAGAGGTGCAGCCTGGACGTTCCCCGTTCAAAAAGAAAGAAAAAAAGTACGTATTGTCCGTGTGTGTCCGTGTCTGTAAGTCTCTGTGTGTCTGCCTGTATGTCGCTCTCATGTCTCTGTGTGTCTCTGTCTGTGTGTGTGTGTGTATGTCTGTGTGTCTGCGTGTGTGTCTCTCTCATGCCTCCGTGTGTCTCTGTGTCGTGTGTGGTTGTGTCTCTGCTGTCTGTCTCTGTCTCTGTTGTCTCTCTGTCTAGACGCGATGAAGTGGGAAGCTACTAAAACTTGGTGGCCGTGCTCCATAACTCTCATCCCGTTGACCACAGTGGACGACGGTCAAAATGGACAGTTGCTCAATTTCAATTGGCTTCGCCTAAAAATGGGCGAGTAACGTTCCAGATTGATGTCTGGCTTTTGCGATTGAGTGTCCCTTTCAGGCAACCCAGGGCCACTAGTTAGTGGACGCACTTTTGGATGAGCCTGGAAACAACCAGGTCCTGGCCCCAGGCCAGGAATCCCCATCCATTTGCGACAATAAAAAAAGACACCCAAACACAACTCAACGGACACCAGAAATCCCAATGTTTTCTTTTTTAGTTTTAGCAAAAAAGAGGACACCCGGAGGAGCCATTTTCTTTAACAACCAACAAGGACACCCGGAGGAGCCACTTGGCGATTTTTGGAGACCAGCCACGGCGAGGGCCTCGGGCGCCCGAGCGCCCGCGACTCGGGCGCCCGTGCTGGGGGTTGAGGCGTTGCACCCGGCGCTGTAGGAACTGAGACCCCGCGAAGGCGGCCAGCTGAGGGAAGAAGAGGAAGCGCCTGAAACCGGTGGGTGGGTGGCTGGCTGGCTGGCTGGGTGGCTGGGTGGCTGGATTGGTGGTTTAGAGATGGGTTCCCATTTCTACCAACACCAGTGGTTCATATCCCCCACCAGTTGGAGGTTACCCGGCCCCAACCCCAGGGTACGCCAGAATCATATTCTCAGCGAGCCCGAATGGAAAAGGAAAAAGCGGTATCCTTCTTGCAGGAGTTCTTGGTTGACGTTGAAAGGGGCGCAAAAAAATCAGTTTTAGCGGTTAAGTGGGGATTCCCACTAAACCACAACAAGCAAAGATGCAAAATGTGTCCCAACAACAACCAAGAGTTGTTCATGTGTAGCGGTGAACCCACCAAGTGGAAAAAGAGCGGTTGCTTGACGTCGAAGAAGCGATGCAGTGGACACTTGGAGAGTTGCCATCGGTACACATTGGCATACAAATGACAATGAAGTGGGGGTCTGATGGGTTTGTCGCATGCGGGGATCTTTTCAATGGGCGGTTTCCAGTTGGCATCCCTTGAACTGACTATCCGCCAACACAAGTGTGTAAGTAGATGATGCCCAAAACTCACGTCACCTTTCGCGGCTACTGGGCGCATTTTGGACGTTCCTGGCAAGCTCTTTTTGAGGCTTCCGAAATCAGTCCAAAGGTCAACATAGC
This sequence comes from Effrenium voratum, assembly GCA_963377175.1. Classification (NCBI taxonomy): domain Eukaryota; class Dinophyceae; order Suessiales; family Symbiodiniaceae; genus Effrenium; species Effrenium voratum. The sequence continues at coordinate 319,670 of CAUJNA010002068.1, read as the reverse complement.
CATGGTGAAAACTCTTATGGGTCACGTCTCCATAGCTCCCTTAGGAACCTTCTAACATCTCTAAAGGGTCCATGACCGTCCCCAACCCCTAAGCAGGCATTTCAAAAGGAAGCCAATAGGAATCCACCTGCCGGATTCCGTTTCTGGGGCTGGGTACGTGTTTGTGTGCCCTTGAAGGGAAACCAAAAGGGCGTTCCCATGCTTTGTCTCAAGCTAGGGGTACCCCCATTTTGGGGTCCTTTCCCCTTGGTTTCCCTTTAAACCACCAGAAGGCGTGCCAACTTCAAAAACTGAAACACCCAATGTTGGGTACCCCAACCACATGCGAACTCGCCGTCCAGGCGTTTCCATACCCTCAGGCTTCCGCTTCTCCGGCAGTAGTTCCGGGCGCGGCAGGAAGTGCGACAGGGAGATGACCTTGGGGTCGAATTCATGCGCAGGGCACGTGGCTGGTGACTGAAGCGGGCAGAGTGCAAACCAGACATGCGAAGAATCCAAGGTGCGAAGTGAAGTTGTGAGTCAGGAGCTACATGGGTCAAAGAAGGACACCCCTTGTGTTTGGTTGGTTTCCAAGTAAGACCAAAAGAAAACCAACCATTCTTTCGGAACACTATTTTTTAAGACACAGCCATATGATTACGCTCATTGGGATCTTGTGATGACTTCATTCCCCAGCTGAAAGGCTTCGATTCGCCCACCACTCCGGTCGTGAGTTGGAGCAGCTCCGAATACCGGTTTGCTGTCGGGAATACCGCCTGAGATTAGTGGATCGTCAAATACCCAGCCCCACTTGAATTTAGGCCCAAGTAGAAAAATGGCTGCTAAGTTTGGGTTACATTTGGTCGAAGCTAGACAGAACAACTCCCAATCTTGGTTCCATCATCCACTGCTTACCAACAAGAAAGGCAAATTGCACCATCTGCTCTCACGGTGGAATCCCACGCAATATTGGAGATGACAATGAATAGAATCTGCTCTAACGGTGGAATCCCACGCAATATGGGAGATAACAATGAATAGATGCGGCCTTAGATCTTTATAGAGTGTGTCTGTTTTTGAGAGTATCCTTTTTCAGGTTGGTTTGAAAAGGACATTGAAAAGACACGCCACCATTTTGGGGTCCCCTCTTTCAAGACACACCCAGGCTCCAGGTTTTGAATACACGCCTGTAGCATTAGTCTCAACTACGGGACACTTGTCTGTCTCCAAGCGTTTGCGGCCCCCAGCCCCCGTGGGTGATTCCTCAGTTTCATTTCAACATCCAAAGCAGCCTCAACAAACACACCCAGAGGCTACCAATATGAATCTGCAATAATAATTCGATTCCCCATATTAAAGGCAACCACCTTTCATCGATGGTGACACATTCATAAATGAACGGTAAGCAGCTCCTATATCTCCTGATGTTTCGACATGCCAGCAAGGAACTAAACGGAAGAACTGCTGATCAACTGAATCGACTGGCCAACAGGATAAAAAAATCGCTTCGGGCCTGACTTAATCGATGAACATAAACTGACAAAACCAAAAAAATCAGCACTGCCAACTCAACAGACAAGTGGGGCGATAATTGTTCTCTATTTTTCCCCCAAGAACTTCAGCGTATGTAGGTATGACTGTAAAAATGGCTTCGAGTTGTTGCAGTGGAGTTTTTGTAGAAGCTGCTTGGGTCGTTTGGCCATGCACTGGCAATTGGGTTGGGCATCTGATTTGGTAGCTTTGTGTTTTGTGTAACGGACCAGCGTTTGCTGATTGAGTCGTGGGATTGTAATATAGACTAAAATGGGTGGTGCACCTACCAAAGTGGCACCATTGGTTTTGACCCATAGCCATATCGTCACAACCCATGGCGTCCTACAAACATTCGTGAAATGCTTGCATCATGAAGACACTGAGAACATGCACCGCTTTGATGGGCACGCTCCCCTGATGTTTGATTCTAGGGGGTTCCAATGTCACAAAAAATGCAAACGACTAGATAAATACAATACACAGGAAACATCAGGCTCTCCAGGAAAAACAAACTAGCATTGAACATGCTTGTGCATGTTGACAGTAAACTGCAACAACAATGCGACACATATTCAAAGATTTGGCACGTTCTTGTAAGAACAAACTATCAATCTATTGTGCGTGTTGTCGAGCACAGTTCAGCGACAAAACATAATAGTGTTGTTGTTGTTGTTGTTGTTGTTGTTGTTGTTGTTGTTGTTGTTGTTGTTGTTGTTGTTGCTGTTGCTGTTGCTGTTGCTGTTGTTGTTGTTGTTGTTGTTGTTGTTGTTGTTGTTGTTGTTGTTGTTGTTGTTGTTGTTGTTGTTGTTGTTGTTTGTTGTTGTTGTTGTTGTTGTTGTTGTTGTTGTTGTTGTTGTTGTTGTTGTTGTTGTTGTTGTTGTTGTTGTTGTTGTTGTTGTTGTTGTTGTTGTTGTTGTTGTTGTTGTTGTTGTTGTTGTTGTTGTTGTTGTTGTTGTTGTTGTTGTTGTTGTTGTTGTTGTTGTTGTTGTTGTTGTTGTTGTTGTTGTTGTTGTTGTTGTTGTTGTTGTTGTTGTTGTTGTTGTTGTTGTTGTTGTTGTTGTTGTTGTTGTTGTTGTTGTTGTTTGTTGTTGTTGTTGTTGTTGTTGTTGTTGTTGTTGTTGTTGTTGTTGTTGTTGTTGTTGTTGTTGTTGTTGTTGTTGTTGTTGTTGTTGTTGTTGTTGTTGTTGTTGTTGTTGTTGTTGTTGTTGTTGTTGTTGTTGTTGTTGTTGTTGTTGTTGTTGTTGTTGTTGTTGTTGTTGTTGTTGTTGTTGTTGTTGTTGTTGTTGTTGTTGTTGTTGTTGTTGTTGTTGTTGTTGTTGTTGTTGTTGTTGTTGTTGTTGTTGTTGTTGTTGTTGTTGTTGTTGTTGTTGTTGTTGTTGTTGTTGTTGTTGTTGTTGTTGTTGATAATTCCATTGAGAAGCAAAGCGCCCCTGCAAACACTCACGCGAGCATATTGAAAGCTAACCAGACCAAGGCAATGGGCTGTGATCACCAAATTAGATCGCGATACTCCGTACGGCTAAAACACAAAAATGGGCACGGATCTTGATTGAGGAGACTGTGATGGACATGTCCAGCTTTGAGTGTGCTCCAACCATTGAAAGTCATAGCCACTTTTCGTTGAGTTGGTCCATGTATATATCATTACTTCGGGATGCCCGCCTGCTCGCCCCTGCGCCGCGCTGCCCGTGCTTCTTCGAAGGTCACCTTTGACGAAGGCTGCAGGGCTCGCTGAAAATCATTGGGTTTGTCTCAAAATGGGGGGGACCCCCAAAATGGCTTCGGTTTTCGCTGCTTGTCCTGACAGCTACCAGCGCACTATATGCAGAGATGACGCTGCAGGTGACCAAATGTCCAAGGCAACGCACCATGGGAGGGGAGAGAAAGGAGGGAGGAGGGAGAGAACAACAAAGGGGACAAGGGCAGGGATCAACAAAGAAAGGGCGCCCAACCCCTCTCCCCATGCTCCGCTTCAGCCAGCGGGCCGGCGTCGCCCGTGAGGACACCTGGCGGAAGTTCTCGAGAAACAACTCGATGCGGAAAGGGTCTAGGATGGGAGTATGGCCGTGAGTAATCTTGCTGGTGCTCGGTAGGGAATGAGGGAATGAACTTGGGGATTCCCTTTAAGGATACTACAAATAATGATTTATAGGGGTCATTCCCTCATTCCCTGCTGAGCACCAGCAAGTAATTGTTGGTGGACATACAAATTTGATGGGGATGAACAAGTCCACCGACCACTTGAGTTTGGTGGTTCCAAGTCGTAAAATCCATAGTGATACAGGTATACACCAATAATCAGACTTTGGAAGTCTGTAATTAGCTTATGTGACATGTTGGCTATAACTGTTGAAAGGGAAACTGAGACTCTACATGTTGTATCGTTGTATACCGTGTGACAGGGAATCATAGACTCTGGCTCGAGAATAGTAGTTAGTAACGACTACAGTACAAGGCTTGATTCTTGTGGGTGTGTTTAACTATTTAACCACTACCCTTTGAGTTTTTTTAGATTTTTTAGAACTCCTTGCAACAAGGGTGTCCAACCACTATAGAGACCTGAATTTCCCATCAGGAGTCAAGAGGCGTACCTTGCAACCAATCTGCACCGATGGCCCCGGGCCCAGCCTGTGCTTGCGGCGTGTCGTTGGCCGCCTCAGCGAACTGAACTGATAGGTGTCAGACTGGCAAAGCGCCACGTGCCAAGAGACTTATACGAGTCTGTAGTGCTAGTGCCATTTGTCCAAAAGGAGTCTTGCTTAACAACTAATGGAGCGGTGCGAAGGCCAAACTTTGGCCATCAAAAAGGAGCTCAAGTAACGATGTCTGCACATCGCTAACCGTAGCTGCTGCAAGGTCCAGCTCCTGAGACCGGCACGTCAAAGAGCTTTGCCAGGGTCCTGTTGCGATTCTCCTCAGCCACCACTTGGGATGACAAATTGACACAATCATTGTCCCTGAAACAAATCACTCCGGGGCGGCATGAGTAAAATCGATTCATGAATCGCATTGAATCAGCCTCCAGCTTTGCAATAAACTCCAGTTTTGCAATAAACAAAACTCTGAACCATAAATTCGGAAAAGGCTGTTGGAAGCAGGTGACAGTATTCTAAATGGAACGGCCACCATTGACACATTTCTCACAGTTAAGGCAGCTTCCGGTGCAATCACCAGCAAATCATCTTGAGCCTCGTGAGCCGAAAACTTCAAACAAATGCTGGGTAAGCCTCTCTTAAGTTGAACTCTGATGTGACCGTGGCTTGGGAACCGCTGAGGTCTGAATCCCACCAAGGGCATTGAGATTAGGCCAAAAGTCGTATTGTATATGTATATACATGATGCACAGCCAGACACACTCAAGCGGCAAAACAGGTGTGCAAAGAGTTCTTCGCAGTGCGGCTCACATGTAAAATTAGACAACCATTTCAATGTAAAAAGGACAAAGATGTCCCTTTTCGCAGTGCGGCTCAGGGAAAAGGACAAAGACGTCCTGCTTTCTTCCTACAAACTCCATTTGGTCTAATCAGTCTAGCAGAAAGCCACGAGATGGATCCACGTTTGGAGCCGGCAATTCAAAGCCGGGGAGTTCAATATGATTCGGTCAGCGACAACCTCGACTCCGAACAACTGCCTTTGTTTCGGAAAACTCGAGAAGGGGTGCCTCTCTGTGAAGGAGTGCGTGTGAATCTCTTTCAAGGCATCGAGTCCTGATCATAGGTGACCTTTGGGAAAAGTAGTGGCCCTGGTAAATAGAATAAAACCAATAGCTTAAAATGAAGGCCTATGCTCAAGTCAACTTTATCTTGGATATTCAATCTCAGTCTGGCCAGAAAGGGATTTGTTCCCAATGGAAGGTGCCCTCAAAAGCCAGCCTAACTACCCTCGCATCCACATGGAACCTGACTGTAGACTTTGGTTTAATAACACATGTCAGACTTCATTAGGTTGATGACGATGTGGTATTGTGTGTGTGGGTTCTGAAGCTACATGCATGAATATGGTAGAATGATTCCATACTCTGTTATTGGCAGAATACCATACTAATAAATTCTTAGTGCAACAGAACACAGTTAAATTGACTTGTATATATAATTATTGAATATTACCTAGACAAGCATCGTAAATTGTATTATTCAATCATGATTAACAAACCATATCTACAATTTAGATCACACATATTGGCTCCATTTTTAGCAACTAAACAGTTTTAGCACATTGACGCAACCAACTTAACTCGGTTGCCTGCTAAAAGTTTAACATTTAGTAGTTTATGGAAAACCCATTAGTTGGCAAAAAGTTAAAATCCTATCCAAGCAACATGCTTCCTGGAGCTGTCCAGTCAGCTGTCAGCCGCGATCTGGGCGGTTGGCCGGCGCCATAGGCCAGCGGCATTCCATCTCATCCCCCAGCCTGACTGCGGATGGTTGCGAAATCTACTTCGCGCATAGGTGTCCTTTTAGGGGAAATAGAAGGAATAGGTGGCTTCCTTTCTCCTCATGCCTTTTCACCCATGTAATTCCTAAGATTAGAAAAGGCGTGATAAGATGGAGAAAGGAATAGAGGGAGATGTAAATAGGTGGCCAAATGCATTCTCCTAGAGACAACTTTCTGCTCCCCCTTGATTTCCAGGATGATTTGTTGCCTTTAGGATTCTCTCCGTCAACGATAGAGAGGAGAGAATGGGTGGCCAATTACTTTCATCCTGCCTCCCGTTCCTTTCGGTAGCTTCTGAAGGGTTAATTGGCCACAGGAAAGCGAATCTGTGAGAAGAGAGTGGCCCTGGTAGATGATTAAACCACCAGCATCTATTTTTCTAGCAAAACAACCAAAAAGGACACCTATGATTTCGCCCCTAAGAAACACTGGAATGATTCGATTCCCCTGTAAATACCAACAACAAACAACAACTTCTTGTAGTTTCAAAGTGGTGCGAAATGGATTTCGTCCAGCCACAGTATGACGAGGGTATAAGGTGGGTCTGGGAAAGTTGAACCGAAAGGGCGGCCAGGCGGGTCTGTCCCTTGTTAGGGTCCAACAAAGGGTTGGTTTGAATAGGAATCCAAAGGGACACCAGCCATTTGGGAGGTTCATAGGTGAGTTGGATAAATAGACAGGTTTCCCTGGTAAATAGGGATAAAGGCAATCTAAACCAGTGGAACCATCTATTTCTATCCAAACTGGCCTAAAAAGGACACCCATGGGAACAACATACTCTACTCAAACGGGGGGGTCCATTTCCAGGAGTTTCCTCAATAAATGGGTGGTGTTTTGGGTAACTCATGCTAATGTGTAGGAAAGTACCAACCTTTTCAAATATCCATCCTCGTTTTGGCTTCCTAGTGGAAAATCGGAGGGGGGGGGGGGAAAGGCAAAAAAAAAACGGCTGCTGGCACCCTAATAGGTTTGCACCCCAAATCCATCTGGCAGCTTACAGATCTTACGCTGCAAAAGACTTGGAACCATGTCCTTGTCTGAGGCCCCCCATTTCGAGCGGAACCACGAAATCGATTTGGGCAATTCAAAGGTTGCTGAGTTGAATCTGTTCATTCCACCAGGCTGAAAGCTTTGGGCAGAGATGGCAAAATGGGTCACTTGGAGGCTTTTGTCTTTTTTGGAGTCACTCCTTTTTCAAAGCGTGACAATGACTACCGTTTGCTCGGATGAACTAAGCCGCCTCTTGCCAAAACAGAAGGCAGAACCATTGCCGTGCACAAACCATGTCGGGCTCAGGTGAGGGACAGCATGCAATAATTAGGAATGGATGAGCATGCAGAACATGGGCTGACGCTACATGAACCCTGGTTGGCTTCCAGTGGTGCTTGCCGTCGGATGGGTTGCCAAACGCGAGCCCTTCGCAAACCAAGCAAGAATTCATAGCAAAGTGGCAACTTCTTGCATGTGTAACCGTGCGATCTGTAGGGGACCACTGCATTTGGGCTGCTTAGTACATTGTAGTCACAATGGGTTTGAATAAAGGGCGTGGTATTTCCATTGTTGGCCTTGCCGATCCCCCAGTTGAAGCTTCGTGCTGAATGCGTCAAGAGGCAGAAATATACACGCATTCGCGTCTACGTTATCCGGACTATGTTTTCTTAAAGCATTGGTTTGTCCAAAATCCAACTTCCCTCTAGGGTAAAACTGCAAACTGCAAGAAGCAAGCACTGTGTTTACACATCATACGATGCTGTTTGAAAACACCGAGGTGTCACATCATCCCAGAGCGCGCCCGCTTTCGCAAAGTATAATTTGAGTGGTATAATGAACCAAATAGTGTTTATTTGTTCTGGTGGGTTGTTCTGCTTTCTGCGGATATCACAGCTGGCCATATACACCGTGTTGCAGACGGCATTCATACATGCATCATTGCACCATGATTCCTAATCCACCTGAGCGAAATCTCCGGACGTCTACCTTATGTGGATTCATTGGCGACTTGGGTTGCCGTCCCTGGTCCTCCCCAATTCGCCAGGTGGCAGTATGGTCACCTGGAAACAAACCCATTCAAAAGGAAGACAAATCCAAAGGTGCCATTGTCAGCTTCTAAGGCTAAGTCTTTATAGCTTAAGCTCCAGTGAGGCGTTAGGCAAAACAATCAGATCCGAACCAAAATCCGGTATCAAAGGAGTTTGCCCAAACAACATCCTGTTTGGCTTCTCTCAAAAAGGGTGGTTTGCAGCCGAATCGGTGATTTGGAGGTGTTCCGGGGTTGGGCTCAAATCTCACCAATCCAAGCCACCATAATAAGAAGGGCAGGCTGACAAAGGTCAAACCCTGGAAACCCAAACCACTTCCTTCCATTTGGTTAAGACCCCTGGAAAAACAAAATAATACACATATTTCCAGTCTTGATAGATTCGCTTTAAAACCAACAGGGGGAAACATATTCTTAAGCAAATGGAAGCTTCTGGCTTCTCTCGGAGCTCAATCTGCCAAGGGACGCCATGCGCTGGCTGTGGCGCCGGCTAGGCCAAAGCTCTGGCGGCAGGTCCGGCCTTGCGGACGGAACCCTGAAAAACGTGACCGGGGGGTTCTCTCAACATACCGGCACCCAACAAAAATGGAGGGTTTCGTTTTGCTCACCCTCTTAGGCTCTTAGGGAACTCGTGGTCAGCAACAGTGGTCGAGCGTCTGCTCTATGACCTTTTCAGGTTCTGGGCATATGCCCCTTCACATTCTGGGGATACGTGGGCTTCCTTCTGGCTTCCTTTTTTCCACCAACCAAAAGCTGGGTCCCCCAAACACACACACATCCAAATGAGTTTCACTGCTGGAGAAAGTGGAGGTTTGGACAAACCATCAACCACAGTTCAGGTGGTTGGGTATCAGACAATCTCACATATGTCTCTTTTGGGCAACCCCCAAAATTAGTGTTTTCGTGTTGGTTTCTCTTTAAAACCAGCAAGAAATGGGGTACCAACTTTAATTTGTTTTAATCAATAATCCAGAAACCTCCAGCTCGCCCGGCTCAGGTCCCCTGCTCCACGTCGAACTCCTGCATGCAAGGAGTTATTGTGAGTTTTGTCAAGGTCACAACTCCCGGTGGCTTCCACCAAAAGATAAGCGCCTTTTGGTATCCCAGCCTCGGAAACCCCCGAAAAACCGAATCTCCTATTTTGAAGCCTCCCTGAAGGCTGCAAACCAAGAGCCTATCTGGGCAAAGACCTCATAGCTTTCAGTTGTTGGGGAAAAACTGATTGCCCCGGTGAGACAAACAAAAAAGAGAACTGCGCCGACAAGACCTTGTTTCTCTGTGAATGATCATGAAAAAGAACGCCCAAATGACAGGGAGCGTATCCCAAACCAAAACCAGTTGGACCATCCCCCCAAAACCAAAACCATATTGGGGGGATGATCCAAGCGCCAAAAACACGTATTATTCCCAGATCTCAAACCAAGACCTTGGTCTTGCAACTTGCCATGTCCTGATGGTACCAAGACAGGAGCGGCACAATGGTGAGGCCCTCTTTGAAGCGCGCAGGCCGCGTCCAAACCTCAAACTGCGTGAATTTCGAAGGTGCAATGCCCCTGTGGGTGTGGCTCAAAATGAAAGACCCTGCAAGGTTACGCAAATTTTGGGCTTGCCCAGCTTCTGAGCCACAGCCATGTTGGCAAGTAAAGGGGAAGACCAAGGACGTTGAGCGTGTTATGAGATGACTATAAACGGATCAACCCACCCACCCACCCACCCACCCACCCACCCACCCACCCACCCACCCACCCACCCACCCACCCACCCACCCACCCACCCACCCACCCACCCACCCACCCATCCACCCACCCACCCACCCACCCACCCACCCACCCACCGCACTAGGTCATTTTCCAGAAAAAACTTGGTTTCCCTTGGCTTTCGCTTGGGTTTCCCCGTGGATTTCAGCTTCAGTCGGGAATTGCTCGTTTCTCTTGGGTACCTTCCGGCGGATTTTTTTAGCCTGGGGCGCCAACTCCCAGGCGAGCGCTTTCCTGCAGAAGCCTAGGGAGCGGGAGCACCGCGAGAAAACCCGCCGCTGCCAGGGCGAAACCCGAAAATTGAGAGACACAAAGGACGTCAACCTACAATGGGTATAAGATGTGCCACGAATGTTCCTGCACGTTTGGGCACGTTTGTTCGGTACGTCAGCCTTCCCATGGGATCAAAGAACCTTCAGGGTCCGGCAATTCCATGGGACCTCCGGACGAGACACGGAGAAACCCATGGAATCCGAGGATTCCAAGCAGGAAGTTTGCACAGGATACCCTCGCTCGGAAGCGGACAGGGGGCTGCAAAAGGAAAGTACTCTTCCAACATCTAACCCAAGAGCAAACCGCCTCCTCGTCACATAGGATATCAATATGAAGCTGTGAAAACATTGGCACCGGAAGTTGGGCATGTCATCAAGAAGCGGATGAATGCCAGCTTTTTGAATGAGATCCCGTCTATGCTGCTCAGCATCGGAGGGGACGACTTTCCGGACCTTGTTTTTGCCGGCTCTCATGGGCCTTGCTTCCGATCTTTCGAACGAATATTGTTTTGCACGCAGCAAGCTGTAAAAAAAGAAGATTGCTGGATTCATCGGGCATGAAGAAGCCAAACCTGAACCAGAAGGGCCTTCCAGACATACCTTGGTACGCAATACACACAACCAGCAACCATCTGAATTTGAGATAGAATGAAGCAGACTCCTTCCCAACAACCTCTGGGAGCTGTACTCTAGGCAGTGTTTTACTGTGCATATCGGAACAACAAACGGCCATATGTGCAACATCTATATAAATGGCATTGTGCTTTCCATTGGTACCCTTTTTTGGGTTGTTTCAAAGGGAACGCAAAGGACAATTGGAATTTCGCAGGTTCTATATCCCACAAACAAACTCAGCCCCCAAAGTGAAAGGGATGCAATAGTTTGCCTTTTGAAACATCCCAAGATTACCCTCAAAACAGGACACACCCACACAATGACAGCCGGGCAGCCTTTCTTGCTTCTGCAGAGAGTCGAAGCTGCTGTTGCTTCCTCATGCCAGGGTGAATTGCGAAAACAACGCGCTAAGATACATTCATCTGGGTGAATTACAATATTTCACCAACCTGAAATAAGGTGGTTGGGGGAATATTCCGCACATAAACCACCATTTTGGGTGAATTCGGTCGTGTGAGGTCGTTATAATTCACCCAGATTCATGAATCCAGAGTCAACCAGGAGTTCAGCTGAGAGGACATCGGAATTGCCAAACGTAGCTGTCAAAAACATCATTTTGTGCTGCCGAAAGCGGATCTTCAACATGAGCACCATTTTGTTGCAAGCCCACATGTGTTGTCCAGTCCAATTAACAAAGGTTGCCATGCAGCTCTTTTTGACGCGTACGCATTTGAGGCCCAGATAAGTTGTTCCGGTTAATGTTGACCGGCTGAATCTGAAAGGGAACAATCATCTGTAAAACGTGACACCAGCCATCGGCCCATGAAGATGTTGATTGTGGTGTACGTACAAAAGACATGTTCCCTAATGAAGTTATTCGGCATCCCCAATCAAAATCGGCCAGCGGGTTTGTTTATCCTGCGTTCCAAACATCTTGCTTGAGTGATTTCTCATGTGAAAAAGAAGGACACCTCTTGTTGGTGGATGTTGAAGGCCCGAAGAAACAATAATATATCCAAGGGTTTCACCCACCCAAAAGAGACGAGATGATGCAAGAGACGCCCACCCAAACACGAACATATATATGTATATACATAGATGGGTGGGGTTTCACAGGGTACCATAGGGTACCCCTTGTCGGTGGTGATAAAGGAAACAAGCAAGGAAAATGAAGTGTTTTGTTTGTGTGTGTGGCTTTGTTTCTTTGCTTTTTCGGGGGGGGCCTGCAGAATGACACACCCATATAATATATATATATATATATGATATAAGAGTTTTTGCCGACCAAAACCAACACTTTGGATCCAAACTTGTTGTCTGGCACCGTGCCACATCTTCCATGGCATCTCCCCAAGATTCTGTAGTACAGCTTGGACGTTCTAAATCCATGCGTGTCTTAGTCTCAACCTTCCTGGACGCAGCAAGAAAATGAGCCTATTGATGATTTATCAAACAGTATCTTTGCAGCAGCCCGACAGCAGCAGGTGCCTTGGTTCCATGCCCCCATTGGAACTTTGGCGATCACGACGAAGTCAACACTGCGCAAGAAAGCACGCTGTTCAGTTCTTGTGAAGTGGCCGTAGCTGCAAAAGAAAACTTGCTACGTTCTTCAGTGATCAGGCACGCTATTATCCCCCCCACACGGGCCCGCCGATCTTGGACCCACGCATACCGTCATCAACCGTGCCCAACATTTCCATGAGTTCATATCTGTGTAAAAACGGTGGCCCACACGCACACGAGCTGCAAGCCTTTCAGGTCATGCCCCCTTGCTCCACAATGCCTCTATCAGACGTTGTCGGCAAGGGCCCAACCACCGAGAGATACTGTGGATGCCCCTGCCATATGGCAAGTACGGAACAAAGGGGTTCCCTGTAAATTCGACCAGTTTCTGGTTGGTTTGCTTGCAAAATGGCAGGGACATCCACCGTAGCAAAGAGATGGGCAGGAAAAAGTGGGCCCCCTTTACAGGATTTTTGCCAGAAACTGCGACCTTGGACTACGGCCCACGTAGAGGTCATGGTTTCCCGGCCTCGGCTACATTTCCAGTGGAGTATCTGCACCAAACCAGCAACTGAATTGCGGTTCTCCGCAATTCAGCCAGCCAAGCTTGGGTGGGAAGCTTTCAAGCGCAAACCATGCAGCCACACAAGCCCTGGCGCAATGCCCTCGGTTCTTAAAGAGAGACAAGCAGCGTGTCCAAATCGCATCAACATCAAACAAAAGTCAAGTCGACAAAGAAATCAATTGATCGATCGATCAATCAATCAATCACTCAATCAATCAACCAATCAATCAATTATTCAATCAATCAACCAATCAAGCAACGAATCAAATCAAATCAAATCAAATCAAATCAATCAAAAAAGACGGATCCCAACAATAGATAAATATAAATAAACAACTAAACAAACATCAATCAACCAATCAATCAAACAATCAAACAATGAACCATTCATTCATTATTTCATTCATTTATTCAATCAGTTAGTCAGTCAGTCAGTCAGTCAGTCGGTCAGTCAATGAATGTGTCAACCAACGAACCGATTAATCAATCACATCAACCGAATCAAATCAAATCAAGTCAACCCGAATCAAAGCAATCAAATTAATCTAGTATGTCTGTCTGACTGTCTATGTATCTATCTAACGCTCTACCTATGTCCAGGTATGTCTAAATCCAAATCTCAACAGGAAGCTCCAGCAATACTAAATCACAAGTAAAATTCAAAATAATATTTGGAAAGGCAGCTCCAGCAATACCAAATCAAATGAAAACTTGAATTCACCAATAATAAGTTGAATGGAAACTCAAATCCAAATCTCAAAAAGAAGCTCCCGCAATACTGAATCAAGCGGAAAATATAATTTGCAATCTTCAAGGAAGCTCAGCAATACTAAACAGTTGAACTGGGCCTTGAGGCCTTGAACAATTATCAATCTCGTATTACGGAAGTTCCTTCTCGATTCCATTTGGATGCATACACATGTCTATACTCACTTCCTGAGTGGATGGCCCAAACAAAGTAACCACACTTCTTATTATCACTTCAGTTGTCTTCCAAAAAGGTTTGAGGCAGTGAGTATACTGCTAAGATACCGCGGTATTTGCTTCCTGGGCTTTTTTTCCGGCCGCAAAAAGACGTAGAGCAAAAAACACCCGACCCCATGCCGAGATCTGGGCACGAAGAAGACCTCCCCGAAGCGAGTCTTCAGAAGCTCCAAGGTGGCCAGCACTTGCTGGAGGTCCTCGGACATGGAGACGGATGGCGCTGGTTGAGCCACATTGCTGGGCTTTCTTTCCTGAGGGAAAGCCCTAGGAAAACTATTTTCTTTCGGGGAGATGCCAGGATGACATGTGGTTAAAAGGAGTGGGCCAGGCATTTCCTATCAAATATTCGCATTTTCATGGTTTGAGCTGAGGCAAGAGAAAGACAATAATCGCAAACCCGTGATTGATATAGCTCAAAGGTGAAATGTAGGTAAACATGAGTCTCTTAATCTCATTCCGTTCCTAAATTCTAGAGCTGACAGCGGGGAACGGGGTAACAGAAAAGAATGGATCACACTTCCAATCATCCCAAAACATTTCAGTAAGCCAGAAGGGGAGGAGAGAGGCTTGGCAGCGCTTAAGATCTACAGTTTGGGAAAACACAGGGGGCGTGCGCACCCGTGTCGCCAGATTTGCTTCCGAGAAGATGGAGGCAAACGTCACAACCTGCTCTGAGAATGTGGCATTACCCATATGCTGGTCACTCGCACGGGCCAATCTAGCGTTGGAGACTAGGGAGACCTGGTGCACAAATGTGTGTTGGCTATGTTCCCCCTAAGACAGGATCAACATTTGGACGGCTTATCCAATCCAATCGCTCGGCATGCTGATGCAGAAAGCACGGGTTGGCAACGTGCGGGACTTTCCAACATGCACTTTACTGTCACCGTCCCCCTAGTTGGTGGTTTGGCTTGGTGGTTTGTACATTAGGGGTGTCTTTCCCATGAAGCTACCAATTAAGGATAGCTGATGCTACTATGTCTCTTCAAC